>CM040185.1:38475740-38885740 GCA_022606455.1 Callitettix versicolor | reverse complement strand
AATTTAAGTTGAAATTCGACTAAATAACCCACGACTTGGTTTTTTTCTAACGCCAAATCGTGGGATTGTTTGTCGAATTTCACGCGAACAACTTTCGATAGTGTTCATATTTACAATACACTTCTAACACGTACACGACTCTTTAAATAAGTCGTGATTTATAGGGAAATTTAAAACACGACTGTAATCCCAAAATAAACTGACAAAAAAGGGATACAGTTCACAAATAACGGCTGCTGGTATAGTACCAATGAATGTACCAAATGAGATCGTGAAATACTGTAATAAGGGGCATAAACATTATCTTGGTGGTTGACTTTGGCCTTTGGAAAACGAATTAGAACCACAGCCACCGTTATAAAAAGCGTGCTTGATGTCAGAGGCTAAAGTCCAAGTAGTTACACTATTTGTCGCTACGAAAGTTGCAGGCTGCAAAGATAGAGGGTAAGTTATTTGAGGAAATACAGAATTTTCTATTTAACTGTAGTTGAACACTGCCGCAAGATACCATCAGCTTATGTATCTCATAACCTTTATCACTCCAGTACGTTTAAAGTTTTGGCGTAGTAAATTTACTATGATCCACGCGATGTAAACGGCAATGACGTCATAATATAGTTCCGTTAAAATTTGCTTGAAATCGTAACTTAACGTAAGAAATTTAATAATTCGCAGGTCAGTATCTCTTAATTGAATAATAAAGTTAGTAATAAAAGTAAAAAGTACTTAAAAACCAGTAAAATGTGAACATTTCGGTGCACAAACTTGTTCGCATATATTGAAAATTTACTAGGTTCATTTTAATGTATTTTTATTTTTTTAATTATTTTAAATATGATCGGCAAATATTACTGAAAGAAAATTCGCATTGTTGTATGTCTTCCAAAGATTGCTGACGGTATATCCGCAATATTATAAGTCTTGTCAAAGTACTGGTGAGTATATCCGCGTTATCTTAAATCTGGCAAGAGCTTCTGACGGATGTGTCCGAATAATTGTTATTAAAAACTATTACGGATATATCCACATTATTATGTGTATTGTAAAACTTGTTGATAGACGTTAGAAAAATTATTTGAAACGATATACAAAAATCTTTTAATGTACATACGGTATTAAGGCCTACTATGCCTTTGATTCGTAAGTAAAATAAGTTCAGTGCGGTTAATACAGGCACAGTCAAAGACAAGTTTTTATTACAAATACTAATAAAAGCGCATAGTGCACACAGAAACACCCCTATGCACTTTGAATACAACCCCTAGCTACAACGTTACTTATAAAACACAGGCCATCAATCTACCACTTGTCAACCACCAGACGTTGGTAACTTTACCTAAACTATATTTTATACCTTCACCCTGGAGTCTTAAACCCCGGGGAAATTCTGTCTACAAAGTAAAACTAACAAGGGTTGAAACCCTCTTCGAATGGTACAAGCTTTTTTAAGTAAACGTAAAGCTAACATTTAATAACACGCTAGTTTCGATAAAGATATATATTGACATTTTAGGATTTAAAAAATGTGTTCTAAGATTTCGTCATGTTCGTAAATTTTGTATCTTATATTTTTAAAAATATAATTTTACAATTATTAAAATCTAGTACCTACATAAACACTTTCCTTAATTATATAATAATATTTGAATTTTATTGGAAATACAAAAATTAACTCTGCAATTTTGAACGTTTAGGCCTATAGATTGATATAACCAAAATGTGTTTCAAAAACACATTTTTAAACCTACCATTAGCTCAAACATTATGTGCGTGTACTTGCACAAGTTAAATGAGTTAATTCTGAGCAATAAGGCTGTTTCTTCTGGGTATCAGGACACGCTGAGGTAAAGGGAAATGAGAAAGCAAGTGAGATATATTGGAAAAGGCGTTGACCCAAAGTATAGGACCAGAACCGTTTTGTGTTCTTGAAGACAATCGCTTCAAGGTGGAACTTAAAGAAGAAGCCGGAAAAACTTGATTGTGGTAAGATAACAGAGGTTTAAGAGAGGTCCATAGCTCTTCAGAGACTTTGTATGAACAAAGTCTGTTTCTTCTGACAGAAGCAGAGCAGAAATCTGTATCAGCTTCAGTAAAAATGAGCTAATATTGCTGATCTGTTTCCTCATGGGTAATGGCACTCTTAAGAGACATCTTAGGAATCTCGTTTTAGCAGAAGACTCGACCTGCCGATTCTGCAGGAGTAGAGAAAAAGACATGAAACCACCAGTTAATAGACCTCACTAGGTATTAGGTACAAGGAGAACGAAAATTCTGGGAAGTACCAATTAAAAGTGATTGAGTTACTTTCAATCCTGTACAAACCCTGGACTTCATGAACAGGCTAAGGCTGGAGAAGATTCTGGAACTGAGCATCTCAGTAACAGAGGATGGGGGCACAATAGATCTACAAAAGTCGTAATGTAATATTAACGGACCAGAACAGTTTTGTGACCTTGAAGACAGTGACTTCCAAGATGAAATTAAAAGAAAAAGCCAGATGGTCTAAACTCTGGCAAGATAAGAAAGGTTTACGTCAGGCCAAGAAACTCCTCGGAGACTTTGACAGGAGCAGAGTGGAGATCTGTTTCAGCCTTGTTAAAAATAAACTAAGAGTACTGGCTGGTTTTCATAAGGAGCATAGCACTACTAAGAGACTATTAAAAGTGCCTGACTAACCTAAGGACGTTTTCGTTCAAAAATGTTGCAAACGATATTTCAATAATTAGTTTGTATTCTAAACCTATTCAAATAGTTCAAAATAAAATAAAACCTGAATTAAACCTGTTATAAAATAGCAAATTCATAGAACTATTCTTTGAAAGTTCTTGTGTTTTTATTGTTTTTCTTATAATACATCATAAAAAAAATACAAGTTCACTTACATTAGTTTATGAATTTTATCATTCTTCGTAATTCTCTGACTGACCCTCAGTCAGTGCGTTATCAGTCGAAATCTAGTAACTTTGCCTTTATCTACACAAAAATATTAATATAAAAAACGAAATTAAATATTGAAACATCCAGTATAAAAAGAATGTCTAAATTAATTAAAGATAATTTAAAATGAAAAATAACATTAACAAACTTTTTAATATTTGAGTACAGTATTTTTTTATTTTATAATTAAAACACAGTACAAATATCAAATTGCATCGTGGTCAATCCAATGTATTTACTATCAGACACATTTTTGGAAATGCTAGCGAATCAGCGCTAAAATCTGCTTATGTACTTGATGTTGTTAAATTAAATTCATTTTTAACGGAATCAAAACTGCCGTAATGGAATTCAAATATTTTGAAATCTAATTTATGAAGAATTTTTTGTCATACGACTTTCAAGTATTTTTTGTGTATGAAAAGTAAAAATGTTTTTTATTTTGACTTGCCTCGACTTTGAATCCGTCGAACGGATTTTTCTGTGTAACAAACCGGTCACGTTTGTGTGCAAAATTTAATTTGTGTCTACAGTTTGAATTAAATAGGCATAAAACATATGGTCTTGGATAATTTAGTCAAAAGTGTACATTATTATCTCTCCGCGCGCGCGGGTGTGTGTGTGTGTGTGTGTGTGTGTGTGTGTGTGTGTGTGTGTGTACGAACTGCTTTACGGATGGAAAAATATGAAAGTTCTACTTCAGACTTGGACCAAGAACCACCTCAAATATAATTGGGTGATTTGAAAATATTTCGAAATCGCTAAGATTCGATTTTAGCGAAACTCGCGACAATGTTTCTTAAAATTTACTCAACTTGTTCTTTATATTTATAAAAATAAGTGTAGAAGCATATACATAATTTGTACGAAACAATAAAGTTTTAATTATTGCTAACGATTCCTTAAAACATGATCCACACTGTGCTCATTACTCTGTCTTTAATATCTCGTCCAATGGAAATGTCTCTAATGATACATCTTTAACTAAATAAGTTCAATGGATACATCATACAAATTACACAAGCAAAATATTCAAGAACAGTAATCTTATTTTGAAGTACAATAATACTGAACGAAACGAGACAATTTTCCTTTTTTCCATTAACTTCTTAGGGCAAAGCAAGGAGCTGAAGGGAGGAGGGTTGTAATCGGATTTAAAAGTATCTTGAAGATAGTTTTGTAATTTTTTTACTCTTCTCTAGAGGGATTAAAATATAGATGTTTTTGTGAAAGGTTTTTACTTTTTACTTTCAAACAGAGATAAATTGGAGACGTTATTAATTTTACGTAACATTAAGTGCAACAAAGTGTTACAGAAGTGACGCCATTTTAAAATTTATTTCTTTTATTCTCGAAACATGTTTTATTCAGTAATTGTGGCGAAAGTTTCAGTGATTCAATTTTTCAAACTAATAGAACACTTGAAGAAATACAATATAGAAATATGTTTATGCTGTGATAAAACTAATTTTTAATTTAATTTTTTTTATTGAATATGTCATTATTTAAGGGCGGCATTAGAAATTCAACGAAAAGTAAGAAAATAAGTAGGTGGAATGAATTTTAAACAGAATTATTTTTATACTATAGTACAGAGGTTGTCAACGGGGTCCAGGTGGACCTCTTTTAGGTCTATTGAAATTTGAATGGAGTCGATTGAATTACAAGGATTTAGAAAATTTAAATGTTCTAAATTGCATTATAAAACCATTTGAAAGCGACATGGCCAGAATTGATTTCTCACCACAAGAAGAATTGATTGAACTTAGAGAATTTGGAACTCAAAATTAACTTTAAAGCAAGTGGATGTGCCGAATTTCGGAGTTGCAAAGACATTCGCACAAAATACGTCAAATTAACAAGTATCAGAGAACCACTATTGTTAGCATTTCCTAGTTCTTAGGTAGAGACAGTATTTAGCTATGTAAATAATTTATTGCGAAAGACGCGAAATCTATTCAAGATATCAGGACGTGGTGATTTACGATTAATATTAACAAATATTTCCCCGATATAAGTAAGATAACCGAATGATATCAACAGCAACCATCTCATTAAAATTTTATATATTTGATATATTATTTAAATTTCTACTTCTATAAACATAATTATATCTTGCATTTATATCTATGCACAAATTTCTAGTAGTACAAAATAGAAATTATTTTTAAAAAATGTAATAATGATTTGCTCCTAATAAAAGCTTCATTTGTGGTGATATTTATGCAACACGTTGTAAACATATGGGGGTTTTATGGAGTAAAAAATTGTATTTAGGGGGTGGAAGCAGTACCCCTGCATAGAGCCTAAATTAATGATTCTTATTAGACTTGGATTGTGTAAGACGTTAAAATAATGTATCTGTAATAGGATTGCGTATAATTAAAATTATTAAAAAATATTAATTTTATTTTCTCACGTTATTTTATTCCTTGCCAAACTGAACAAATCTGTCCGGGAAATCTTTTAACGAGATTTTCGACAAACATGTTATTTTCAATAATAAAGTTGAAACACCTGTGCAACAACATTGAACGAAAAAATACCAGCACAATGAGATGTTGTCGAGTTGTTTAAATACGGTGTCTATGTTTCCAAGCAATGTATATCGTAGCACGTTAGTTATTGTATCTGTTACTGTATCATCTATCGTGTCTCAGTGTGCACCGAGCTGATTGGATACGTGTTGCGGTATTGGTAGAGAACATACACGGGGCAATGTCAGTTACATTGAAATTCGTTAGACACAATTGTTTCAAGGAGGAATATTGTTCCGATGTTATGCGCAAATCGTATTTGGCATTTTCGAGATGTGTCTCGCTCCAGATCTGAAATCGAAATGAAGGAAGCTTTCACCTGCCAGTTCCTTTTATAACCTCTGTATGACGAAAATAGAAAATGGGCTGATTAAGCTGATGTAGATCGACCCGGCATTAAGGTACGTTAGCCTGGCTTATTAGGTCCAGTAAAGTGACCGTGGCTCTGGCACGATTGCATTCATTTGGAACAATCGTGAACAATTCATGGAGACACTCCTCCAAACTCCATGTAATTTATTCTTTAAAAAAGAAATATTGTTCCGATATTTCAGCAAAATTATATGTGGCATCTTCAAAGTGGTTCTCGTTCCAAATCTGGAGTCGAACTGAATGTATTTTCAACTGTCAACACTTCATAAAACCTCTATATAACGGAAATAGAAAATGGGCTGGCTTTAGCCGACGTAGGTCGATACACCATTAACGCATATTTGCCCGATTAGGTCCAATACGTTTGAAAGTGGCTGTAGCACGATTACACTCAGATGAAATACAATTGAGGGCAGTTCTTCCAAATTGCAATTCACCTTGTTTCTCTATTTCAATGGCCTCTCTAACAATTTTGGTTTTATAACTTTCCACACTAGCTGTCTGCTTGTTAAAAATCTGTGGTGTGACCGTTTTTCTCTGATGCTGTTAGAAAACGTAGGTACTTTGTTGCATCTTAAATCCTTCATTATGTTCCTCCAGTCTGACTGAGGTACGCTTGGTTGCACTATAATCACGCTTACTAACAAACTAATACGTTTGCAGCTAGCTAGGTAACTAATTATTGTAACGAGTGCCTAGTTTTAAATGAAATTTCATTAATATTCTACGTTCATTTGTTCCACCACAAAAATAAATATGAATTTATGTTATATAAACTTAAACAATTTTATTTTGTTATGCATTACACGAATGTCCAGGCTGACCAATACGTGTTTCTTAATTACGTATCTGTATGGAATAACGTAACAGGATTTTATTGTAGAATAACAGACTTTTTTTTACTTGCTTTTAAAAGCGTACTTTCATGTAAATTTACATTTGGTTTTGTGTTTAAATCGAATTATAAAATGAACTCAAATGGAACGTGAATAATTCATGCACATTGAACATTTAGATTGGAGTATTTTCACTATAGGCCCTATCCATCTACTAATGATCAACGTATTAAAAAAACAATATTTTACAAAAGATCAACTTTCAGGAACGATTGTAATACCAAATAAAATTTCTTCACCCAATTGTCTCACAGACGTGATGGAAGCGAATTTTAAAAATGTATTTTATCCTAATATAAAATAAATGTTTGAAATTGGAATTTCACTGTAATAATCAGCATTAAATCTTCATATATTAGCATTTTGAACTTTTTAAATTGTATTGATAATGAACCCTGCCCGCCGTCAAGTTAACTTTACTAATTTCAACTGTTTTTGACAATTCAGTTTCCTAATTTTTGCAGTTTTTAACCCTGATTACGACGACGAAATCAAGATTTTCTAAAACATTTAAGTCTAAAGAGTTATGATTTTTTTAGATAGCGTCCATTTCGAAACTACTGAAAGAATGATTTGTGACTAACGAACTTGAATAAGCTATTACCAAAATCGATTTTTGTTAAAAATTTCGAATAAAATCGGACTAAAACTTCTAACATGAGCGTGCTAAAACAAACACACAAAATTATATGTAGGCCTACATGTATGTATATGTGTGTATATATAATATATATATAATATATGAACGGCGCTCGTTTTGAGACCCTTGCTCTTACTATGTTCTTACTAACTTAAATTTGAGCAAAATCTGTTCAACTAATTTTGAGAAATTAAATGGATTTTTTATCATTTTTTTGCTGTTGAACCAGATTGTTCGGATATATAGTAATTTGCACGTTTTGGTCTGATAATTATGGACTATATTTATTCGGTTATAATTTAAGGTGGATTTATAATAAAATCAGATTTTCAACAAAACAAACTTTTAGATACGGGTTAATAAGACATTCATTAAAAATTTCACCAAAAGCGATCAGTCCTTCAGCAATGTACACTGGCGCAAACGTGAAATCAGGTGTACTAAAAACGGAAAGATCGATCGAAATTCCAAAATCGATTTTTCACGATTTCTGTATACTTGGAATAATGAAAAAGTTAATACGTGTTTGTAACGGCTATTTTTCCAGTTATAAGGCGAGAAATTTAATAATGTTGCTAAATTTAAAAATACATTAACTTAATGTACTTTATCGACAAATGACATTTTCTAAAACCTAAGGCAGTCACTGGTGCATGAAACCCAAATAAAGAAAGTTAACGACAGACTAATATATGTTATTGCATTGACTCTTGATCCCATATTGACAGCTTCGAAATTAATTACGTTATTGGCAATATCGTGTTTAGGTTTTCCCGTAATAGAATTTGACGCTGTCACCAGACCGTCAGAATTTTAAAACACAATTTCATTTTTTCATTTTTTGTCACTTGGCGATCGACTGTCACACTGTGGCAGAACTCGATTTCCACGAGTGGCAATTGTTGCAAATAATTTTAGTGCAGCTAACCGTTCATTTGGGACTGGTTTGTTTCAGCTGCGAGTGGAGAAATAGAATTACTGGATTCATCGAATGAAATGCATATATGATGTCAAGGCGTGATGTCTGATGTATGATACGGACTGTTAACGTGTTTTGCGTTATAATGAGTAACTTGCGTAGTTTGATATACGATGCATCTCATGAAATATATTTATTCATTAAATATATTTACTCATTAAATATGTTTACTCATTAAATATATTTTTTATAAACATTTCATGATTATTTTATTATTACTTTCTGTTATAATTTTATTTAACAACCTATTATTACCTTAAATTAAAAAAAGAAACAGCTGTTGTCATCAAACTAATCATTAAAATAGTTCCAAAACATGTGCTCAATCAACTTGCATGCTACGGATTGGGAGGGGTATACAAAAATTGGACCAATATGGTTTCTGGCAACATCCGAAATATTAATATTCAAGCTTTTCTGAGCATGTATCAATTAACATAATGTGGTCCTCATATTTTGCATACTCAAGTACCTTTGGCGCCTGGACTAGTATATTATTCTTGTTGTGTGATGCTTTAAGAAAGGTGTTTGATATGTCAGTATCATATGAGTGACGTATGATGCGCGATGTTTGATGCTTGATGAGCGATATGTTATTTGTGGTGCGTCATGAGTCGTGTATGATACGAGATATTTGTTGTGTGATTAGTGGTGTTTAATGTGCATTACGTAAAGCGTAACGTATGATACAAGATGTTTGAAATATGATGAGTGATAAGTGATATATGCTATGTGGTATTTAATGTATAATGCGTGATGGTTGATGGATGATGCGTGGTGTTCTGTACATGATTCGTGATTGATGTTAAAATATCTGGTGAATGATACAAGATACGGGAATGTTTAATATGTTATTGCATAATACTGTCTCACCATAAGGAATGTTTGATATGTTATGCGTAAGAGTGTTTCTTCATACGGAATGTTTGATATGTTATGCGTAATAGTGTTTCTTCATACGGAATGTTTGATATGTTATGCGTAATAGTGTTTCTTCATACGGAATGTTTGATATGTTATGCGTAATAGTGTTTTATGATACGTAATGTTTGATATGTTATGCGTAAGAGTGTTTTATGATACGTAATGTTTGATATGTTATGCGTAATAGTGTTTTATGATACGTAATGTTTGATATGTTATGCGTAATAGTGTTTCATGATACCGAATGTTTGATATGTTATGCGTAATAGTGTTTCTTCATACGTAATGTTTGATATGTTATGCGTAATAGTGTTTCTTCATATACGTAATGTTTGATATGTTATGCGTAATAGTGTTTCTTGATACCGAATGTTTGATATGTTATGCGTAATAGTGTTTTATGATACCGAATGTTTGTTGAGTAATGTTGTTACGGGATATTTGATGTATTATGCGTGATACGTGATGTATGGTAAGGATTGATTGATATGTGATGTGTTATTCGTGATAATTAGTGATGCTTAATAAGTAATTTATATGATAAGCGATGTTCTACGTATAATGTTTAATGATTAATCTGTAATAAGTTATATCTGATATCCCTTACGCAGTGGATGTACGAGGTGTGCCAATCAAATAAAGACTGACTCTGTAAAACATTTTATTTCGATTTCATATATATTTACTTATCATCACCTACAATATACACTCCTTCCTCTCTCCCTACAATGCTCCAAACGAACCTTCCATTGTTCGATATAGAGCTGGAAGTCTTCTTCTGTCAGCTGCTTCAGGATGTTGTCAGGATTCTGAAGCTGTCGATCTCTGGCATTTATCGCATGCGCACGTCTTCTGTAGGAGCGACAGCCTCGTTATGTAATAGCCACCTCGTTGTTTGGTTTTCCTGAACTGGATTTTCTTTATCACTACAAACATTATTGAAAGAATAATGTGAAAAGATAAATAAATTCATAAAGAAAATTGTAAATCGTAAAGAAAATTTACTTCAACTTACGTAAAAGTATTAATTTTCCTGAGAAACGGCTGTAGTTTGTCATCCCTATTTCTGTTGTATAAAACCATCATAAAATGTAAAAACTTAGCTTCATTGCAAATAGGCTATGCAAGACAACTTATGCTATTACCCTCCCTCCCACATAATCCCTCAGCGTGTGCTGGCCTCCTCCTTTTACCCCTCAACCACGATACTCTTATCATTGTTGCACACTCAAAGGTTTTATTTAAAAAATAAAAGCCTTCTCTTTCAATTTTGTATAGAAACGAATATTTTAATAAGAGCTTGTTATGAAATATTTTGCAACGATTTTACAGTACATTACTCCGGAGAAAATTAGTTTGTCATTTCAAAGTTTATATTTCATTCCATCAGAAAGTAAAAAAACGTATTGCTTTACGTATTAACCGACTGTTTAGGAAAAAATCGTTAAACTAAATTGTATGTGACTGCAAGAATTTGTCCAGTTCGGTAATAACATTGCACGCAATGGAATACGTAAATACATTTGCATTAAGTATTCAGTCCCCGGCACTTCCGGTCTCTTACTTCCGCTACCCACGTTGCAACGTGCCAGGTAAATGGAATTTTACTGAGATATCTTTCGGAAACAATACAGCGTCAGCGAAATAATTTAACGTGACGTTAATTTTATATTAGCCATATCTGAAGGCGTGGTGGAAGGGAGTAATAATATTGTGATACCACAAAATGTCGGTCTTATATCTCCAATTTTTTTTATTTTTTGAAAATATGTTTCCACTGTCACAAACAGCGATTTCGTTACAAAACCTACGCGCAGTTTTTTTCATAAAATGAATCCTAACACCACTGTGGGATACATAATTCAGTGTTACAGTGATGAAAGTTTCATTCCGAAAAGTAGTAATGGATTTGTTAAGTATAAAATAAAAAATGAGTATAGTTTTGTAAAGCTTAAACGGTTTTTTCCTACCAACTCATATTTGGAATGAGTATAGTTTTATAAAGCTTAAACGTTTTTTTTTACCAATTCAGATTTCGAATTATTGTAGATTTTGAAAGCTTGAACGGTTTTTTCTTATCAACTCAGATTAAAATTTGCAATTAATCTAATACATTCCAACATGGCCGCTTATCGCACAACACAGTTCTCTAAACCCAAATATTCCAGCGTTCTGTGAACCTAACTTCTTGCCTCCGTGGAGGTCAAAACTCGAAGCGAAGACAAATACTCGCTCGGGAGGCACATGATGACTAATGTGCCTAATGAATGACTTGTGTAAAGAGGCAATATATAATGAATGACAAATTTATATATATATATATATATATATATATATATATATATATATATATATATATATATTCTCTCGTGACGTAGAGAATCCTTTCAACATTTTAAAAATGTTGGTAATTTCAAATGCCACCAAAACGTATGTTAATAATTTAAATTTAGAAAAGTTACATACACTTTTTCTATTTAAATTTCCCTGCAAATCTGATTTTACCAAACACTCCTAAAATTTACATACATTAAGATTTCTAATTTGATTTGAAAATAAAAACGCAATTTGACTGCGGTCAGGGTTATTTTTTCCGTAATTCCAGTGCAGTTTGAACGGAACAACGCTACTTTATGCGAATTTGGTTGAAAATTTGACACAGAACCGATTACAGTTATAGTTCTTACTGACCAGTATGTTTTTAGCAAATTTTTAACAGTTTCAAGATGCCGTTCATTGAATTTTGTTTAGAAAATAAATGTTTTTTATGTTACACCGTTTTGAAAATAAAATTTCACTCTCGTAAAATATAATTTAATTGTTTAAATATCAAATCCCGCTTAGACTTAAGGGCGGTTATGTTAGCATGGTAGTCTTAAGCAGTTAAAGTACTTTACAAACTAATCAATTTCTGTGTTCTTGTGTAGGTTTGTCTGTTCTTGTCGTACCTTTATAAAACTTACTGGAACGCCTGCAGGTATTTTAAACTTTACAAATGGATAAAGTGAGTTCTGTATAAAGCGCAATTTATTATAAGAACGAAAGAACCTTTGATGAACGTTCTCACTGAGAAATTAAGGTCAGCTGAAGGATAATCTCAGACATTAGTGAGTCCTTAAGGAAATAAATTGCAGCTGATATCTAACTTTTATAAACTTTTATAACTGGCGAGATGAAGCAAATTCACCCCCCCCCCCGAGAAATTGTAATCTAAGGATTTTTTTTTTTAAATCAGTTTTGTACCATTCTACATTAATTGTCATTTTAAATATTCAAATATCATTGACAAGAACACAATGAACCCAGTGTTCTGGGTTGATTTTCATAATTTCAATGTAACAAAAAAAGGTCGTTTCAAATATTTCAAGTTTAGTAACTTTTTTGTCGTGAATATTTTTGGAAATCCTTTGAAATCGAGAAATTCTATTTGACGGAGGTCAGGGTTCATTTTCGTATTACCAGTGCTATTTTTAACTTTAAAATACTAATATATGCAGATTTGCATGCTACTTACCATGATTTAATCAGAGTTGCAAAAAATGAAGATGAAAAATTACTTTTTTGAAAATTCGCTTCCATCATGTTGGCGCGAGACAGCAGCTTGTCGCTATTACTTTGATTTGCTTCAAACACTTTCGGTTTCACGTAAACAGCCATATTTCGCATGCCTAGGGAATGGGTTCCGTGTAGATTGAACTGCGTTTGCTTTACGATCACCCTAAAAGCATTGTATTTCACTAGGGCTGTAAAAATCTCTCCCTGAAGGCAGCTCATTTTTCACAAACGCAAAGAATATTTTATGTATTATAATCCACTTACTGTAATAAAATAGCGCATTGGACTTTTAAACTCTCCGTTGAGTTTCTAGGTTAATTTTGTATTTAAATTTTAATGAGACAATATTTCTTGAGTCTGCATGGAAAACAACATAAATGCTGAATGAACTCAATGTTTCGCTGACGTTATTCGGATTTCCCGCAATGATTTTCTTAAAATTTTTAACATAATTAAAAATACCATTTCGACTTCACAACCTGCGTTAAAATCTGCATAAATTATAAAAAATAAATATTTCAGTATTATAGCACTTAAAAACTTCAATATTTATTTTATATGAACTCTAAACGCCTTCATATTTTAATAGAAATTAAAAATTTTAATAATTAGCATTATGACCTGTTTTTCGGTCTAATGGTCTATTTACTCACCTCGTAAAGGCTACCGCGGTTTCGAAACCTTACAGTTTAATCTCAGGCCGTAATATAAAATGTCAAATCCCTCTGTTGTCGGACAGTTCGAATGTAATGACATACGAGTTACACGCATCGTTTGGCCATACAAAATTGTATCGTGTGTATTTTAATCGTGTAATTGTGTTTAGTGTTTGTGACGTGTCTATTCAATTTTTAACTTTGTGACGACCTCGTCAGAGGGATTTCACTTTTTGTATTACGGCCTGAAGGTGAAACAGCAAAGTTTCGAAACCGCGATACTCTTTGCAATATGAGTAAATTAACCTCTAGACGGAAAAATAGGTTGTAATCCTAATTATTTAAATATGCGGTCCGGTGGCTATGTTGCAATAATAAAAATTTAAAGTGATGTCTGCATTTTTTTTTTAAATCTAGAAATTTTAGACATTAAGATTAAAGATCAAGAGTTCAAATATTAAGACTGACTTTCCCTCATTATAACGTAAATTATTAAATTGTCAAATTAAATTTCTTTTTTAATATTGAATTAATGGTTTAAAATATATAATATACACTGTGCAAAACGAGATTACTGTTCTGGAATATAAGTGTGAAGGCTGAAAGAAACATCTTGAACAGGAAAACGAGGACATTAAATACGTTTTCAAGGCCGTTTCTTTCAAAATGTAAAGCCGGTGGCATTGGTAACATGATGTTGGTGCCATAGAATGTCGTGACACTAGCTCTTGTGGCATTTGTGCCATATAATGTCCGACAATAGCTGTTATGGCATTGGTGCCATAGAATATCGCGACAATAGCTGCTGTGACATTGGTGTCATAAAATGTCGTGACACTAGCTCCTAAGGCATTGGCGAAATAGAATGTTTTGACACTAGCTGCTTGACATTTTTGCAATAGAATGCCGCGCCACTAGTTCTTATACATTGGTGCCGTAGAATGTCGCGACACTTGCTGCTGTGATATTGGTGCTGTAGAATGTCGCGACACTAGCTACTGTGATATTGGTGCCGTAGAATGTCGCGACACTTGCTGCTGTGATATTGGTGCCGTAGAATGTCGCGACACTTGCTGCTGTGATATTGGTGCCGTAGAATGTCGCGACACTTGCTGCTGTGATATTGGTGCCGTAGAATGTCGCGACACTTGCTGCTGTGATATTGGTGCCGTAGAATGTCGCGACACTTGCTGCTGTGATATTGGTGCCATAGAATGTCGCGACACTTGCTGCTGTGATATTGGTGCCGTAGAATGTCGCGACACTTGCTGCTGTGATATTGGTGCCGTAGAATGTCGCGACACTTGCTGCTGTGATATTGGTGCCGTAGAATGTCGCGACACTAGCTACTGTGATATTGGTGCCGTAGAATGTCGCGACACTTGCTGCTGTGATATTGGTGCCGTAGAATGTCGCGACACTTGCTGCTGTGATATTGGTGCCGTAGAATGTCGCGACACTTGCTGCTGTGATATTGGTGCCGTAGAATGTCGCGACACTTGCTGCTGTGATATTGGTGCCGTAGAATGTCGCGACACTTGCTGCTGTGATATTGGTGCCGTAGAATGTCGCGACACTTGCTGCTGTGATATTGGTGCCGTGGAATGTCGCGACACTTGCTGCTGTGATATTGGTGCCGTAGAATGTCGCGACACTAGCTACTGTGGAATTCGTACCATAGAATGTCACGACACAAGTAGCTGTGGCATTGCTTCGTATATTTGTGTTACTCGAATGTTATTATCTCAGCAATATTTATTATTTACTAGATGAAGGGATAGTTCAACCCCAGGCACTGCGATCGACTGACCTATTGTGCAACTAAACCTCTTAAAAATACCTAGTTCACCAAATTGGTGCCCTTAATAAGATTCAGCAACCCACTGACTATCTCAATCTGCTGATGATCCCTAAGGTCTTGGAAACCAAAAACCCTCAACCTCCTACTAGCAAAAATCTCACAGTCATGAATTATATGACCTGAAGTTTTCTCTTCCTTCCTGTAAAACCTACACACGGTTTCTCCATGGTACATACCTATCCTGTTCAAATGCACCCTCAGACCACAGTGCCCTGTTATGAGCGCCATGATCCTCCTGAGTTGTGCTCTGACCAAGACATCTGCTGCCTCTTTGATTCCTCCAGAAGCAACTTTGCTCAAGAGACGTTTACTATGGGAATGCCCATGAAGGTTATCCCGTCTTACCTTGTGTTGACATGTAATCCACCCATTAATAGTGGACCTAGCCAACAATAGAGAAATCCCTAAAGCCGGTTCAGGTCCGATAAACTCAGATGCAGATCCAAGTCCAGCCTGTCGGTCTGCCTCCTCATTACCCTCAACTCCCCTATGCCCCGGAACCCAATGAAGAGTTACCCGGTTATCCCGGGACAGAACGTCAAGGTTCTTCCAACACTCCCAGACCAGCTTGGACTGTATTATAGGACCCGCAAGTGCTTTTATTGCTGCCTGACTATCGGTATGAATATGAATATGTGCATTCTTGAAGCCCCGATCCACGTCCTCCCGAACACAGTCATTAATGGCCATCACTTCAGCCTGAAATACTGTTGTATGCTGTCCCAGGGTAATTACTTTCTTTAACCCCGGTCTCAGGCCGTACACCCCAGCACCAGTGACTGACTTTGTCTTGGAGCCATCTGTATACCATACTATGTCTCCAGGTTTTTCCAACACACGATCAAGTTGACGATCAAGTTTTTCCCTCAAAGGCCAAGTTGACATGAAAGGGTCTAGATACTATGTGCCGTTTAACCATCTGATCAGTCCCCATCATCAATATTGGGTCAAAGATCTTGTCTGTAATTCTAGCATGTCCATAAATAGAGGGCCGCCAGCCACCACCACCCTGCAGTCTGTAAGCTGCTTTACGTGCCTCATCCATGACAAAAAGGTCAATAGGGGAAAATCCAAGAATGATCTCTATGGCTGCCGTTGGCGCAGTGTCCATACAGCCAGTGATACACAGGCAGGCCAACCTCTGCAACTTAGTCAGATACTCTCTGACTCCCCTCTGCTCGACTTTAGTCCACCACACTACAGCACCATAGCACACCATAGGTCTAATGATCCCAGTACAGATAAACTTCATCATTCCTGGTCTCAGTCCCCATGTTTTGCCAACCATTCTTCTAACTGCCATTAAAGACTTATTGGCTTTCCCCATAATGCTCCCCAGATGAGCATTCCAGGTTAACTTAGTGTCCAACACCAAGCCTACATACTTCACCTCGTTTGCAACTGGGATTGTCTCCCCAAAGAGTTTGGTTTTCCTAAATGCGGGGTAACCCTCTTTCTAGAAAAAGGAACCAGAGTAGTTTTCCTGGGGTTAACCCCTAGGTTCTCCTGACTACACCAGGTTTCCAACAGTGATAAAGCTCTCTTCATTAGATCTACCACTGTGTCACCATGCCTCCCCCGGATTAGCACCACTAAATCGTCGGCATATCCTTGGGTATAGCATCCCTCTGACGAGAGAAGATTCACGAGTGAGTCCACCACCAGGTTCCATAAGAGAGAGGACAAACACCCCCCTATGGACAGCTCCTTCCACCTCCACTTCTTCTCCTAGAACTTTAGCTACAACTGACCTCCCAAGCAACATGTCCCCCACCCAGCCACATACGGTATTATCCACCCCGCATCTTGACAGGGCACGAAGCATTGAAGCATGTGAAGCGTTGTCAAAAGCTCCCTCAATATCTAGAATGACACAGAGGGCGTATTTTTTAATCTCTAGAGTACCTTCCAATTTGTCAACCAAATTATGAAGTGCACTCTCACAACCTTTCCCTGATTGGTAGGCATATTGACTGACATGTAGAGGAATCATGACCCATCTGACATATTTATCTACCAATTTCTCTAATGTCTTCAGAAAGAACGAAGTCAGACTGATTTGCCTAAAAGCATATCAGCATAAGATGCTCGCGTCGGCTTAGGAATAAAGACTACACGGGCATACCTAGTGGCTATGCTGACCCGGTACAATCTGCAAAGAATAAGAGCAATAGTCTCTCCTCGATGCTGCAAAAGTGACGGAAAAATACCATCAGGTCCTGGTGACTTGAATGGGTGAAAGATATTTATGGCTAATGTCACCTTATTCAAATTCACAATTTGGTTTGCGATTTTCTAATCTCCCTTACTAGGTTTCCTATAGGGAACATCAGACACTCGCTTCCTTCCTGCATTCCTAACCACAGAGTTAGGAAAGTGTTCCCTGAGTAGGACTTCCAAGGTGTCCTTCCCAGTTGTTGTATACTCCCTATTAGGACCAACAAGGGTCCCCATAGGGTTCAAAGGGTCCAAGGCTAGGATCTTGTGAAGTTGTGCCCCCTGAGAAGTACGACTGACCTCCCCACAGATCTTCCTCCACGAGTCCAGTCTCGCCCTTTTTAATGCCTTATTATACTCGGTCAGGGCCCGCCTATAGGCCTCCCACTTACCGTAGCTCTTGGCCGCATTGAACAGACTTCTAATCTGTCCCCTTTGCTCAGAAAGTGCCTGGGTCCATCATTAAACATTAACCCCAGCAACCTTCTTTGTAAGGGGACAATTCTCATGACAGGAGTCTGCAACTATCTCCGCCAGTCTTTCAGCTGCATACTCTAATTCATGCGAATTACTTTTCGGCCTCCTAAGATCTCTGAGGTTTGCCCTAAGCTTTTCCTTCATAGGCCCCAATCTGGTATTTCTAGGATTTCGATAAGTATTTACTGATCTATTTATCACCCCGAGATCCATAACGATATGCCTATGATCCGACATAGACGGCTCTTTAGACACACGCCATATACCCAATGCAGCGTGCACTCCCTTGGTCCCCAGAATAAGATCTAAAACCTCACTTCTAGCCTTCGTTACGAAAGTAGGTGTATTACCTTTATTGACAATATAAAGATTATAACCTACAATAAAGGAAAGCAACTGCTCACCTCTAAAGTTGGTGTTACTACTCCCCCACGCCGTGTGATGTGCATTGATATCCGCTCCAACAAGCAGCTCAACTGCTCCATCACCACAGTGCTCCACCACCCTTCTAAAGCTGATGGGTGGGAAGCTATCCACTTCCTCGTGTGGGAAGTAAGCAGTGGTCATGACAACCCTTCTGCTCCTAGATCCCACACGTACCTCTGTACTAACTGCAGTACAATCCCTGGAATATAAAGAAGGCAACATAAGTATCTCAATATTATTCCTAACAACTATGCAAGTCCTAGGCCTAGCGGCTGATCGGTCATATATTAACTTACCTCCGCCTATGGTCAGTCATGCTATTCTGCCTCCCGTTACCCATGGTTCTTGAACCAAGGCAAGGTCGGCTTCATCCTGCTCATGCATCCTCCGTAAGACAGCAGTTGCCGCCTTACTGTGATGGAGGTTGACTTGAACAACTCTCATCCTTTTTGTGGGGAAGAGATAGCTGCTGCCTTATCTTTCTGCAGTCGGCGCCTTTGCGCTCCTGAAGGACGTTGTCTCCTAGGTCCACCTTTGCAGATCATCCAGAAACACAACTACCATAGGAAACAGACACAGTAGGACTACCTGGCAGCTCGAAAGTCGGCTCCAATACAGCACTGGTGGATTCAACAGGATTGGGTCCAACCCCAGTATCCTCCTTTCCCAAACTCCCACTCCCCAAGTCCACTTCTAAAAGTCCCCCAAGGTGTGTATTTGTTAATTTTGATTGTTGAGTATCCATAAATGGTCCCACGATCAGCTAAGGAAAAAGAAGTCCACCCATGCAGAGACCCGCATGCATTGGTAAGGCTAATTGAAACTGGAGGTCGCCCGGTATCCAGAGTTCGCATACTAAAGCCTAAGCTCCCCCTTAGCCATGCAGCCCTCGGCGTATGCTGTTCCACCTTAGCTTGAGATTCCCTAAATGTAACTGTGAGTGTAAAGTATTAAAGTTGTAAGTGTATTATTGTAACTTTAAGTGTGTTTTAGACTCGGGTACCGAGGAACATCTAAATCCTCTCAATAGGTGCAGTTTGTCTGCACCCCCTTTCGGGGAGCGATATTTATTACTACTTTATAAAATTGAAACTGTTTAGTTAAATCAGTGTAGCTTTGGTCTGTATATGTCTTCAGAACTACAGTCATCTGTCGTTGACCTTTTTCTATTTCCTTGTTATCTACAACAGACCGCACTTTTTCTCTTAAAACTCTTACACCTTCTGTTCCGGACACGTCGACATCAATTGTTCTGCATTGTCTCTAATTTGTCTTTTTGTAGTGGAAGCTAGGCTCATCCCATATCAGCAACAAATTATACTAGGCAGTGCTTTCCAAACTTATTTTGCTATAGCACCCACTTTCAGCCTGAATTTTGTTTCGCGACACACACACACACACACACACACACACACACACACACACACACACACACACACACACACACACACACACACACACACACACACACACACACACACACACACACACACACACACACACACACACACACAGTTAAAAAATAACTCATTTATACATCTTTTTATCTTTTCTTCAGATGAAGTGTAATTATTACACACGAAATATGAAGAGTTTTTTATTCCATTTTATTTTGTCAAACATTCGTCCTAGCTAGACGCATGTCGTAGTTCCAGTAGTAGCGCGAGCCCAGCACGGTTGCATTGTCCTATCGTCCTGTTCACTTTAGTTTCCAAAATATCTGTCTTTTGTCTAACTTTACAGTTGGCAGTGAAGCAGATTTTGTGGAATCACAGAACTTATTTCTTGAAATATGTTCATTTTTTTATTTTTTTCGCAGTCAAGAAAACATTTAATTTTTTTTAAAACGTCCGCCCTCCCGCGGTCATAGTTTGGGATCGTTGCCAAAAGTTTATTGTTGGTAATTTTCAGATAAGGTTCTTAATCCAGATAAGGTTCAGATCCAGTTCTTAACATAACAATAAAAATAAATACAACGCACCAAAGGGAACGTTAAATTAAAAACAGCGACATGTTTGTAAATAAATCAGTAGCACAGTAAATACGAGTGTCCCGAACAGAATGACATACATACTGTTCTCACGATGCTACCAGGATTGAAGTTGACAATAGTGCCATGGAAGCGCTAGTGTCGCAATATCAACATTCTGTTTCACTATTGACAACAATCATGAGGCATCGTGATTGTGACTGAAAATTATTTCAGACGATATTTTTAAGTCATTTGACATTTCACAGTCAGAACGAGGCTTTAGTTCGACAACGCTGTTCTCTCGGTTTTATTTCGTCTTATTCTCG
The DNA here is from genome assembly GCA_022606455.1 of Callitettix versicolor. Lineage (NCBI taxonomy): Eukaryota > Metazoa > Arthropoda > Insecta > Hemiptera > Cercopidae > Callitettix > Callitettix versicolor. Next base: position 38,864,965 of record CM040185.1, on the reverse strand, counting down.
TTTTGGTCGGAGTATAAAACTGTCTTACACAAGCTATTAAATCTGTTTCATTCTTTTACTGGGAAACTATGTCCTTTCTGGACCGTTCAATATGATATAATTAAAGCATCCTTGCTACTCGACAAGAAAAGAGAGGATTTTATTTTTTAATAAAACCTTTGAGTGTGCAATAATGATAAGAGTAGAACTGCGATGCTGGGGGGAAGAGGAGATGGCCAGCACACGCTCGGGGATTATGGGGGGGGGGAATAATAGCTTAAGTTGTCTTTTATATTTGCAATGAAGCTTAATATGTGCCTTTTATTCAGTTGGATTTTGTTGGCACAAATACGGATTTATATGAAATAAGCGCCTGAAATCAAGATGGTAAAATCTAGAGAAATGTGCTTTTAATAAATTGTATTTTATTATCGCCATAACTACCATTGTCTGTTGCTGAGAAATTATAATTTCCATCTTGTTATTACATCTCGTAAGTTAAGTAGTTAATAGCAAAAACATGCAATGTTACTGTGTTGTTAACAAATTTCCACTACAAAGGATCTATTAGAGCCGCAATCACGGCAGGTTTAGACGTTTGATTTAGTAGTGAACACAGGTTCTGAATCCTAGGAACACATTTTGGAAACAAGGGGTCGTTTAAAATTCTATGTATATACATATATAAAGCAATGTTCGTATGAATGTCCTCTATAGACGTAAAACGTATTGAACCGGTTTCACTAAAAATTTCACAGTTTGTTCTTATTACTGCCAGCAATGTTTAGAGAGCGATTTCACTGCCATATATCTTTCCTTAAAAAGTTATTTTCCACCGACTGCTGTGTTTAGAGAGTGGTTTGAATTAAATCCGATAGGTAGTGCTGTTGTTTTGACACTGGATTTATTTACATTCTAAAGACAATGGACATAATTTTTCAATAAATTATTATCACAAAAGATAAGTTCAAATTATAATTTAATAACTTTTACTAGAAAACTTGCTTTGTTGGTTGCCTATGCAGTGAACATTGCCCGCTACTGAAGAGGTGAAAAGTTATTTTTCACCGATAGTACCCTTGCTTCGGTATATGTCAGGACATTTTAGTAATTTATAATTTACTAATTTGTAAGTTGAATTACAGTAAGTTTGTATGTTTCGTAGAAGTTGTATGTATTGTTGTATGTTTGTAACAATATCTTGATATTGTTAAAAATCAAGATAATGTTATTAGGTAAAAATCATATTGTCAGGCCAAATAAATATGATAAATATTAAAATTATTTAATATTTTCTATGCCTTTTTAAAAATAAATCAGGCACTTTGAGTCAAACAGGGAAAAGAAAGTAAGATTTAAGGTAGCCTAAAAAATACAAAGCATTGTATTTAAGAAATACAAACGTTTCCATTGAAATTGGTCCAATCGTTTCGTAGTGGACAGAAAAAATTTGCATTTTTTAGTGGACAGAAATTAGTGTAAGGCCACACTTAGCTGATCCAATTTAGCTGGCAACCCGTTTGGTTTTTAGAGAGCTTGTGAAAATCGCCCGTTTTAAAATATATCGAGCATTCTGAGGGAACGCTATTTTGTTTTAAATAAATGTATGGCAATACTAAACAATTGAATTCAGATTAGTCATATCTCCATATTTTGAACGTAATCTGAGTATTTTCCTACAATTTGGACGTTTACTGTAAATACCGTAAACATATTTGCAGTTTGTTGCATGTAGACATATTTAATGTCAACAAAATATTAAGCCAGTTTATGTTTTTTTACGTAAACACTTGTATGTTTGTTTAATTTACAGTTTAGGCCCAGTACAATGCGCTTATTACAACATTACAAGTAGTCGAAGTAGGCTCAAGGTCAAACAACCACTTGCAGTACAGTAGTTTTGTTTCATTCGTTATAGGGGTCTATTCTTAAATACGAGTCACGTGATCTGTATGACCATGAATCACAGCAGTTCGAACTGTCAGAGGTCCTTAAGGTCGGAATCAAATGATCTGTATGTTCGGAATAATAAAATCGAAACGTCATTAGTTCAAAGTTAGTGTTAATGTCTAGTTACGTTTTGTCAGTTTTTTGTGTAATGGGACTTTAATAATTATAAGATTGTGAAAGTGTATTATCATGGCTAAGAGAAAGTATGATTGTGTTTTAAAAATCCTTTGTGGGAGAGTTTTTATCAGTTTTAGAATCAAGAAAGGTAAATCGGAACTTTCGGGTGATTTGTAAATTTTCGTAAAGTTTTTGACAAAACGTTTTATTACGTGTCTAAAAGTAATAACACAAAATATAAAAGTGCGCAAACTAGGGAAGTTCGAAAAAAATGGTAACTGAAAGTTACATGCATAACCTCAAAATTGAAAGTAGGTAACGTGTTTTTTTAACGCGCAAAAGATTAGTTAAATGCGTTATTCATAACTAGCATTACCCTTCGCGGCTTTGCCTACGAAATTTAAACTGTTTCAGTAATTCAATAACTTATAAATTTTTTAAAAATATTAATAACAGCATTATCATCTAATTCACCACTCACGTGGTTATTTTTTATAGTTAATGAGCCTTGTCTATAAAAAGAAGCAAAAGCTTTAATTCACAAAAACTGAAGCAATATTGATTGATGAACATTGATATTTTTATTCATATAAATTGAAGGCAATTTATATGAATAAAAATATCAATGAAAACCTTTTACTTTAGAGTAAAAGCAAATCGTTGTTTTGTTGATCCATTTGCTTTGTCACTAGTAAACGTTTATGAATAAAACTGACCATTTACTCTAAATAAGAAGCAAGTACTTTGACACTAGGAGATTACCTGTTGACGTGGGCATGTTGTTATATTACTTGTTGTCATGGCGCACTTAAATTGTGTCTGATATAGATTCAAAGAATAGAACATGGCGTGGTTAACAAACAGGTATCTTGACACTGATGAAGAGACTAGAGAAAGGGATTTTTCTTCATTACGAGGGATGAAAATATATTTTTTTAACTGATCCTGGATATCAAAAAAGTGTCGGTTAGGAACTTGGGGCGGCTCAGTCTACAGTGTCAAAAAAATTTAAAAGTGTTGCTAATTAACGAACAAGCGACCGATCGGTTTACATTTCGTGCTACACCAAGTGCGGTATTAAAGGTGTGAATATCTTTTAATTCGATAATAAAGATATCGAATTTCAGTTTCCCGGGGTATTTTTACAATTCAATATGGAAGTCGACAAGTCACACTTAAACATAATGGTACGGAAAAACACAAGCCTTGTGTATATTTCATTGTAAAAAGTACAAAACTTATTGCACTTTTCATAACTGATATTTATAACTTTCACTTAGGCCTACAATATACTTCTTCAAAAACGCCCTCAAACCCGTAAAAACACGCACTTGGCAAGCGCTCAGCGTTAAAGAATAAATAACCGCCGTTTAGGCGCTCGTTAGGAGCGGGGAGTGGAAAAATTTGGCCCCATAATTCTCAAAGTTAATTTTATGAGGAGTGAAAGTGAGGTTTGCCCGTAACTGAAACGGTATTCACTCAGTGTGTGTTAATTTATGATTATTAGGTTATTCACAAATTGTAAGAAATTGTCCGACAAAATATAGCCGCTGAAAGAGTACCAAGTCGCCATTAAACTAGTTTTTATTACGATATTTTATTTTGAGGGATCCCTAGCGCGCACACACACACACACACACACACACACACACACACACACAATTCGTAAAATTGTTCGAAAAAATTCGAAAAATTCGAAAAAATTGAAAAATTCGAAAAATTCATTCAACAGTTGCAAAAATAGCAACCAATTCAAATCTTTGAAAAATCTTATTTGTTTTGTCCTTTCTGAAAATTTGACTTCATCACTGGTATTCACCGTTAAAAAGTACATAAATTAGCATTTTTAATTTTCAAAATATCGAATTGAAAAATTTAATTTGACGGCGGTCAGGGATCACTTTCGTAATTCCAATATAATTTAAAAGATTAAAACGCCATTACACGAAGACTTTAATGTTGATTATGATGGTGAAATCAGAATTTCAAAAGAAGTTTAAAGTAAAAAAATATACTTTTGAAAATTCGCTTCCATCACGTCAGCGAGTCTGCTGCGGGTCGCGATTATTTCTAAAGACTGGTTCATTTTGCTGTTTTTACCTGTTTTCTATTACAGGTGGTCTTGGAAATAGTTACAAAACTGAATATTTTTGTTACAGTTGCAGCTAATCAAAAACCAACAGGAATATGTGGAAGATACATTCACGATTTCGGTGGGGTGTGGTGGTATTGTTGTGGCTTTTATAGGGATAGGCGTGTCTGCATTGTATCAGCATAACAGAGTCCAAAATATTCTGTGTCCACTATACAAGATGGCGGAAATCAATGGCTGTTGCAACAGAATCCATTCATTACAGGGAAACTAGCAAAAAAATTCTTCCAGAATCTACCATACATACCAAGAGCAGATGTTGGCTAAAATAGAGTAGGTTTAAAAGAAATTGAAGTATCCATTTATATTATTAACCACAGAGTATTCCATTATATTAAACTTAATTTTATTTAATTTAACTCTATAATTTTGTTTCTGTTATAAACAATCGCCGGCACGCAGCTGTGTCGCTGACGTGATGGAATCGAATTTTCAAAAGTATATTTTTTTTGTCTTACCTTTTTTTGTAACTCAGATCTCACATCACTAAAATCTGCATGTTTTAGCTTTTTGAACTTTAAAATTGCATTGCAAATACACAACCCAGATAGCCACAAATTTACATAATTTATTAATTACAAGATATTTTGAAAATTCAAAATGCTTATCCATGCAGTGAATTCTATTGAACTATTCCAAATTTTGATTTTTGTACCCAAGTATGAATAAAAAAAAGTGAAGGGTCGTTAAAATTGTTTGTTTGTTTGTTTGTTTGTTTGTTTGTGTGTGTGTGTGTGTGTGTGTGTGTGTGTGTGTGTGTGTGTGTGTGTGTGTGTTTGTTTGTGAACGCGCTCGCGATCCCTCAAAATAAAATAACGTAATAACGGAAGATTTTATTCAAACGGCACAAAAATCGATTGCAGTAGTAGTTTTTACAAGTTCGTTAACCAGCAAAATTCGACCAACAATTTAAAAACGGGGGCCATTTCAAATCCTTAAAAATTCGTGACTTTTTGTCTTAAATTGTTTTGAAAATCCAATTTCTCCGTCGCAATCAGCGTTAAGTATTACATCAATTAGCGTTTTGGATTTTCAAAATGTTTTGAAGTGAAGACATTTTTGACTGCGGACAGTGTTTTTCATTGTTATTTAGAATGAAACGCTAACATAAGCAGGTTTTAATGTTCATTATGATGATGCAACATAAATTTCAAAAAGGATAATGTAAAGAAAAATACTTCAGAAAATTCGCTTCTACCACGTCAGCAAACAGTTGCGTTCCGGTATTATTAAGCGGTACAAATATTTCAAAAATATTGAAGTCACCGCTAGAAACACTCGTATTTCACTAAACAAAATAACTGGTTCGCAGAATTTTTAAAATAATTACGCCCTAGGCTTAGTTTTACCACCCCTGCAGAGGGTAACCACGCACACCTGTTGCGATGAAATATGTTACCGCGAAGGGGTAGTAACCGGGAGTTATTGCATTCCCGAACTGCCCTCTCCTTTCCTTCCCTCACTGGTACAACGGGATATTTTAATTAAATTATTGTCAATGTTCTCATTTTGTAACAGATATTAGAGTGATTCTAGAAAATGCACAGTTTAAATTTACCTGAAATGTACATAAAGCTTCGGATTGTTAAGTAACGAACTTGTGTAGGTATTTAATAAACTACCGAACAGTTTTTTGTAGTATTACAGGAACATTTTTATTCGTATAATTGACACAAAAAAACAATATGTAAGTTTTTTCTTATGCGAGGAAAATATAAACTCATAGAACGAATAACATGTAAAAAAGCATCACGCTTGCAATGAAAACATTAGTATTATTACTGAAATGAATTGAAGTCTACCAGTGAGCTTATTACTTCTACTTGCATTCTGGCTTAGTGCTATGGTTTCTGCTTTCGAAACTAAAAGAAGTGACCTAAAAACTCGTTGCTGACTAACATTTTTTTTATACGTAAATAGTGTGCCCGTACTTTGGTAGTTAATGGAAAAAAATCTGCATAATATACAGCAATGTGTTACACCACGAAGTACTTAATTACTTTAAAGCAGCGTTATTAATTAAATTTAGGTTATTTAATATAATAGGCTACTTTCGTATTTAAAACTACAACATATAAAATTAAAGACTGAATTTTAACATTTTACCTTACTGAAATATTTGCAATGACACCTACTATAACAGGATTTTACATTACATACTTAAATGAGGCTACAGTATTTACTGTTTATTAAAAGCGAAGTCTTTTATTAGATAAAATTTATATTAGAAATGACCAACATTGTCGTACCGATTCTACTTTCAAAACTGATTTGTCAATAATTAAGTCCTGGATACAGTAATAATTTAAATATTACTTTAAATTAGGCTGTAGTATTCACTGTTTACTAAAAGCAGAGTCTTTTATTTAATAATATTTACATGTTAGAACTGGTCTAGATTGTTTTACCGATTCTACTTTCAAAACTGATTCTGTCAATAATTGTTTAAATCTTTGATGCAATAATAATTTAAATATTACCTTCAACAATTTTTTTTTAGTAATCAGCTGTATTGTTGCACACATAATTATTTCTGCCACCTATGCTTGGATTGTTCTGCACTCTCATGGCGACGGTCAGTACTACTACTGGAATATTGTTTACAGACAGTTTCAAAATGCAGATCTTTTAATTCATAATTTCTTTGTCACAAATACTTCAGAAATTTTTATTTTGCTATCGTAAAACCTTTATGAAATAAAATTTTGAATTTTCAAAATGCGTTGAAATTAAATAATTTGACGGTGATGAGGGTTTTTTCGTATGTTCAATGTAATAATTGTAAAATACTAGTGTACGAACATTTCAATGCTGATCACGGCAGTAAAATCAGAATTAAAAAATATTTTGAAGTGTTATTTTAATTTAGTTCCTCTTGTTAGTTTTTAATTTTTGTAATTAAGATTATGACCTATTCTTCCCGTCAGTGGTCTATCCACTCACCTCGTAAAGGCTACCGCGGTCTCGAAACTCTATTGTTTCATCTTCAGGCCGTGATACAAAATGTTAAATCCCTCTGTCGAGGTCGTCACAAAGTCAAACAAAATGTTTTTTTTTTTTTTTTTTTTTGTGTGTTTAACGTCCGACTATTGTGCACACTTGGGCTAATGCAGACGATGGGATGATTTATAGCATATGAAAATGCTAAGCCCTGGCTGGGAATCGAACCCAGGTCCTCGGGTGAAAGCCTAGTACGCCATCAACTAGGCCACCGAGACGGCTGCAAACAAAATATTAAAAACATACATCACAAACAATGAGCACAATTACACGATTAAAATATGTACGATGAAATTCGGCTTGTCCAAGCGACACGCGCGACTCGTACGTCGTTACCTTCCGGACTCTTTAGTTTTTGGTTATTCCTTTCTTAGCGTTTATTTTTAATATTTACTGTTACTAATTATTTTTAATAATGTTTTTATTATTTTATGCTGTTTTAAAGTACGTCTCTTTTATTTTAACCAGTTGAATGTTCGTTTTCTGTCTGCTTGACTTTAATATTTAACTTGTTAATTATATTCTTAATTCTGTTTGAATTTACTTTCTGTTTGCGTGTTTATTTTAAACTAGCTTAGCGGTTGTTTCATAGTGAGCTTGTTTTTTCTAAATTTTTAACCAGTTAATTTATATTTCGTTTGCTATTAATGTTTTTTTGGTAAGTTAAAGATTTTAATTTATTTATTTTTTGTTTACTTTATTGTTCACTTAAAACTACTTAAAATATCAAGATTTCTGTTATTTTTTGTAATTTTTAGCAGTGATTTATTTGGGTAGTGTTTGTAGTTTTTTAAAAGATTAGTCATTTTCTACTTTAAAGCAGGAATTTTTTATCACGCGATAAGAAAATTCATTCTTGAATAAAGTCAGGTTTATATTACTTCAATCGTAACTGACGGTAAAAGTTTTAAAGACGTAGGCTAAAGACCAACGTCTCTTAGTATGACGTCACTTAATGTATGCGCCTTCGCTTTGATGCGGTTAGCGTGGTCTCTCTTCGACACATATTTACACTTCTATTCATTAAGCTCGCTTTGCTGTACAAGCACCGATTGTACACTCGTGTCCTTTGAAGGGTTGTGGTTTTGGCTGTACCTCAATGAAAGCAGGTCTGTCGGTGTGCCAACAGTTAATGGCAAAAACTGTGGCTATAATTATTCGAGAGTAATTATTTTATAGTATGTGTGTATTTACCTGTATATAGTGGTTTGAGACCATCCCTTAATCAAGTTATTTAACTTCAAAAGTATTTAAGGTGTGTCCTGGCAATAGTTTTGTCGACACAGATGGTAATTTTAGTAAACGCAAATTTGGAATAGTACTGCACTTGTCGGGCGCATAATTTCCCTTATTATCTGCTATTAGAACTTAAACAATGATAGCTACACGAAGCTCGCTCACTCGATAGAAATTAATTTCCAAAAAGTAACAGTATAATATTTTATTATTTAATCCGCTTTCGCCACTATAATGAGCATTAAAATCTGCTTAAATTATCTTTTATAATTTTCAAATTACACTGAAAATAGGAAAACGAAACCGGACACCGTGGTTGTATCAGAATTTCAAAAATATTTAAGACACGAAAGTTATGCATTTTTATGATTTCTTATGGCTGCCATTTTGAAACGGTCGAACGGATTTTGCAGCAACAATTTTGAAAATAATTAGGATTAAGACCTATTTTTCACCGTCTCGTGGTCTTTAACTCACCTTGTATAAGCTACCGCGTTGTTGAAACTTTACAGTTTCATCTTCAGGCTGTAGATGAAACTACGGAATGCTGAAAATTGCAAATTGCAATGCTGGTAAATTGTATCACGTGCTAAATGGTGAAATCCTTCTGATGAGGTCGTCAAAAAGTTAACAAAACATTGAAACACACATCACAAAACTAAACTACTACACGGTTTGTGTGTGTGTATGTGTGTGTGTGTGTGTGTGTGTGTGTGTGTGTGTGTGTGTGTGTGTGTGTGTGTGTGTGTGTGTGTGTGTGTGTGTGTGTGTGTGTGATGGGTGTTCTGATTTCATTTCAAATTTGCAAAAAAAATCAGTTTTGGTAATAATCTTTAAGAGTTACCGTCGGATTTGTTTTACTTTTGATCGAAAAATAATTACATTTCTGGTAATGAAACACCCAGTGACGTTTTTAAAGCATAATTGTTTTTTTAACAAATTCATATCAGAAACCGAGCGAAAACTGAATTCCGTCATGGCCACTTAAACAGTTTTATAAAAACTTCGGAAAACTTTAATAAAGTTAAAAACGCTCGATATAGCAACACAAAACCCAACTTCAAGACTAGACAATATTAAATCGGTAAGACGGGCGCTGGTATGATTATAATACGGTAAAATGAAAACTTGAATATTAAATTTGAAATCCTTGAAAGCGGGCACCTTTATTGCTGGATAAAGGTTTTATCGTGTGCGTTCAAGAGGTTTATTTATTTTGAAAAGTTATTTGTCTTGGAGACAGTTCAAGAAAGTTTTTTGAACAAAGAAAATACAGTGCAGGTCACTTTGGCAAAAAGTGTACGTAACGCTGTAATCAGTTAATCTAAATTTTAAAATGTCATCATGGTAAGACCCATACCAGGATCCTTTAAATGAGCGCCGATTCTGACTTATAGTTAGATTTTTAGATATATATCCCCGCAGGGGGTGCAGACTAGCTGCACGTATTGAGAGGAATTAGACGTCCCTCGTGGTGCCCAGGACGATAAATATTTACAAGTCGATAAATATTTATCGACCTATATATATATATATATATATATATATATATATATATATATATATATATATATACGAGGCTATTCAGAAAGTAGATTACGTTTTGGATAAAATAAACTAAGTACAGGAAAAAAATTTTATTATATACATTTGAAAGAGGAACTAAAATACTATTTTTCGACATAATCGCCAAACAAATTTAGACATTTGTCATATCGGTGAACTAGCTTTGAAATTCCCGTGAACTAGCTGGCACCTAGTGATTTCCACTTATTCCCGAAGATGAAGACTTAGCTTGCAACACAGCGCTTCGATGACGACGCAGATCTCCGCGCGGGCGTGACTGACTGGCTGGCGTCACAGGCGGCGGAATTCTACGACACGGGAATTTCAAAGCTAGTTCACCGATATGACAAATGTCTAAATTTGTTTGGCGATTATGTCGAAAAATAGTATTTTAGTTCCTCTTTCAAATGTATATAATACAATTTTTTTCCTGTACTTAGTTTTTTTTTTATCCAAAAACGTAATCTACTTTCTGAATAGCCCTCGTATATATATATATATATATATATATATATATATATATATATATATAAATTAACCAAAATTAATCGGTGGCTGTTACACTACATTTTTTTGGTGTATGTACCACCACAAAGTGGTATGGTACGTTAGGTGGTACCTACTGCCTAATTTGAAGTCAAACTTAAGTTTTTCATATCTTAAAACTTATATATGTACGTGATATCTGCAGTAACACCTCTATTGAGGATCTCTGGATAACATAAATCTCTCTATAACGGCAAAGTTTGTTGGTTCCTTACCGTTCCTATAGTAAACATATGTATTGTAACTCTCTACTGAGGCCAAATAATCTAGGGATCTCTTTATAGCGGCGAAACACGTGCACACTTCCCACTCTTCTACCCTATTTTTCAGTATGCCGACGCGTCATTCGAGTGTTAAAAGCAGTGCGTAGTGCATCAATTGAGTCGAGTATTTTGTGACTAAGTAGTGCATTATTTTTTCATACTTTTACAATACAGTGTATTTGTGTCTAAACGGAAAATGTTATCGTTAGATGTAAAGATTAACGTTTTGCGTGAGTTACAGAAAGGTGTGAAGCAAGTGGATGTTTGTTCAAATTTTAATTTTACTAGTTCTTCTGTTGGCACGATATTCAAAAATAAAAATAAAATGACAATGGCCTTTAATGAAGGTAATAGCTTCAAGAAAATTTGAAAGCCTGAATTTGAAGAAACTGGAGAAGCGGTTCTGCAGTAGTATCGGCAAAATATTGTTTTCCCCCAATTACACTACGCTTATTTTATTCATATAGTATTATTTAAAATATATTGTTTTTAAAGACTGTACGTCATATATTTTAGTTCAATAACACTTTGCACCCAATATTTCGAATTAAAAATAGTGTACAACACGTTTTACAAATAAAAACACATTTTATAAACGGTTTAGTTGAGCTCTCTCTATAGCGGAAGTCTCTTTATAGCGGCAAAAACTAACGTTCCCTTCCATGCCGCTACAGAGAGATTTTATTGTATAAAAATTTTTAACGACTCCTTTAAAAACTGATCTAGAGGTAAAGGTCGGAGCACATTTTAAAGTCCCAAATCTGGGTTTGGGTTTAACCATAAAGACGGGTGCTTTAACACGCATTTTGCAATGGTAATTACCTGAAACACCAACTAAACCATGGCTCAAGTTTGTTTGTTTTTTCTTTTCTATTTACTTATTTAGTCTCCAGCCAATAATTTATTTTAATACCGGATTCGGTTCACTGCCAGAAGTATGCCGAAACATTTCGTAAAATCTGACGAACTAAATTTAGGACGTTAGGCCAAATTCGGTTCTTTACGATTGTTTCCTAAAGAGATTTTTGTGAAAATTATTAATTTTTAATTTTCATATTATATTTTTACCTATGGCTGTTTAGTACTCAGTGGGAATTCATTATAGTTAATGAAATAAATAAAACATTTATATAAATTTCACTTTTGTTATTGATACTTGCCAAGCAATATTTTATTCATTAGATTAGAGTTTTGTCACTTAACACCAGTCTGTTAAGATTCACTGGCAATGCACTTACCTTAGATTAGATTAGATTTTGCCTAGGTAGTCTTACCAGCGTTGGTAATGCCTATGGTAATACCTGGGTTTTCTGACCCAGCCGGATTCTGGACCTAAGAAGGGCCATTTAGGCTTGGCCAAGTCATCCGCATACTCATTACAGTAAATAAAGCATTCTCACACGGGTGGAAGAGACTTGCTCTGTCAAGAGTATTAAGCGCAGCTTAACTTTAGTGAAACCTTGGTTGGCAAGACTCAATAAAATATGTTTAATTTATTTCACTAACCATTGTTTTAGCAAACACATATACTTTTTTTTATTTAAGAATAAATTATAAAATTATATTTTAATAATTTCTGAAAAATATTTTTAAAAATGTTTTTTTTCCTTTCCTTACAGCTATATTCAGAAGGTACTGCTCACACGAGCACAAGTTCCTGCGACCCTCGCCTACAATCCAGGGCGTACTCATTGCTGGCTGTGGCGTACAGTGTAAGTATTACACATACTTTTATTTACTATAAAGCAGTGTCGCTTCACATAACTATCTAAAATAAAATACATAGTGTTACATTTCTGATGTTAAGGAAGTAGAAGTGAATTTATAAAAAACAACAACCACTTCAAAAAACCATAACTGTTTTTAACTTACAATGTTTTATTATACAAATGTGTGTTTACTTTCCCCCGAAATAGGACATTTTCAAAAACGACTCAGCGTTCAGAAACGTATACTAAATTTAAATCTAAAAGTACTCTCATAAGAAAACGTTTGACGAAGTAAATATATTCTTTCGAGTGGATAGAATTCAAACCTTTTATTACGAAATCATTTTAATTTCGTATTAACCAACCAACCAAACCTAACTATTTTAATCATTTTAAGGTCTTGTGATAAGTCAGCGCAGGAAATTTGAATTTGAATAAATTTACTGTACGGTAGTAAATAGACAATAATCGTTTCAAACAGTTGTCTCGCTGACGTGATAGAAGCTGATTTCCAAACAATATATTTCTGTCTTACCCTTTTTGAAGATTCCACAATCATAATCAGCATATATTTAAATGCTGCGTATATCAGCACTGTAAACTTGCAAATTACATTACAATTGCGAAAAATGTACAATGACAGCTGTAAGAAAAAAATTTTTAATTCCATTTGATTTTAAAAATTCATAATACTAATGTAGCCTGTACAATGCTTAATGCTGATTATGATGGTCGAATCAGATTTTTTTGTACCATAAATAGTTAGGGATTTTCAGTCTTTCAATTGGGGTTATTACACATATTTTCCCAGGTCTAGGTTTTACCATGATGACGCTCCGAATGTAAATTCGTTAAAAACAGAAAGTAAACGCTGATCCCCATCGATTTTTTCGTTTTGTTGTGAACCTTATTTATATTATTTAAAATTTGGTTCGACAACATAAGATACAATTCTTTATGAGTGACCACCTAGAACCTCCAGGCAACCGGTGTCTGTAGTTCATTGTCCGAGCTTCCCTCTCTGCAACATTACAACCTGAGGATGATCAATGTGCAGGCGAAACGTGTCTTGCTGTCTGATTATTTCGTTAGGAATAATATCCGTTTTTATGTTGAGTATATCCAAAACACAGTTTTCTCTTGTTCTTGTATGCACAGTTTGTTCACAGCAGGAAAGTAAACCAATTTGATATGATTTTTCTCTGTGGACCTACACTAGAACCTTTTTTTTTAATTACTTATTCCTTCACCACCATCTCCTGTAGACATTTACAACAAAGTGATAACAAAATACTTTCTGCTCATATAAGAACTACAAAATACAAATCTACTAAACAAGATAACTAATATGTTTGTAATAAATTTATAATTAAACAAGCTTTATTGACCGTGGCTATTTTACACTTCCCACATTGTTTTAAATTGAAAGTAAACAGAAGAGTATTGTATTGCAGTATTAATATTTTACTTTATTTAATAATTTCATTATTTCCTACAAGATATTCCTACATCTACAAAGATGTCATGCTTTTTAAAATCTGTAAAAATAATTGTTTCATAAAATTTAAATACTTAAAATGCTGATTTAACCCGATTTTAACGCTGATTACAATGGTAAAATCTATTAAGAAAGTGCGTGTAAAACATTTTTGTTTTTAAATTCTGAATCGCCGCCAGATCGACATAGTTTGTATTTGTTTAGTAGCTAATGTTTTTAAAGCTGTCCAAAATTGAGAATAAAATGTCTTCTAGAGGCCTTGATATGCACACATTTTATGCCATTCCTGACCATACTGAAATGGATTCACTAAATAATATTATTTTAAACGACAAATCTCTGATAACACTTCACATTATTGAAAAAAGACATATATACCAAAATACTATTTCTATATAATATACATACATTTCCTTGTTGTAGAACTAAATATGTATTACGAATATTTTATATTATAGCCTGTAAGTCCATCCTGAAATACCTGCTCCTATTCTTCCTAGTAATTTTGACTGGCTATCCTGAAAGTGAAGAAAATTCAATCCAGAAATCAAAAATCCGAAAAAATCCCGTTTAACTGTTTCTTAAAGTCTGTCGTTTATTTTTTTAATTACCTTTAATACATAAGATATTATTTTCATATATTTATTAGAATATTAATTTGTAGAATTTACACATATTTCTATTCAAAAATCCTATTTATTTTATAATTATACTGATAGGAACAAACGATTACATTTTTTAAAATACGATTTTATTTACATGTATTTATTAGGTCACTAAAAAAAAATTTCAACCAAATTGTTTTGTTTCAACCCAATAAAAATTCTCACAAAAATGTTTTCTTAAGTCCAAGAATTTTTAATAGCTAATCGGCCCACATTTTATTCGTTCATTCTCACAAGTTTAATTTAATTCGTCGTATAAATATATAAGAAAAAATAATTTCAAAAATTTTAATAGTAAATCATCACCGATTCCAGGAAATAATCTATCATTCCCGCCAAATTGTTTTGTTTTGCCCAATAAAAAGATTCACCAACAATTTCTTAAAGCGGAAAATTTTTGTTAAGACATTTTCGAAATTGAATTGACAGGTTTATTTATTGTTAACTTACAAATCTCCTGTCAAATTGTTTTGTCCTGCTCAGTAAAAATTGTCATTAAAAAAATTAAATTAAAGGGTCATCACACTTAATGAAGAACCAACACATATAATATTTAGTATTAATTCAAAAACATTCCTGCCAGATCGTCTTATTTCGTGAAATAAAACTTCCCGTCCAAAACGGTTGAATATGTTTTCCAGTACATACTCATCCGGAGTAGGAACACGAACAATCGTGTTACATTTTTCACCCACCTACCTGTGTTTTGGGGTTTTTCACATAACCGAGTTAGTTATGTTTTTAAACCACCAACTGTATTAGATGTTTCATCTAACAACGGTGTTCTTTTTCTTCCAACAACTGTGTTACCTACGTTTTTAAGTTTTTTTTAATTTGTTTAGTTTTCATTACTAAACACGCATTTAATTTATCGTTGTCGCGATTAAAAACGTCTTACCTACTTTCGAGCGCTAGTCATTTTGTGAATACTTTGTCATTTTTATTTTTCACTTTTTCTTCTTATTATCTGTGTTCATGCATGTTAATAATAATAAAAACACCATAAACTTTTAAAAAAGACATAAGAACTTATGGTTGTTTGCATAACGAATAAAACATTTTTCTCTAAAGAATATATTTTTAAAAAGTAAATTAAATATATGTTTTCTTTTTTCAATATTTTGGTTCTACATTGGCTTCAGCGTCAAGAACATAAATTACTTTTTTTGTGAAATACGTGTTATTTAAAAAATATATATTACACTATATATATATATATATATATATATATATATATATATATATGTGTGTGTGTGTGTGTGTGTGTGTGTGTATAAATATGTTTATTGTTGAATGTAAATATGTTCAAATTGTACATGTATGTTATTAACAACTTTGTATATGTATTTTTACAAACTTTAAATAAATAATATAAATAACCAACATGTATTATTATTTACCTTAATCCAATAACCTCAATTAACATCAAGTCCTTTTACCTATTGCAGGTAATTATTTTAAGCCTTTCTTTGTACAGTGAAATCCAAGCATTTGATTCAGTTAGAGAAAACTAGATTGCAGCACTTCCTAGGACAAAAAAATAATTGAAAAAATAGATCATTGATTTCATTGGTAAAAACAAGAATGGCCATTGCTACTTGAATACACCTCTACAGTTTCATATAACAACTACCTCCTAAGACCTTCTATTTACCTGTTACTTCGAATTATAGTTTGTCTAATATTCGTTTTATAATATCGTTTATTGTTAAACATACCCTTAAGATATCTGTTAGATTTTGATACAAGTAAAATTTTCTTTTTAAGCCAAATCTATCCGGAAAATAGAATGTGTTAAGAGGTAGGTGAACTAGAAATAAAATTGCGAGTTCTCTGTTGAATTTTCGCATTATTATTATTTTTTCGCATAATTATTTACCTCTTTTAACATTATAATTTCCGGTTCTTAAAATTTTGGTTTAACTCGGAGTACCCGGCTAATAGAAGGTTAAAGAGGTTCAATGTAGGTACTCCATTAAACTGGCAACCTGATTATTTGATATTTTGCTGTCAGAAGGTATCCAGGAAATATAATATATTAAGAGGTAGATGGATCTATCAACGAAACCATTGTTTGACATATGTTTTCAATTTATTTGACTAATTAGTGCTGCCATCTAGTTTTTATTAACGAAATCGCTGTTTCAAATATTATTTCAAATTATTGTCCTAGAAATTGCTGCTCTCTTGTATTCATCCAGAAAAATAACTGTTTTAATCCGTATACACCAAATAATTACGCTAATTATACTTTAAAATAAGCCATCGGGAAAAATAAATAAAATGTATTTGAAAATATTAATTGTTATCGATAATTCTGTTAGTGAATTATGATACAAAATAATTACATAATTACAATTGCGAAATAGTAAATATGTACTAAATACTTAAATATTAAATTGAATGTTTATAATTGTTTCACTGTTCAGTAATTATTCATTTATACTTTAAACACTATATTTGCACAAATTTCATCGAGGTTTGAAATAAAGATGCGACCACATTGTTAAATCTGTAAAAAAATGTTGTATTATATATATATATATATATATATTTAATAAAACTTATTATATTGATTAAAAAGGAAAATTGTTACTATTTTGACATATTTTTTATAATTTTTGTAGAATAATATTGTGTAACGTGTCGCTTGAGTAAGGTACCCGTAAAAATTGTGACCTCTCACTGAGTGTGCATTTTCTTACATAAATTAATCTCGTTCGTCGGCTCATAATTTTACATAATTTTTTAGAAATTTTTAACTTAGTATTAACTACTTTAGCAGAAATAAAAAACAGCTTTTATTTTTAGTATTCCAATTTTCATATTCAGCCGTCAAAAGTTGAAAGCGAAAATATTTTTAGCCTAAACTGGGTCTTCAAGAGTCTGGAATTCAGTCGACCAAATTAAATTCATTTCTTATAACCAATATTAATTAACGATAAACATTACCCCGATATTTTTCAAGATAAAATTATGTTTGATATCTTACTTTAAAGGTACTTATAAAAAACTAAATAAATATATAAGAAAAAATATAAAAAACTAACCTCATTTCAACATACAATACATTAAAAATTTAGATATCAAACAAAATTTTACCTCGACAAATAGCAGGGTAATCTAAGCCGCTTAATTAACATTATCCTCAATGGAAAATACTCAAAATGGACGACGTGGTACACTTGATCATAACATTATTTTTATAAGAGTTCTTACATCGTGATGCACCGTGTTTAGGCGGAAACAATTTTCGGCTTGCTTGAAATTTTTCTCTGTGAACGGTATAAAATTTTCCCTTATATTTTAATAGCTCACTCCGAAAAATCTTTCACCAAAAATACTTTAAAAGTAATAGTTTTATGGCAGGAATTATTATTGCGTAAAGTTTATTACGAACATGTATCTATGAATGACTCTTCTGTGGAAACTTTGCTACTTCCACTTTATTATAAAAGTTCAATAACGACACTTTTACCTGAAAACAAAAGTTATTGCACTAAATTGTGTCAATTAACAAAAAGAATATACATCCGGAAATATGCCTTATAAAATACCTCCGGAAATATGCCTTATGAAATATCTCCGAAAATATGCCTTATGAAATACCTCCGGAAATATGCTTTATGAAATAAAATAATATTTAATTAATTTAATCTTAAACATATGACAGGAATTTATATTTCTGTCACAATGACACAATTCCTTGCCTAATTATTAGGCAAAAAGGGTAAACAAAACTTCGGCCAAAAATTTTGGTAAATTTTTTTTACAAAAACAACGTTCATTGTAAACAATTCGTAGGTAGAAATGTTAAGATCGAAAATAATTATTTAAAATTGATAACTACACATATTTTTGGTGACTGAATTTTAAAGTATGTATTTTTTTGTGTAACATCACCGCTAAAAATATGTCTAATATTTTGGCTTAGTTATTTGGAGCATTTTTGTTTGTTTGTTAATGTACTGGCATTAATTAAAGAAACATGTTTTTATAAAAAAGTACACAAATAGATTATTTAAACGCATTCTTATCAAACATAACCTCAAATTATTAATACTAGTATCATGAAGTAATACTCCTTTCAAGTTTACTCCTTAGGTATAATAAAACATGCTAAATATTGTATGAACAATAAATGTACGCGCGAGCGCGCACGCACACACACACAAACACAAACACCTGTTTCTAAAAAACATTGTTACTACGTTTCGCCAACATTCTTTCTGGCATCTTTCAAAATTTTATTAAATATGTTTGCTTCTTGAAATGCTTCGTGTAAATTTGTTGAAATATTAGTACAATTAATCTAATGCGAATTTTGAAAGCTGAATGACATATCGATTCGAAAGTGAATATAGACATCGATAATTGGTTTTCATCATTAAAAAAATTGCGTAACCTGTGTTTTACTCGAACAATTGTTGTTTTGAAAGTTTATACGTTATTCAAGTTTAACCTTTATATTCGAGATTTTAATATTTTTACGTTCAATAAGTATGAGAAAGAAGTTAAATTATAAAGACCGTTGTAGTTATAAAATACACTCATTACATTATTAGTATAAATAATAAGCATTAATACCACCTTTACATATCTATACGTAATGTAAGCCTACATAAGTCTGACAGTTTATTTTTTTTAATATATGGTTCTTATATACTCTATCAGTTCATATGCATAGTACGCCCAATAGCTTATGTGTTTTAAACAAATTTATATTTGTGTTACAAACGTATGTAGACCTAATAATTATCAAAATTTCTTCATTTTGCATAAGTTGCCGTCTGTTAAAATCAACACAAACAGGCCTCAGTGCTTTGTGTGTTTATGCGTATTTTTAATTACAATGATAAATATTCTATCAATCTGTATGTACTTCATAAACAAATTGTTTTGTCATACCTTACTTCACAAATGATGATTGAAATCATCCCTTTCTGTAAAGACTATTGTATTGAAGTTGGAGACCAATGTTGGTGAATGATGTTGACAACTATTGTTGGTAATAGATGTTGGTAACAAGTATTGTAGTGAATTGTCTCTCAGATATGATTGATTTTGTCGAGGTTCTTCCATAGTTGCTCTAATGCGATCCTGAAAGAATCATTTTCATTAACTCTGTGATTCATTATAAAATAATCAAATCAAATCAACAATTATATACAAGAGGTATGTTTAACACGAAAGAAAATAAGGACAATCCTAAATAAACTTTAAAGCATTGTTTTTCCAAAATCAGAAAATTTGAATTTACAACGCCACAAAAACTGTGATAAAATATTTCTCTACAAACAATAACGTGGTCAGCAAATGTACAGAGGGGGGATATCTCGAGGTACAAAACTTGGGGGGGGGGGCTATACGCACACGCCACTACCTATTGTTGTTCCCCACAAACATCAGCTGATGGCTCCTACCAGTCGCTGACGTCACTGTTACAGTGTCATGTTATCATGAAAGTGTACTTGTTCGACCACTTAGTGCTTTTTTTGAATAGACCCAAACTAATTTCGTAATTAATTTAAGTATTACTTCAAAGATTTATATACAATAAATTTTAATTATCAACAATACAAAGTAATACGTATTACGTAATTCCTATTACAAGGTGATGACGCTCATGCGCAGTAAGCCGTTGTAGTAAATGTTAGGAAATGTATATTCCATACAGTGCAAACAGCAATGACGTCACAGTATAGTTCCCTTAAAACAGCTTAAAATCGAAAATAAACTAACAAAAATTTATTTTACGCAGGTGAACATGTGTTAGTTGGATAATAGTGTATGTAATAGCACAAAAAATATTCAAAAAATCACCACTTGAAAAAACAACCTACACTGCATAAATTCCGAGATTAAAACCAAATGCTGAATTTTGATCCACAAAAACCTCAAACATTATTGTTCCCTACAAAATTTTCCCGCGATCGAAAAGAAAGAATAATTTCAGCCAGTTTGACTACGAAGAGTGTTCCTGATCAGGCGAATATTCATTCATTACGTTTTTGGAGTCCTGCACGCGCTGAAGTTCGTTTCCAAGAGACAGATTGGGGTTGGAAAGTTTCGCAGTAAACACTCCAGGGTACGCCTAACTTGGATATTAAATAAAAGGACAATAAAACTTTAGAACACAACTTTGCAGAATCGCATCGGTGAGTTTGAATTTTTTTTATTTTCATTTCCAACAGGCCGGTAAGATATGACCGGAATAGACTGAAGAGAACATGTTTTGTTTGAACGCCAATAATTTTAAAACTACAAAACAGAAAACGATTTATTTTAGAGCGCGATTTAGTACAGTTATCTGTCGGTGATGTTCCTCTAGCATGTTAACGGTAAATGGACTGGTGGGTTCTGTTGTGTAAGAGAAGAGGTATAAAAAAGCGGTTTTAGGAAATCATTTTACTTTTAAAAACTTACAATATTGTTTTAAAGAAGATAATTGCGATTTAAAGTAAAAAAAAACAAGTTACATTTTGCAGAACATCATTATTTCACGGAAGGCAGCGAACAAATGATCAAACCTTCTAACTTAATTTAAAACTTTCTGACAAGTGTTTTAATATGTATTTCAGGGCTGGTTGTGTTGTTGGACTTTGCGCGATGCATGCCAATGCCATATTACATATAATAGTATATTTAGCTCGTTGCGTGCTATTGTATAGGCTATGTAAAAATATAATTGTGACTACTTCTAAACAGCTGATTTCGCACAACAGCTGTTGCTTCAATATAATTTCAATTGAGGTCATGTTAAAATTCAATCAAAGTAAAATGTTCGGTAAAATTATTTAAAAAATGTGTTTTAAGTTAAAAACAAAGAACGAGAAAGACTACGACGATTAGAAAATAAATGAAAATGAACAAAGAAAATTAAATTAACGATGAAAATGTTAATAATTAATGAAAGAGTTATGACTGAAGAGCAATATCGACTAATTAATAACAAAAACGAAATTCATGAAACATGATACATGAAAAATATGTGTCTGCTTTTGAGCGATGTGTAACCAAAACTGTTGCATGAAGCTATCTGAAATTTTTAACGTAAGTCAGCAGGACAAGGTCAGATAAAAATTCGTAGCCGGATTTTAAAACTTCTAGCAAGATATTTTTGAATTCAATTTTTATCTGAAAATTACGCCTGTTTACATTGAACAATAACGGTGAAAACGCTTGAATTTTAGGGGCAACTCAGTGCGGGCACTGCTAGTATCTAATAAAAGGGAGATCAAAGAATGGACATTTTTTGTTTGTAATCTATTTTAAATGTGTTGAGCATCCAGCGATATGCACAGATAAACACAAACTGTTGCACGGACTTGCCAATAAAAGAACGTTTTTGGATCTAAAGGACCAAAAAATATGATCGTGATCAATATTTTCTTATTTTCTTTCGACTTCGTATATCGTGAAAGTAAAAAAGCGCATACAGTGCACATTTCATATCTCTAAGACAGATATTATCGTTTTTAAACCATTTCTATAACAACCTAAACTTTATCCATTAAAAGCCAAGTATCTATAGGAAGCGCAGTAAGATGGAATATTCAAGATAACGATTACCTTTTTATAACTTCAGGATTTAAAAACTTTAGAATATAATCTAATCTAACCGAGCGTTTGTACTTTTACATCTTGAAACTTAATTATTGTTCAGAAAGTTTATAAATAGTGAAAAGTGATTAGACTTAGGGGTCTACTATTAATGTTCAATTATTTGTTCAATAAGTGTGGTACTTAAACTAACAACAACAACAACAACAATCAGTGATACTATTTTTAAAAATCGTTTTACGATGTTTGGTTCAAAATATAGTCATATATTTATATAACATGCATTTATATTTTTAACCAGTGTACCAAATTAAAAAAATATTTCCCTAATGAAGTTAATTTTTTTCGATATTGAACCGACTTTTTTGGGACATTTTAATATTTGGGAGCCTGTTTGGAAAAAAGAAATGAAATCATAATTATTAATTTTTTTAAATGTTTTTTTTTCAGTGCGATTTCTTGAGAATGGACTAACTACTTTTTCCAAATTTAATCGAAGTGCAGAAGAAGAAAGAAATAGGAAAATTTCCAGGCTCTGGATTGATAGACGTTGCTCTTCCGAACTTTGATACGTACAGAGCAAAGATCTGTACCAGCCTTAGTGAACGTAAGCTAAGATTTTTGCCGGGTTTTCTTACGGGGCATGACATCCTAAGAAACTTCTAAAGAATATTGGCTTAGTAGATCCAACTTGCAGATACTTGGAGGGAAGAAGAAATTGCCTGTCACCTGTTGGTAGACTGTGAGGTTATAGTTAAAAGAAGAGCGTAGAAGTAAAGGATCTACCTATCTGCAAACATCTCAAAATCCTGGACTTTATAAAGAGGCTAGGACTGGAGGAGATACTTTAAATGAGAGTCTCACGAGTATAGGAAATTCACGGGTACAATAATATTCTAGTATACCCCTTTTTTGCAAGCCAGTCCTTGATGATGTGGTCCTTAAAAATCACCATACGATCCTGTATTTTTCTTAAAGGGCAAGTAGTTGAATTACAAAACATAATTTGTTATTTTCCAACCCTAAAAGACAAAGATATAACGGTTCCTAACACATTTTAATTTTCAAAAACACGCAGTAAAAATAAAATTGTTCAAAAGTATGTCATTTGTAGTGTGCGCTAACGGAAAATGATATTTTTTTATTATTTTCTGACTTTTCCAGCCACAAATGTTGCTCTCGTATATTACGCGCCATTAGAAATGTATTACTATCAACAGTTTGGTTTACTTTTTCACTGAATCATCTTGTAGCAGAAAATATCTTAACGTTTCGATGAATATTCGAAGCTTAATTGTGACTAATTTATCAAAATTAGTTGATAATATTTTCCTTAAGTTTTGATTAAATAAGGAAAACCAAACACCAAGTTAACGTATCAAATTTTAAATAATCTAATTCTGACTGCAATCAAGTTTTTTTTTTTATTTAGTCCTATTAAAATTTATTCCAAAACAGTGACTATCTTTCGCCTTTAATTTTGTACACTTGATTGAATTATTCATCATCACGCATGACCAGTAATGCAGCAAAATCCACGTACCCGTTTTTGAGATAATTAAGCCTATATTCAGTTATTTGTCAACAACATCAAACTGGAGTTTTTAAGAAATAATTGTGTGCATGTTCGAAAAATTGTTTATATTTTTTTGCACAATTTATTTTACGATTTAAATTCGTGTCTGATTGCGTCAACCCAAATCCTACACATTTACTGAATGAAGAAGTTTATGCATCGAGGTGTACTGCCAACTTTATGTTTTCAAATTATATTAATGCTATGATTGTATACACTCGTCGGTTATTATTCCCCGTTGCAGTGTATAGTACGGTATTTATTTATGTTTCACAATACTTGAGTGCAATCGGGTGCAAAGTAGAACGCATTATACGTCATATGTAAATGTTACCGGTGTAAAGTATTTACACATCGAGTTTATTCTGAAGGGCCATTGCACGTGTACAAAGCAGAACAAGGTGGGAGCAAATAAAGCTTTCCACGTAAAGTACTTACAGGCTGTTTGTTAAATAGCGATATTTTTAGCAGGTGCAGCGGGTAAAGTAGAAGTACGCATGCGTAAACAGACTTTTCCCATTTTACAAAGTATGTAAAAAATTATTTTTTGGATTTGTGAAAATTTTGGTTTTAAATCTTTTACGTGATGTTATGATTACTGCATATTCAGACATTTTCCATCATTTGTGTGTGTGTGTGTGTGTGTGTGTGTGTGTGTGTGTGTGTGTGTGTGTGTGTGTGTGTATATATATATATTATTATTATTATTATTATCTGCGCATAGACCCTGTTGGATCACGCAAAGCACTCCGACTCATGTCTTGTTCCTTCTAATCCTCCACACCTCCCTCATCCTGTCCCCATGGATCCTCTTCCGCTCCTCTGTCCATTTTACCCCTGCTCTCTTTGGGATTTCATTCTCTGGGACCTTCCAACCGAGCATCTTTCTCCTGTACGCGTGTCTATCTTCAACATCTGTTGAGTCTATTCCTGCGTCATGTAGGTCTATTCTGACTTATGCGATCCACGACGTTGTTGATTTGACACCTTGTATATACTTAAGGATTTTGTTGGCAAGACTCGTTGTTGGGAGTCTACTGATGTGTCCATAGAACCGAAGCCTTCTTCTTCTGATGTCTGCTGCCAGGTTCGATATCCTCTCTGTGGTCTTCCGGGAGTGCAACCTGTATCTATCTTCTGTTAATCTCGGGCCAAGGATCTTCCTCAAGATTTTGCGTTCTTCCTTCAAAATACCCTCCATGATAGCTTTTGTGTGGAGTGCTAGCGTCTCGCTTGCATATAATACCTCCGGTTTTATGACTGTGTTGTAGTGTCTGATTTTTGTGTGCGTCGACATACATCTCTTATTGTAGATATCACGCGTTATACCAAGAGCCCTCTTCATTCTCAGTAGCCGAACCTTTTGCGCAGCCTTCTCGATACCTGTGGGTTCAAGAATTTCTCCCAGATATTTGAAGTGCTTGACTCTGTTTATCTTACCATATTTTGTGTTTAGTACTTGAATATTTAATTTTGTACAGAATAATTCGGTTTTTTTAAACGAGATCTGTAGACCGACCCTCTCTGTTATTTCTGAATCAAGAACATAATGTAGTTTAGTTCTTCCTTTAGGACTTCTATCTGTTTAATCGCTGTTGTTTCATTATCTGTGAGTATGGCCAGGTCATCTGCAAAAGCTAGGCACGCGATTTCTGTGTTGTCCTTAGGTCTTCCAAGTCGAACTGGTTTCCAGTGCCCTTCAATTTTTAATTCTTTTTCCCATTCCCTGATAACTTTGTCCAACACCAGATTGAAAAGGAGAGGCGAGAGTCCATCTCCATTGCGAACTCCAGTTGTGATCAGGAAGGGTTTGGAAATTTCTCCCATAAATTTCACCTTAGCGATTGTGCCTGTCAGTGTTTGTTTGATCAGTCGCAGTGTTTTAGGATCAAGTCCATGTTCTTCCAGGATATTAAACAAAGATTTTCGATCAATGGAATCGTACGCTTTTTTACAATCTACGAACGTACAGATAACTGGGACATTCCTTTTAGCTTTTACTTGCAATATTGTTTTCAGGTTGAAAATTTGTTCTGTGCACGAGCGACCCGGACGGAAGCCTGCCTGGTACTCACCAATTCTGTATTCTATCTGTTTTTGTGTTCTTTGAAGAAGACATGTTGAGAGTATTTTGTAAGTAACTTCTAGTAAAGAAATTCCTCTGTAGTTGTTCACGTCTGTTCTGTCTCCTTTCTTGTGTAGGGGGTGAATAAGAGGAATTTTTCCAGGCATCCGGTAATTTTTCCGTTCGCCAGATATCCGTGATGATATTTGTTAATTTCTGTAATAAGTTCGGTCCGAGATTCTTCAGAAGTTCTGCAATGATTCCATCTTCTCCGGATGCCCTGTTGTTTTTCAGTCTATGTATGTGATCCTCGATTTCTTCTTGTGTTGTTGGTAACGATTCAGGGTAAGTGTCAGCACAGTTTTCTTTAGGGAACCGTCTGCTGGGTTCGGGGCAATTAAGGAGGTCAGAAAAATATTTTGCTAACTCCTGACAGTTTTCGTAATTAGTTAATGCCAATGTGCCGTCTTGTTTTCTAAAGCACAGATTTTGTGGTGTGTACGCACGAATTTTTTCTGCAAAGGTCCTATAAAAATCTCGTACGTTGCAGTTGCGGAAGTTCTCCTCTATGGAGTCCAGTTGTTCCTTTATATACCTCCTCTTAATCTTCCTAATACTTTTAGCGACCTCTTTTCTAATTTCATTAAAATGTTGTTGACTTTCTGGGGACTTTTTACTGTTGTAACTTTGGAAGGCCCGTTTGCGTCTTTCCAGCGCACTTTCACATTCCTAGTCCCACCACGGGTGTTTCGTGTTCTTTTTCAATGGGATTAATTCCTGTGCTTTTTGTGTAATTTTTGTGCAAAATTTCTCCCATGTGTCCGCCTGTTCCTTTTCCCACTCCTCCCTTATGTTGGAGTCTTTGATACCTTTTGCATCAAATTTCTGTATACATTTCTTATTTCGATGAAATTTCCCTGGAGTGAACTTGATTTTTATTCGTGTTAGATAATGATCTGAATCAATGTTTGCACCCCTACGGACTTGGGTGTCATGTATCTCTTTTTGTACAGGGTATGAGATCGCCACATGGTCTATTTGGAATTCGCCCATCTGCTGTATCGCCATGTCTTCTGTTTTCATGGTGATTTTCTGAGTGATGTTGACATGATTTTCAAGTTGTTTTGCTGGCATAGCTCAATAAGCCTTATTCCATTCTTGTTAGTAAATTTGTGTGCGGGGTACATGCCAACGGTTTTCTGATTAATTTTTTCTCTACCGATTTGTGCATTAAAATCACCAAGCAAAATTTTGACATCGTCCTTCGGCACCCTCGACATTACCCTCTCTAGTTTTGCCCAGAATTTTTCTGTTGACTTGAGGTCATTTCTATTACTTTTGTAGGAGCGTGTACATTGATTATGGTATACTTCTTGTTAGCACATTGTATTCGCATTGTCATCAGTTTATGGGGGTGACTTCTTTAATGGAACTCACCATCTTTTTGTGTACCATAAACGCCATGCCCAAAATCGGGGCGCATGTTTATATATATATATATATATATATATATATATATATATATATATATATATATATATATATATATATATATATAAACAATACACGACGTTTTGAGCATATGGATCAACTATCCGTTCTCAAGCGCCTAACAAACACAACATAAGCCTAAATACTTACGCCTACGTTAAAATAAGGGCCTCGGTGGTCGAAGTGGTTAAAGCATTAGTCAGTCTGCTGCGTCACTCAATTGTGCACTTTAAGGTTCTTAGTTCGAGCCGCAGTTGTTCCCGTTGATCTCCGCTTACTGCTAACACTGATCCCTCGTCCTTATTAGTCGAGGTGGCATAAAGTATGGGCGTTAAGCAAAAAAAAGTTAAAAACTAATGCTGATACACTGTCAAAATTCAAAACTAAGATAAACGAAACATGGGATCAGAAGAACAAGTAGTTACCAAGAAAAAAATATTGTTGAAAAATAACGTGTCAGAACAGTGAGGTATGCTGATTAAAAGAAAACAACAAATTAATTCATGACCTTATGGACAACATCGAGTAAAAAGGTCTAACTAGTCAGGGTAATGACATCTATCTCTCTTACACAGGGTTCCTCTCTTTTAAATGTAGCCGTTAAACTACAGTTATTAAATTTATTAAAATAATATTTATTTTCAATTAAAGTTCATTTTTATTAATAATTGTAGCGACAAAAGATTTATTTCTGTGCTGGTTTGCTGATAGGGCAGTCCGTTAGTTCATTAAGCCTTTAATTTACTTTTCGTTTTTATACAGTATACTAACAGCTTATTATCTTTTCTCTTCAGAACACAACCTTGTGTTAGTATTATGTTTGTCAGCTGTTTTCTTAGCAACATCAAGATCAAAAATTTTCGTTTGTTTGTCATCACCTAATCAACATAAGAACTGAGTAACATAACCTAGTTCCGCTTAATAACACCAAAACAACCGTGCTAAAAATCCACGAACTTCTATCCCGGCTTGGAAACAGCTTAAGTCTGCGAAACCTAATTCATTCCCGTCAACCAATACTAACTTTAGATTAGTTCTCAGTGCACACGTATCGCGGGTCTATACTGCGCTAAATTAATATATTTCTACAAAGGAATTCCTGCCGGCGAATCACCTTGCATCTCCCGTATACAGTAGCTTCATTCTGATTGGTAAGTTCTTTCTTTAGTTTTCACAATGGAATTCTGAGAGGTTATGGTTCCCTCCATAATTTTGAGTATGTATACAGGTCGAAAATTGTTGTTCGGCAGAACATCGAGGAGGACCACCCACTACAGAACAACTACACTCATCCTACTGACTCCCAGAACAACACTACAAGACGCCACGACTTGCTCGGGAGGATATTACAGAAATACGGCCAACTCTAAACAAGAAGCGAATTTCTTTGACCATTCCTCGCAGTCTGTGTAAACGCCCGGACTTCTATTTGTCCAGAAGGCTACAACATTGTTTCATTATTACAGTTTGGTGTTACCTCCATAGGTTATATAGCGTTCCGTAACGCTATGGCCTGAGAATGATCGGTAGTGTCAGAAACGGAAAACAGGAAGGTCAGCTAACCTATTTGATTTACTGCTCGAGAAACTAATGGTAAGGCTAAATCAAAATGCACAAAACTAACTCAAACGTCGTTCAGAACAATAAATTTCTGTTATTTTAAATTTAATTCAGTGACTTAAGTTGATTGAATGAATCTTCATATTCGTTTGCACAAATTCTGATTCTTTCAAACTGGTTTTTCAGGGTAATAGTGTGAATGTGAAACAGTAAGTATATGACTTTTTTTACTTTTTCTTTATAATACGGAGAAAAACATTGTGATTGTCTGAAATATTCAAAGTATTTGTTTTAAGAGACACATTCAATCATCCTAGATTAGATTTAATTAGAAGCTAGAGGAAGGGACTGTAAAACCCCAGGCCCTGCGTTTGAAGAATGTATTGTGCAACTAAACCTCTTAGTACTAGTTCAGCAGATTGGTGCCCTTAGTAAGTTCTAACAATCCACTGACTAACTCATCCTGCTGGAGGTTCCTAGGGTTCTGGAACAAAAAAACACTTATCCTCCTATTATCAAGACCCTCAAAATTAAGATTCCTTCAGTTTTCTCCTCTTTACTGTATAACCTACACAGGTTTCTCCATGGTACATATCTATCCTGTTCATGTGCACCCTCAGACCACAGTGCCCTGCAATGAGCCTTATAGTTTTCCTTAGTTGTCTACCGCCCCTCTAAGTTCTCCATGAGGAAAGTTACCTAACAGACGCTTGCTATAGGAATGACCTTTAATCTCCATTTTGTTAATTGGTTTTTACATGAATGTCTATGTTTAAGTTTGTACATTTTATTTGTGCAAGAACAAAAACTATTGTTACGATTTTATTTATATATAAACTTTTACCCATGAGATTAATTTAATTTCCGGTAGTTTCAAAGATAGATTAAGGTGCACGAAACTGCACTAAATTGTCAATAATTTTTTTGAAGTGAAAACTTTTTTAGGCGCTTTTGGCACTTTTTGAATGGGTAAAAAGCATTGATCTCGCTTCACGCTAAATCTGTATACGGTTGAGTCATATCAATTCAACACAGCTGCGAGCTGCGGCACGCCGAGAGTCCGAGAGTACAGTACACGTGTATATTTGTATTAGTGTATATGTGAACTATGAAAGTATAAACAGCAGACAAGTAATGCTGTGCGCAGCGCTATACGGCTATACGTATACACGTATATGCATGTGCGGGTTATTAGTATCAAAGCACGTTGGTGCACATACACACAACACGTTATAGCCTAATATGCGCAGACCTTTAGTTTATTTATTATTATATTTGTAGTGAATATAATATATAATATAATATAGGTGTATACAGAAAATTTAATTACACACCGTTGAAATTATTATTATTATTATTTTTTGTGTGTTTAACGTCCGACTATTGTGCACAATTTAAAAAATGTGTATAAATAAATAAAGATTACTTAGTAATTAATGTTGAGAGATTATTTAGTAACTGATGTGCATAAATAAAAAAATATTACTTAATAATTAATATTATACTTACAGGACCTTACATTGAATTTTACGTACATTTGCTTTGAAATATAAATCAGTACATATCAATTAATACATTTAAATATTACAATATATATTTATATTAATTACATTATAAATACAATTACATTGTTTTTATTTGTACTGGGCTTTTGCGGAACCATCACGTGTTTTTATAAATAAATAAAAAATAAATTAAAAAAGATGAATTTGTAATTAATGTACAAATTATCCATGTAGGACTTCTTTCTCATAATAAATTTTAAGTAAATATTCGAATCATGAATTAAAATATAAATCAATACATAATTCGGTTTCGTTTATTTCAGTTTTCACTTCTGTCGGCCAGTCACACGACTGACACTTTTTGTTTTAATTTATCACTAAAAGTTTATTCGTCTCTGGTTCTCCAAAAATACGATAAAAATAAATAAATACAATGGAGACCAATGAAATACAAAAGAGCCAGTTTTCGAAATCGCCCTGAAATATTTCACTCATGCTAATGAAACATACTTTAATAAACGTTTTTAAATCACTATAAAAAGTTAAAATCTCTTTTCTTTTTCTAAGTCCCTCAGTTTGACAACCTAATAGCAAACAAGTGAGCCAAATGTCACAGAAAATAAAATAACCAAAAAAATTAAATCATACAAATTAATTAATGTAATTAATTAATTACAATTAATCTATTTTTTCTCTGGTCTTAATACGTTACCAGTTCAACTTCAATTAATTTGTCTAAACCCAGCAATCGCTTATTGACCCTCCCCGCGCTCTCTTCGATAAACATAAATCGAACAGGTCGTTACAAAACTAACAGAAAGCAAATAAAAGTGGGAAAGAAACGTTGGAAACGCCGAACAAAGGAGACCGGGGCACTTTGTGTAAATTGCAACAAACTTTTGTCCATCGACAAATTAATCTATAAATAACTTTGCGGTACAAAAGCTACGACTTTCGTTGTTTTTACCGTTTCCCCTCGAAGGGTTTATTTTCTACAGTTTATATTTTAAAAGGTTAATGGTGGTATTTTACAGTGAGTAGTTAAAAAGTTTTCTCACTAACTTTATTTTATTATTTATTGAATCCGTACAAACTAAAGATTATAACTTTTCTTTTACTGTTAATACAGCACCTCTGACGTTTAAACAGTAATTCGGAAAATTATTATTAAGACATTTTTAGTTAATATGAGAGTCTACGATGAAGTATACAGAGACAGAAGAAGTGTTGCCGAAGTTATTGTTAATAATGACAATAATTAAAATATAAAAAGGTTATATTGAATAGTATTATTGATTTTAAAAATAATGCTTATTTATTTACCAGTGGAAAAATAAAATAAAGAAAATATGTGGCCCAGAACAAGTTAATTTATGACAGAGGATAATATACATGTGAAGACAAATTGTAGCTAAGACAAAGAGTCATTTAAGGACTGTAAGACAGTAGGACAGGCTAAGAAATGTTTTACAACTGGAATTGTTGGGACATATAAAAAGGAAAGAGATAGAATTTAGAAGATAATTACCGAGAAGTGGGATATTATCTTGATCACAGAATCTAGAGAAAAATTATCATGAGAATAAAGATTCATGAATGACTGTAGAACTGTTATATGAAGTAGAACTAAAATATGTGAAAGAATGTTTGAGTTAGAAATCTTAAGAGCACTTGGTTCATCACTGAATCTAGGATCGTGTATAGACGTTGTCATGGAAACAAAGATTCATGAATGACTGTAGAACTGTTATATGAAGTAGAACTAAAATATGTGAAAGAATGTTTGAGTAAGAGATCTTAAGAACACTTGGCTCATCACTAAATCTAGGGTCGTGTATAGACGTTGTCATGGAAACAAAGATTCGTGAATGACGTAGAGCTCTTAGATAAAGTAGAACATTTACGGCTGTAATATGTGAAAGAATGTAGTAGTAAAAGATAGAGAACTGGAAATATGGAAATTTGAACTTGATCACTGGAACTAGATTCGTGAATAGACTAATTGTCATGGAAATAAAGACTCACGAACGACTGTAGAGCTGTTAAGTAAAGCAAAAATGTACTAAGTGAAAAAAATGTTTGGATAAGAGATACATGACTTGGTTGATTGCTCGGAAAATGGGAATTTGAACTTAATCAACAATCAGTGTACTGACCAATCGTTTTGAAATAAACACTCTTCATTAGCTGAACAACTAACCATAATGTAAAATATGACAATTAACTTTTTAATTAGTGAATGAATGTATATGAAAGATGCTGGATTCGAAAGTTGATCACTGAGAATAGAATTTTGTTAATGTACATTGTTAATGTACTGGTAAAAAGTGTAAAATTGGCGTGCAAGCTAATGTATTTATAGACATTTTCAAAGGTAAAACTCGGTAAAGGTAAGCTTTTTGTCATTTTTCAAAGGTAAGATTTTTCAAAAAAGGTTAGTCCTTCTGAAACTATTTCTCTAGCTGAAACTCAGTTACAACCGCCATTTTTGTTTATCGTGCATCACACAGCGTTCAGTCTCGCTTATGTATGTAAGAACGAAAAAAATGATGTTTCATAAACCGTACAAAACAGAGTGTTTGCACTAAAACACTGTTTAACCGGGAAACAGTTTTTTCCCGGGAATTTTGTTTAAGCTGAAGCGGTATAATAAACACATTATACTCGGACCAAAAAAATGCTAACGCAATATCCAAGTAGGCGCAATAGTTGAACGTTAAAAAAAAAATTAACAATTGGTTTTTAAAGATGTTTTCATACTACTGTAATAAAAATTATTAAAATAAAAAATAGCGATTTTATTACTCGAATAATACATATGCCTCAGTATTATAAGCACATAAGATAATTATTAGCATGAGTATACTTTGTGATTCTCCAAGTACGTAATGTCAAGCAATAGAAATTTGTTATTCAACTTCTTGCAAAAATCTGTACGAATTAATGCAGATCTTGGTTTAAACTTAGGATACAAATGCATTCGCCATAACCCCAAGTTTACCACGACGGAGGAATAGTAATAAACGGCGGTCTACTTTACGAATAGTTTGAAATGTATAAAACTAAAACTAAAATTCGTGCACGTTTTACATTAAATTTGATGCATAAATTTCCCAACGAGGTTGTACCGTATAAAATATTAACTCTTGCAAGTTATTCTTTGAATATTTGACATTTCAGAGCTGTATAGATCCTTCTCTAAAATAATTCTGAAGATTTAATTTACGTGTCTTTGATTGTCGAATGACTAAAATGTTTTTTAATATTCAAAATTATATTCATATATATATATATATATATATATATATATATATATATATATATATATATATATATATTAATATGAAACTAATATTCAATTTATGAAATTGATCATAGCTTCATATGTTTTAAAATGTTCTCATAGTTTTGGGGCAGAACATATTTCGGGCCAAGTAGATTGTAATACCAAAACTTCCATCAATGATTATTTGACTTACGCACTGATTTTATGTGCTACAGTAATTCCAGGAAATTATTTTTTATTTAGATAGTAGCTGGTACTCTCCGGCTTAACACGGATTGTAACTTGGAAACGTCTTGATATAATTGATTTCTGTTAAACTGACCAAGAATTTGATTTCCTAAATTATATTTTATAACGCAATAGAATTTTTATAAATGTTTACTTTTGGAATTTATAGAATATGTATATTGAGTCGGCTTGAAAATATCTGCTTCACCGACTTAATGTGGAACATTCTCGAACATTATGCAAAATTATAAAACATTGTGGAACATTCTAGAGCGTTCCTAATCGATTTCCAAAAGTATCCTAACACATGAGCCTCGCCATTGTCTAATTATAAGCTTCTGAGCTGAAAAATCTCCATACCACAAGGATAATTAACACATTCGAGAGAATGTTCTAGAACATTTTAGAACGCTCTCGAACGTTCCAAGACAGGACATCTTCAAAATCCAGAACATTTTGAGAAATCTTCAGGAAAATTGCACAAAATTGTAGAGAATGTTAACTGCTTAACCCACTTAATATTCTATAACATTCTCGAACATTATGAACAATTATAAAACATTTTAGAAATTTCTAGAGCATTAATCGATTTCCAAAAGTATACTAACGCATGCGTCTCGGAATCGTGTACTTATAATTTTCCGAGCAGGAAAGTATCCCTACCACATGGATAATGGAATATTCGAGGATGTTCTAAAACACTGTAGAACGTTCTCGAACGTTCTTGAACAGGTCTGTTCAAAGATCCGGAACATTTTGAAAAACCTTCTGAAAAATTACATTATATTCTATAAAATTTTCAAAAATTCTGGAACATTATAGAAGATTCTCGAACTTTCTGGAAGATTCTTTAACATTTTAGAACGTTACAGAATATTCTAGAACAACCAGGAACACTCTGGCCAATCTCGCCATTTCGACGCTTGACTGCTGCTTCATCGAATTCCGATAAAAAGTCCGTTGGTGCGATCCTCTCTTTTGACACCCGTATCTCTCCAACCCCTGCATTTCCTAAGCTTCTTCATGAATGGGGAAATGGATGGTTACTATACCATATAATCTCCAATGTGCACATCTTTTGAAAATAAAATTAAATAACAGATTCGATCAAATTTAGTATGTGTATGTAATGTGCATGCATCTCGTTTGTTTGTATGTTTAAAGAGCCTATGTACACTGCCTGCCATATTGAATCTACTCCTTACACTACGAATGTTAATGAACGATTACTCCGCTATTTGTCAAAATAAAATTACATTCCATATCTCATTTTAAAGGTCTTCTATTTCCTTCCAGAACTTACGAATCCCACAGGAACGTTATCTGCTTGTCATGTTTTGCTTATCTTTGCTCTTTCTTAAAAAGGAAAAAATAAACACAAATCATAAAAAGCCGACATAGAAAACCTTAGAAATGAGAAATAAAACTCAATTTTATCTTAGCAAATAGCGAAGTGGTCTGTATCGTTGATTAACATAGGCCGGCATAATCCAAAGGACTCCTATATATTACTGTATGTATGAAGCTTTCGTAAACAATGTAATTGAAATTATTAAAATAAAAAATCTTCAGTTGTGCTAAGGTTTATATTTGAGTCGAAACTGTCTTCCGTTTTCCCAATATTTTTCTATTTTACTCGTACTTTAGTTGACGCCGTTTATATTAGGCTTACTACCATTCTCAAAACGCATCAACGATCGACAAAGCTGAAAATGTTTTAAATATAATTTATTTTCTCCTTAATTGATTAATTTTTATTTTTGTTTTCAACGCGTTATTATTTTCCAAATTTGAATAAAATATAATTGCCGATATGTGCACAGCTCTTTACTCACAACGCATTGTACGGCGCAAGTCTCGATTAAGTCACATGTGATTAATTAACAGGTAACTTAATTGCTTAAATACTTAAAATGCTGAAGTGCACAAGCATTTTATGCTGGTGTAAATGCAGGACTCGAGGTTTGGGATTGTTTGTTTTTAGGGAGAATATTTTGTGAAAGTCATTTTCAATATCAAGTTTTCCTTATTTAAGTTTAGGAGTGTTTAACACGATATTTTATTACGAAAGAAAGATAATGTATTAAGCAAAAATGTTATCACAATTTACATACTGGTTTTATAATACATCAGTATAAACTACAAAATTGATCAGCTAACTTTTGTGCCGTCTGCGATGCCGCGACGCGGACTGCACCGATTGTAGCCTACGATTTAAACGCTCTTTTAGAAATGTATTTGGTGTCCAAACATAAAAATTACTGCTGAATTATATCCTACTCACCTTTAACCACACTTCAAAAGGTCGAGAGGCGTAAAACTCCCAAAAGTCGTTAATGAATTATTCAAACCAGGTTTTTTTGGAGGTGCAAAAGCTGTAAATGTTCTGAATCAGTATTGCTTCTGGTTTTAAGTGATAACCCACACTACATAAAAATCTAAAACATTCACCCCTAAATATCTTGTCGTCATTTCTAGATTTTCCTGGATTCAGATCATTAAGAAAGCCATTTCGCCATATTTTATAGTGACCGATGTTACTGTTTATGAAAGAGGTGCGTTGTCGCCCTACAGACGGACGGACACGCGCTAGTTTATAAGTCCTCGGCTTTACTAAAAATTAAGACTTTATTATTCCAAACAAAATCCAGGGAATTCAGGATATTTTAAAATAAAATTCTACTACACTCTTAATACCGTTTAAAGTATTTTCATTTAATAAACTAGTTCAACTGCAAATGAGAGTTTTTTGTTCTTGTCATACCTTTGGAAAACTTCTCGAAACGTCTGCATCATTTTAACCTTAGCAAACGAACAAAACAAATTCAATGTAAGTCACAATTATCTTCAGAACGAGAGAACCTTTGATGAAAGTCCCTACTAAGGAATTAAGGTCAGCAGAAGGATAATCTCAGACATTTTAATGACTACATAAAAAGATGTCTTTTTATCTTATCCTTAAACAAAGAAATTGCGGCTGATATCTAAATTTTATAAAATAATGTATTATCTGCAGTCAGCGCATATGCGAATTGAGTAAAATGGTAAATTGTATCACGCACGCAGCTGTCTCGCTGACGTGATGAAAGTAACGATATCGCGTAAAATAACTTTCCTGTAAATCTGATATCACCATCCTAAACGGCAACGGAATCTGTATAAGTTATCATTTCAAATTTGTTTTGCATGAATACAAATTTTAACGGTGATTACGATTGTAAAAAATAATGATTGTTTCTAAAAAATTTGAATGACCGCCATTTTGAAACGGTCGAATGGGTTTCGATAGGTAACGACGTGTTCCTACTATTACTAATAAACGCTAATTTCAAATCAAGCGGACAGAAAATTCGAACTCTATATGAATGAATTACATTGTATAACCGGTTAGACTTCAGACTTGGAGCGAGAACCCCTCGAAGATACGATTTTGGTAAACAGTCGGAACTGTTTCCATGTATATACACCGTTTTTCAATGTAATTCACAATTCTCAGTGATCATATCAAAGTTTCGGGTTTAGGTTTTACCATGATAACCACTTTAAAGCTCAGTTTTCCCATACAACTCTTGCAACCAAGAGCTTAATTAGTCAAAATGATAAATAATAGGCCTTAATAATAGTAATTACAATAATTGCTTTATATACAGTGAAGTTTGGAATGTGTTTCCTCTCTTTTCGAATCGAGCGTTCGAATTTTATGTCTGGTTGGGAATATTTCTGGATTCATCATCGAAACAGCGTTATAATATAAGCTTTTATAATTTTCGGTGAGTCAAATTTTACACTTTTCGCGATGAAAATTATTTGATAAAATTAAAATATTCTGTTTTCCGCGCATTAACTCTTCTATTAAAGTTCACCGCCAACACCTAATTATATTTTAAACCCGTCTGGATTCACACACCAACACTTCCGAATAAACCCGAAGTCATTCGTGCGTCTTCGCGAATTAATGAACTGAACGATTTGGTAATAATTTACCGGCTGAAATCGTCCGAACGCTGGCAGTTTGCCAAATGTTAACACTACATTTAATTCTATATTGGATAAAATTAATTTTATTTAAACATTCACAGAAATAGGTGTTAGCCATGTATCTCTCACACTCTAATTTTTCCATTTTAGATTTAACAGAAAATTCATGGAATTACACGACAGGATTTTGTTATTCCTGGTCGTCATTTTGTAAGTTTTTTACTTTCTTCTATCGTTATGAAAATAATTGATAAAATTTTTAAAGTTTAATTTTTATTAAAATAAATAAAACATGTAAAAACATGTTGTATGATATTTTTTTTCGAATATTGTTTATAAGGTACCACTCCGCGTACAAGGATCTGTTTCCCTCTGCGGTTACATGTAAATATACTGTAATCATTGTAAATAAAATAAATTAATAAATAAATATACAAAAATTCAGGTCCGGTGATCGTAAAAAACTTTACCTTAGAATTACCGTTATATCAGTTTTCAGGTTTTCTTGGATTCAAAAATACGTTTTTACTGGAATGCCTACAGATCGTTGTGACGAGAATATCGAAACATGGTTTTAATAGATTCTGGAACTTTCAATTCCATTACGTCAGCGAGACAGTGCATTTATCGATTATTCTAATTAACCATCCGAGCCGTCTCTGTGGCCTAGTTGATAGCGTACTGGGCTTTCACCCCGAGGTACCGGGTTCGATTCCCGGCCAGGGCTTGGCATTTTCATACACTATAAATCTTCCCATCGTCTGCATGCGCAATATCCAAGTGTGCGCAATAGTCGAACGTTAAAAAAAATTTACAATTACTTTTTAAAGATGTTTTCATACTACTGTTATTGGTATAACATCGACGTCAAACATTTAAAAACATTTTATACACTCGAAAACAGAAGAGAAATTCTCTGTGGTCAGTAAGACTCTTTTTGTCGGTCTTTGGAAAAATGTAACCAGCTAATTTTCTAAGTTAGCAAGAATTTTGTTATCGTGGATTATCTCAGCAAGTAGGCCTAGTTGAAAAAAAATACAGATAATTTTTCTGGTGAACCGTCAAAATTGCATATTTCCAGTTTTTAAACAAATTAATGCTTTGTAGAACTATCGCTGTTTTGCTCACTTTTGAGTTTATTTTCTATTTTAGTTTAATTATGTGATATATAGTTGAACATATGACTAACATCGACTAAAGTTGCACAGTTTGGCGCGGAATTTATACAGTCTACGTTGTATTTTCAAATAGTGATTTTTGTGTATATTTTTCTTCCATTTCATACTTTTTTATCCAATTAACACATATGCACTCGCGGAAAATATTTTTTAAAGATTATTTACGATAGGCTGTATTTACGGAACTATATTGTGACGTAATTGCTGTTTACTGTGCATGAAACATACTATATTTCCTGTACCTACTACTGCGCATGTGCATTATCACATTTTAGCAGGCATTACTTAATACGTATTGCTTTGTTCGTTCTTGTTGTGAAAACGTTGTTAAAATGGCGTCCGTTTAATTAAATAGGTTCTTCACCCAACACCGTTTCTGTTAAGTTCTTGAGTATTTTTTTACAGAAAAAATGAAAGGTTTTTATCGTTTTACCTACTTTTACGCGTTAGCAATTTTGAGGTTATACGGGTCACTTTAATTTTCGATTTTTACCGTACTTCCCGCGCTTTTATATTTTTGATTATTGCTTTGGTCATTTAATAAAGCGTTTTAGCGACTAAAGCTTTGGGTAAAATCGAAAACATCCTGCAATGCATATTACCTTTGGCGCCGAACGTTCGCCTACTTCTCGATTTTATAATCGCCAATCTTTTAATACATCGATAAATTCAGATCTTAAAGTAGGCGCAGATTTTGATTGAACAACAAATTTGTGTAAGATCTTAATCGGATATTTTTTTATCAGATCGTAAATTTATTGAATTCGGGTAAACAGGTTATCTGTCGTAACTAAGTGAGTTTCTTTGTATTTGAAATTTTGCTTCAACATAGGAATATTATTAAAATTCAATACATTCCGATTAAACGTTATAAGGTTATTTCCTTAAATAATTACAACGTTTTGTTTTTAAATGTAGAGTGTACACATTTAGATACTTGTGTTGTTTGAAATAAAGAATACCTTGTACACAGCAAATAACAATTAACTTCAGGTTGAATGAACTGATATAGATAAGAGCGGTTTGGTTACCCGTGGCTTGCGTAGCGGTCAGACTAAACTTCATCTTTCACTACAGTGTACAATTAGGTTACAGAAATTTATTTCTTAATTGCGTTGCATAAATGAAGTTCGGCAACAATTAAATTGCAATAATTTTAAATCAATTCATAATAAATATTTACTCATCTTACAGTTCATATAAAGTGGCGTATTCATTTGACGTTCAACCATTAAAGATAATTATTTTCGAAGGTGGACAGAAGTTGGGAGGGCGGTATTTGTCATCATTAATTTACCATAAGATCTATGTTCATTTTATATTATCTAACTCGGCTCGGAAACCATTCTGTGGATCGGCGGATTGCCGAATAAAATTTTCTAAGTTTAATCTTACCGGCAATGTAACTTTGAATGGATAGTACGATTCCATCGGATGTTGAGGTTTGAAGGCGGGTGTGTCCCGGAAGGGTAGCAGGAGCTTTGTCTGCAAGGAAGAAACGCCAATGTCACTGACCATACCAGATGCCCTTTGCATTCGAACTGACTCAATACACAAGTAACTATCCATTGATAATTATCCCTCCCTTACCTCCGTCTTACTTTTAGCTAGTGCAAACACAATATTACACTGAAAACTTAATGTCACTGTTACAATCTGAATCGGTGTTAAATCTGAATAAGTATTCTAATTTTTTTTTACATTACGCGGAAAATACAAACAATAATTTGACTAAGGATGTTCCGATACTTTCGATAATGTCGAGGTATCGATACCAGCATTTAAATATCGTACGGTGATGGTAAAAATTATGTTTCATTTTATCTATTTATCACTTTCACAAAGACTTTTTTACTTAAAAAGTAGGACACAAACAATGAATATTTTTGTACCAAATCGTCACTTGTCTAAGTTTTTCTTATCGCCTTAATATCAATAACAATATCTGAGTTAGTAATACAGTATTGATTTAGGAGCCGATAATAACCTTATTGTGATTTTCGCCTTAAAATAAAAAAAGAGGATTGAAAATTACAGTAATAATAAAGTGCGTGTTTAGTTTATTCTCAATAATAAAGTGTAATAATTTTCACGAACTGGGTTCACGCTATGGTTTTTTCAACAAACATAGGCCTATATTATGTTTTAGAGCTGCTTGTAATGTTGGATTTTGCGTGATGCGTCCAAATGCCATATTGCATAACAGTATATTTAGTATTATGCGTGCTATTGTATATATAAAAATATAACTGTAACTACT
This sequence comes from Callitettix versicolor, assembly GCA_022606455.1. Classification (NCBI taxonomy): domain Eukaryota; kingdom Metazoa; phylum Arthropoda; class Insecta; order Hemiptera; family Cercopidae; genus Callitettix; species Callitettix versicolor. The sequence goes on along the minus strand of CM040185.1, from coordinate 38,823,594 downwards.
TCTAAACAGCTGACTTAGCACAACAGCTGTTGCTTCAATATCATTTCAATTGAGATTATGTTAAAAATTCAATTTATAAATAAAATAGACAATAAAATTATTTAAACAAATATGAAAGACGACGAAGATTAGAAAATAAATTAAAACGAAGACATGAAATGAACGATGAAAATGTTACAATTAGTAAAAAAGAGTTATCACTGAAGAGTAACATCGACTAATTAATAACGTAAAAGAAAAATCGAGAAAACATGATATATAATTTACACTTTTGGTTCGGTAACATACACTTTTTAATAACTTTGTTTACATAATTTATAATATGAGTTTACAGATACTTTTTAATACATAATTGTATAATTACGTGTGGTTTATTTAGTTTTGTATCTTTAGTAAAGTGGAATTTTCAAGAATTAGGTTCACAATGGGTTTAAACTTGTAATTATTTTCAGATGTTTTAATTCATAATGATTGCTTTTATAGTTACTAACAGTTTTTTAATACACCAAGTATTAAATAAAGTGTGTATTTAATTTTCCAAATGGGTAAAATGTAATATACACGATTTTCAGGAAAAAATATCTTAAATTATTACTGAAACAATTTTTTCTTATTAAAACATCACGCTGTTGACAATCGATATTACAAATAATAAGAACACAATTAGTTATTATTGTTAGTGTAAATATTTTATTAAAACAAAACAATTTTATTCGCTACATGACGAGTACGGGTAGTTTTTGACCGATATTTTCGGAGTATCTACGTTATTTCGGATATTGTATCGATACGAAATAGCATACCGAATGCGATATCCCTAATACCTAATCGTGACTTTCCTTTGGAAACGGTTAAATGGATTTTGCTAAACAAAAAAATCGTTCAATCTATTGCCAGCTAAAAAAACACACAAACAAAATATATACATTTATTTAACATAGTCGGTATTTGGTAAAACTCCATTATATCCAGGAAATTAGGACACTTACATAGTTTTATATAACGTTTTTATTTATTACATATGTTTCGTTTTGAGCCGTTATCAGTCATAGAACTGTTTTTCGAAGCTATATTTGTGGTCTAATTTTACTTGTAGTACAAATTTCTTTAGTGAAAATTTCAAAAAGTGTTCTAGAGGTAGGATTGGTCACGCGTGTCAAACTTTATTACGATTATTATAGTCTTCGGGAGAAATACTGCAAGTCCGGGCGTTTACCAGATCGGCCGCGGGCTGATGAGGCACTCTTCCGGTTTGGAATGGTGAGAAAGTTCCAAGAAGTCCGAATCTTCTTTAAATTTGGCTGGATTCCTCCTAACTCCAAATGAGGAAATAGTGCTGTTCTTCCGGTTGTTGGTAGGCTACGCGTAGTTGTCCTCTAGGGGATTGTTCTCGTCGTGTACTGCCGAACAAAGATTACCGACCTGTAATTATACTCAAAATTATGCCGGGAATAATAATTTCTTAAAAATTCGTTATTAAAACCAGATGAAGAACGCAACAATCAGGGTGAAGTTATTGTGTGCGGGAGATGTGACGTGGTGCGTCGACAGTAATGTCTGGGCAGAAAAGTATATTAGACCTGAAATATGTGAGTAATGGTGAACCAATCAGAAACGAGTATAGGTTAAAGGGAGAATTAATTGTAAACTAGGTTTGCAGGCTTAGGCTGTTTAAAGCCGGGAAAGAAGTTCAGGAATTTAGCGGGATGATTTCTTCGGTGTTAGTAAGCGAAAGCGGAACTGGGTTGTGTAACTCAGTTCCTACGTTGTTTAGGCAATGACAGGAGTGTCCATCTGATGTAATGAAGGAACTATTTTTTTGTGGTGATCCATTAAACTCGTTTAACAATGTACGAGTGGCCTCTTATTTGCTGAGGCCACCAACCACGTTCTCGGCGGGTGTACTTTAGTTGTGCGATTAAAATTAATTGTTTTAAGTCTCCGACTGCGGCTCTAGTCACGAACAATTATGAGAGAGATTAAGTCCTCAGTAAAGATGAAAATATCAGTGACGCTGTTCACGCTGATAATAGGAAGGGCGTTAAAGAGCAATAGTTCTTTGTATGTCAGTAGGTATTGGTTCAAGCTTCTTGCTCATGCGTTTATCCCACTTTGTATTCTGTGTAGAATATAACTGGTTCATTATCATTATTTCCATCTGTACTAATAATAATGACGTTGTCGCATTAGTTGACGAGAGACCGAGTACATTTAATGACTCGTTGAAATTCGGATCGCAAAGTCACAGGTTCGGTTTCAACTACTTTTTTAAATAATTTATTGAATCAGTATGTACAAAATATATACAAAATAATAAATATTATTATATAAGTTTCTCTCTAATTTTAAAATTTTCATAACCAATTGGAGACTAAATGAACGTTGAATAATAAAGGAAATTTATGATTCCTTCAAGGAATAGTTCAAGTTTTCATTGTACCGTTCCGCTAATTTCGACATACTTGTTAAAAAAATTCAAAAGTTATAATCCTAGCTTTTCCTCAGAATTGTTTGATATCTAATATATTTTATTATTTGTAGACCTTAAAAAATGCGTCTTTTGGAGAATCCATCAATAACTTTAGAATGTTATTTACGACACTCGAAGATTAGAGACACGATTCTAATGACGGAACCTGGTCAGATGGTCAAATGACACTTAGTTTCTAGACCCATTAATGTGAATATATTTGGGGGCAGATCGTGTGGTAATGAATTGGAGACCTAGTGTGGTATACAGATAAAGACATGTACTGGTGCCGGGGTCTACTTTCTGAGACCAAGAGTGAAGAAAGTTGTTACCGTTCTGCAGTATGCAACACTATCCCAGGCTGAAGTAATGGCCGTTAATGACTATGTTCGGGAGAATTTAAAAAGGGTATTCAAGAAGGCTCGTATTTATATTTATACCGACAGTCAGGCAGCAATCAAGGCACTTGTAGGTCCTACGCGGTCCAAACTGGTCTAGTGGTGTCGGGCGAACCTCAGTTCTTTGCTCTGGGAAACCGAGTTACTCTTCAGTGAGCTCCGGGGCAAAAGAGGTTGAATGTAATGAAGGGCAGACGGATTGGCAGGACTACGATCTTCATATGAGTTTATCAGACCCGAGCCGGATTTAGAGATTTCTCTATCGTCGGCTTGGTCTGCTATCAATAGATGGAAACACCAGGCAAGATGGGATAACCTTCATAGGCATTTCTATAGCAAGCGCCTGTTAAAAGACTCCTTATAGAGGACTAGCAGATATCTTGGTCACAGCATAACCAAGGAAAATCATAGGGGTCATTACAGGGCTCTGTAATCAGAGGGTGCACATGAACAGGTCAGGTATGTACCACTGAGAAACCGTGCCCAAGATGCCCGCTAGTCCTTTATAAGGACTCTTTTTTAAGAAGTACTTGCTATAGGAATGCCAATGAAGGTTATCCCATCTTGCTTGATGTTTCCACTTATTGATAGCAGTAAAGAGGAAGAAGGAACAAAACATTAGATTATGCAGTAAAGAATAGGGAAATTTCAGGATACATAATTCATGTTTGTGAGGCTCTTGCTAGCAGGAGACTAAGGATTTTTGGTTTCCAGGACCGAAGAAACTTCCAGCAAGATTAGGATTGTCAGAGGATTGTTGGAAGTTAATAAGGGCACCAATCTGCTGAACTAGTACTCAAGAGGTTTAGTTGCACAATAGGTCCGATGATCTTAGTGCCTGGCGTTTTATAATTTCTTCCTCTAGTATGTAATGTATCTATGCCACTCGACCATTTTCAGTTTTGCCAAACCATAAAAGTAAGTGGAATACGCTTCAAAGTTAACACTTTTATTTAGGAATCGAATACGTTTTAAAAAATTCTTAAATCTTACACTACAAGCGGTACAGTCCGCGGAAGTACTTTCTGTTCATCTACTATAGTTTTTATGTAATTTAAAATTTTTGAAACAAAAACTTCAATACGTGCTTTAGAAGAATGACGTTTTATTTAATTTTCTAATCAGTATTATAAAAACCAAAATGCAAATTTTGAAAACATTATTTTTAGATGTGTTGTTATTCTTACACAATAACATATCTTATTAAACAGTCCTATTTTGAAAGTATTATTTTTTTTTAAGACAAAAAGCACAATGAGGCTATTACCGCCTCCCTAAATGTAAGTGTGAGTGTAAAGTGTTAAAGTCGTAAGTGTATTATTGTAAGTGTAAGTGTGTTTTAGACTCGGGTACCGCGAGGGACGTCTAAATCCCCTCAATAAGTGTAGCTAGTCTGCAACTCCTACAGGGAATTTGAGAGTAAAGAAAACATGTTATTGGAAATTAATTTCAGAAAATATTTTCCCAAAAACAATCAACCTCAATCATCAAGTCCTGTATTTATACCGGGATACACTTCAATATTTTATCACAGAAGACTTGAGCGGGATTTGAAACAGAACACTATAATGCGTACTAAGTTAGGAGCTAAACACTTATCGCCAATTATATTTTATTAAAGTTTGAAATGGCTTCAATTTTAAAATAATAATAATGATATTGAAAAATTAAAAATAAATTAATTCAGGGGGGAATAAAAGTAACGGATTAGACGACGGGGGTGTTACCTTACCACAATTATTCAATTTCCACTTTGAAATTTATTAATAACGGGTTTTTTGTAGCAACAGAAATCATTACTTAAGTACCGGAGGGACGACGTGATTGTGGTTACAATTTAATCAGCTGTTTCTAAGCTCATCCGAGGACAATCCCAAGACAACTATATCCCGCTTGCTATTGCCACTTCTACATGCCTTTGTTAGCCTTTAATTGTGTCACATAATTAGGTTAGCTTTTCCTTGAAATTGTCTCTTTATAGCCTAGTTAAAAAGTAATTTACAGCTAAGATAATTATTTCTGAAAACTTAAGTTTTTTAAATAACGCGAAAATGAAGTTTTCATTATTAAATTATTTAAATTCGCTTAATCATAGAGTTGGGTTGCAGAAACATCTGTTAAAAAAATCGCTCTCTAAAATGACATAGTTTTAATCCATGTTTAAATGATGTTCTTAGAGCGTCTTTTAAAATTTAAAGGACCGTTATATACATGTTAAAGTAATTACCTATGCAACTCCCTTCAAAAATGCGTGAATATATTTTTATAGGTTATGTTTTAAAATCGATAAAAGTGCTTACTGTTTTATAATGTTTTAAGTATCAGTTCTGTTAAACATTACAAAATAACCACTAATTTTTGTGCAAAGCAAACACTTCATTTCCTTTTAGCTTCTGATTACTTTATTTGAAAATACAAGTATATATATATATATATATATATATATATATATATATATATATATATATATATATATTGTTGGGTGGAAGATTTAAGGAATATACCCTTCACTCTTTTTAAGCAAAATGTTGTTTAAAAGAAAAAGAAAATATAATTTTTACACACACACACACACACACACACACACACACACACACACACACACACACACACACACACACACACACATTAGCCGCCTCGGTGGCCTAGTTGATAGCGTAATGGGCTTTCACCCCGAGGACCCGGGTTCGATTCCCGGTCAGGGCTTGGCATTTTTATACGCTATAAATCATCCCATCGTCTGCATTAGCCCAAGTGTGCACAATAGTCGGACGTTAAACACAAAAAAAACACACACAAGTAAAAAAGATTAGTTATGTTCTTTACCAAATAAAATCTTTTCAAATAGTTTCAAAATAGCGGTCAACAACCTTCAACAAACCTTCAAACAAAATCATTACTTTTAACATGTAGTCTCTCATGTTTTAGGGCTGGTTGTAATGGATTTTTCGCGTCGTGTGATGCGAGTGCACAAATTTATATTGGTAGTTATAGCAACAGATCAGATGTTTTATATTAATTCGTAACGATCAGCTGGTTTCATTCAACAGGTGATAAGCTACAAGTTTTAGGTTATGTTGTTAAAAACTTGCTATGTTAATTTGTCGTGTTTTTCGAACAAATTATCGTAATTAACAATAATGCTAATTAGTTTTAATTGTTATTTTACACTTTTTCGAAAATCTGATTTTACGTATAGCAAGTGTATATGCTGAATAAATTACAACGTTAAATTTTGAAATTATAGTGAAATTGTACTTCAGATAATTACATATTATTTTCCGTCAAGTTTGCTACACATGACTTATTTTTTTACATGAATTAATAATTCATAGAATCGAACATTCTATCTACTAATTTAATATAACTATATAATTGTGTATAATTTGATCAGATATTGATTATTCATTTGAATAAATTACATTTTAATTTCACACTAATTGAAATTTATATAGGGCCTATATATATATATATAATATTGCATTGTATTAACTGATACAGTAGTGATAATCGCGCCTTTTACAATTTATTCTCACAACACTAAACAAAAAAAAACATGTTTTATCTTGAAAAATATTTAGCAAAAATTAGGTACATAATCTCGAAAAGCAACTATCTATTACCTTCTTTATGAAACTTTATTTCACCATCACAAACACCATTAAAATCTGCATATATTAGCATTTTCAAATTTCAAGTTCCATTGACAATACGAAAATGAACCATGACCGCAGCTAAATTAAAATTCTTAATCGGCGACAGTACACAGATTTTTAGAAAAATGCTAATTTATAAATGCTAATTTATCCAGTTTTTAACGCTGTTTTAAAATATTTAAGTTAAAAACTGTCTGCGGTCGCTATTCTTGCTGGTTAACGAATCAAATTTTGCATTTAAATTCCACCAATAAACACGGAATTAAAAAAACACTAAGCGCTCTCTGCAGACGTCACAGAGAAACTGGCCGCACCATAGACTTGTGAATTAAAATCGGACGGACGGAGCCCGTAATTTACCTACTGTTTGGAGTGCTGCTTACATCTGTGTTAAAAATGAGTTCAATCTTGCTAAAACCATTGTAAATAAAGGATTACAATATTTTTATGGAATTAGCTTCTATCACGTCACCAAAACAGATGCGTGCGATGGTAATTAACCGTATATTTGTATTTGTAGAACGTGAATAAACATTTAATCACTATTTTTTTTCGCTGATTTTAAACGCGATTGTTTTCAAGCAATTCATAGCTGCTATTTATCAGCAAGCCATGCCCATTCATCCACCTCAAGACGTATCAAGTCTTCCTTCCTTCAGGATACTGTTTATCTTACTCCCACGGGATGCCATGCTCTAGACTCTTAAACACCCACTCCGTATAAACATCATCTCTGACTACTGCTTTATAATTTTTTTTGAAAAACAACACCTCTATTTCTTAACGTCTCTAATTCTAGTTAGATTTAGTTGAAATCATTTTCCGAATACGATATTGCAGAAAATATCACGTGACACAGGGTTGACAATATAGGTAACAAAGTAACAATATTCAGATCTAGTAAAACAATATTTTAGTACACGAATATTTTAACATTTTAAACCAAAAAAAGGACCCTGTCCATGTAGAATAGAAGTCTTAGTCCCCCAACGTGGAATATTGAAGCACGCAGCTGTTTCGCTGACATAAAGGAAGAAAATTGTCAAAAGTAATTTATTCAACCCTCTTTTTAAAACTGATTTAACCGTGAAACACTGTCTTACAGTTACCCATCTTCGATAGTATTGATATTACACCATTCGATAGGATATTTAAAGAATTTAAGAAATTAGTTTTGACTTTTTATGAAACATTGCTTATTTTGAGAAATTTAAATTACTATTTTTAATGGACTATTAGAAAAAATTGATTCTTTACTTTAATGATTTCAGTGCATAAGATCACAAGCCGTTTTGAAGATATAAGTTATTAAAAAAAAACAAAATGACAACAGCTGGTAAAAGAAGCATTTGCGGATATATGTTTATAAAAAGGTTTTTTTTAATTTTTAAAAACATAATCGTCCCCCAAATTATGTCTACAAACACATACATCAATTAATATTCAATTACCGTTATACTGATCACGGAAACAATTGCATCCCTCCATTATTTACATAAGCTCTCTGAAAACTTATATTTCCACGAAGCACGACCTGTAAATAAATATTATGAACACAATGAAAACAATATAAATTTTCCAAACAGTTTGCAAATTTATTGACTGCAGGAACATTTCAATGGTTGTATTTATTTATTGTTTACTGTTTGCCTTATTTTCAGTAGCGTTTATTTATAAAACGTAGGAAATCGAGTAAAAAAATGGAAAATATAAAATATACTGCAATTTATATGTTACTACCAATTCATATTTTATATATTTTAGGTTTTTAGCTAACTTATATACGAGCTATTCGCACGGTCGTCAAGGTAAGACCCACACCCGGAACCTACAAATGAACAATGATCCTGCTCTCTAGATCACTTTTTAAGATATTATTAAAAGTATATATATATATATATATATATATATATATATATATATATATATATATTTTGAATACAATTTTATAGCTGAAAACGCAACTAAACCTTCTTCTACCACACCCTCCTGCAGTCTCACGTCATAGCAATCTACTTCCTGCCTGGCATTATATATATATATATATATATATATATATATATATATACACAGAGAGAGAGAGAGAGAGAGAGAGAGAGAGAGAGAGAGAGAGAGAGAGAGAGAGAGAGAGAGAGCCTGTGTGTGTTTTATTGAACACTCTCGTTCGCAATTTTAATCCAATTTGATTAAAACTTGGTACAAAAATCGACTATTGAAACACCTTGACAAATGCATTACCCAGTAAAATTCGTTCCACAGTTTCAAAATGTCTGTCATTTTAAATCTTTAAAAAATCATAAATTTTACGCTTTTAATTGGTTTTTGAGAATCCGGTTTTTTTAAAATTCGTTGAAATTGTGAAATTCAGTTTGACTTCGGTCAGTTTTAATGTAATGTGAATGTTTAAACTGCTGATATAGGCAGATTTTCAATCTGATTGTGACGGTGAATACAGAATTTCAAAAAGAGTGAGATAATGAAAATTACTTTTAGAAATTTGCTTCTATCATGTCAGCGAAATAGATTCGTGTCCCTATTATTTTATCTAAAATGGTGGTAAGAATGGAAAAAACCAACGATATCCATTTTTTTAAACTGAATTTGGACGTTTCTTATAAAATTCAAAAAGTGACGGCGTAGTGATTTTTCTAAATGTTAATTATACAGTAAACATATCTTAAGGGATTGCATATTACGTTACAATTACAGTTTTAATTACATCTATACTTTTAGGATCTGGCTCAACAGTCTGACTTATTTTATTGAAAAGATTATATACTGTATTAATAACAAAAACATCTCTCTCAAACACACAAACTTACAATGAAATAAAATTTTAAAGTCAACTTTCAAATAAATAATTGTAATTTGTTTTTTCAGAAAAATACCGCAGCAAAACACAGACACACAGCTAATACCGTTTATTTGATGTAACCGTGTAGTACCATAATATGTAGATATACCACATTACTATGTAGATATTTAGAAGTCTGGTACAAATCTTGCACCATTTTACTTCATCTCGATTTATAGCCGAAACGCAACTAAACCTTCTTCTATCACACCCTCCTGCAGTCTCACTTCATAGCAATCTACTTCCTGCCTGACATTATTTATTGCCGAACATTTCCCCACGCGTAAAAAAAGTGTTCTCTGCAAGGTATCCACCCCATCACCGGTACTTTAGTGCACGCAGGCGCAGGAGTAAATACAGTTGTTGATATATTTGTTACCACATATAAAGCGAGGTCTTCATTGCTCCCCTCTTATTATTTGCTCAAGAAATAACACTTTGGTATTGCCTACACAACAAATTATTTTTTGTACATTTTTAAACGGGGGAGGGAGGTGTTCGATTGTTAACTATAAACACTTTAATAACAAAATCTTTCATGTGACAATGACTTTTGTTGATCTATTGCGCCCTTTCTGTATTCATGATATGTTTAGTGACGGCTCCTAGTCTCTTTCTAATCTTTGGATTTGGAGGGTACTCTGTAGTAGTCTCAGGGAGAAATATTGGAAGTCCGGTCGTTTTCAAGGTCGGCCGCGGACTGGTGGCGAACTCTTCTAGTTCGGAATGAAGGGAAAGTATGAAGTCCGTTTGTTCTTTAAATTTATTTGGATTCCTTCTATTTCCATCCGAGCGAGTTGTAGTGTCCTGCAAAGTTGTTCCGGGTGTTAGTAGGCGGTAGTGTAGTGTTGTATAGTGGGTGGTCCTCCTCAATGTTCTGCCGAAAAGTGAATTTCGATCTGTATTTATATTCGAAATTATGACGGGAACTATTGTTCCCGTATTTATATTTCTCATAAATCCATTGTTAAAACCAGAGAAAGAACGCACCAATCAGGATGAAGCTATTGTGTGCAGGAGATGTGAGGAGGTGCGCCGGCAGTAATGCCAGGGCAGAAATATGATAATCAGGCCTATATTATATCCGAGATACGCGAGCACTGCGAACCAATCAGAATGGAGTACTAGATAACGAAGGAATTGTGAACTTGATTCACAAGCGTAGGCTGTTTGAAAGCCGAGGGAGAAGTTCGGGAATTTTGGCGTGGATGTTTTTAACGTGGTGTTAGTACGCGGAACTAAGTTGTGTATTTCAGTTCCTATGTTGTTTAGGCGATGACCATTCATTTTAAAATCAATATTCGCTAAAAATTTGAACGGATTTCTAACTGACCGAGCGATTGTTTCGAATTTTAGTACAAAGATATCTCGTATAATGCCCGAACCACTAATTAACAGATTTTATCCATTCATTTCCGTTTCAAGATGGTGGCCTCTGATTTAACGATGACGAGGCCAAAACGCATAGAGCGATTGTTTTGAAATTTGGTAAAGAAGGTACTATGTTTATCACAAATTAAAAATTCAAACGACGTATGCTAAGATTTTTTCCACCCCTTCCGTTTCAAGATGGCGGTTTCTGGTTTAAAGATGACGATTGTAGTTGCTGATTGTTTCTTGTTATACTGGCTGAACGGCAAGACCTATCATACTTTTGACTACATTACGGAGAAAGAGTACGAAATTTCCAAAGGTGGTCAAATAACTTTTTCCTAAATATTACGGTTACCGGTTTGCAGAAAAGGTAACGAGCGCGTCAGAGCACTATCGTAGAGCGATGGCCAAGCAGTATACTGCAACTTGATTAAGAATATACTGCAAGTTATACCGTTCTTTGAACTACTAATAAATTGTTCTTTTTTGAAATTCAACACTAGCATTCAAATGACAGAAATAAACTATACCCTCGGTAAAGTAGTTTCGGATATTTTTCAGTACCATTTTTTTGCAGATTTATGATAATATGCAGTGATAACCCCGGCAAGGAAATGAAGTTACCAAAACCGATTTCTTAACTTTCCTCGGACATAAATCAATAAACATTTATTTCCTTAAGGGGTGAAAGGAACAAATGTGTTACAAATTGCGGCAGACAGAATAAGAGCTGTCCAGAGACCCTTTTTGATTTATTTTGTTTCCGTACTCGACGGAATAGCTTGTACATTTCCCTGCAAGTTGTACTAACATGTAGTTTGATTTTTACGTCCCCAAGTCCAATACATTCTTTACAGTTCTTTTGAATCGCTTCCAAAACAATACTGATCTTTTTTGGGTGGTCCCTTCTTAATTTTAAAAAAAAGTTATTTTCGGCCATTATTTTGGTTTTGCTATAACTAATTCTTTTAAAATCTCAATGTTATGATAATGGAATCTAATCATTTTTGGGACACGGTGGTCGATGTGGTTAAGGTACAGGTCAGTCTGCTGCGTTTCTGGACTGCGCACGTTAATGTCAGGGGTTCGAAACTTACAGTTACCCTTTTCGTTAATGTCGATCCTTCGTTTTCATTAGTCTTACTGGCGTAAAAGAATGGACGTTGAAGAAAAAAACATTGGAGCAAATATTTTCTAAAAACATTATTCTTTTCTCAACTTTCATTTTTCGATGTACTCTCACACCGTGATATATTTTCATTCCAAATTTTTATATTGACTGTACCACATGTTGACATTTATGTAGGACCAAATCTGATTGACCTTTTTAAAAAATTAGACCGATTTGTTATTTTTTTCTGCAGATCACAAACCCTATTTGCGGGGACATAACAAAAATTTTGATTAGATACTTATGAAAAAAGGACTGAATTTAATGAAAATCATTAGAAACGATTTTAAAATGAACCACTTAGAAATGAAAACAAGAAATTTTAGTATGGGTTCACGCAGGGGTCAATCAAAATGTCAAAACCTATTTCTTTTAAAATCCATTTAAAGTTCGTATAATCAGATATTAAAAATATTGTGTTATATATATTTGTTTACGTATATTTATATTGTTTGCATACATTTATTTAAAAATATCTTATTGTGGATACCAAATATATGGTTGGAAATTATATATCACAATACTACTTTCACATCTGGAAATAAATTAATTATCGATTAAAGCTATTAAATTTACAGCATAAGAAATAGTTTCCGTGATTTATTTATAAAATATAAAAACTTTCTATATTCTTGTTTAAAAATGTACTTCAATCAGATCATTCAGACATATCCAACAACAATCTTACTTTAATCGATGGGGTTAGGCGTAAAATTTGATTTAATTTTACGTAAATCGGTATTAGAGAATTGGTTATAGTACTGAAAGACGTTTTATGCAAAATTAAAAAGTCATATCGAAACCATTTAGCTAGATATAAATGGAAAATAGTGTGCTTTATGAACAAAATTAAATACCACATAATTTTTGATTCGTGAACCAAACGGGGCTAAAATTTTTAGAAAAATCTGATGATTTTGAATGTCTTGGGTATTTTTTTAATGGATTTAATTTTGAATCAAACATTTCAGAAAGACGACTGACATATCAATTTTCGTTTTATAGTTAGAGGAGTTTTATTTGAGTCCACTTCAAATAATTGAATCGAAGGTTAAGCAGTTTTTTCAGACAGAATTTTTAACATACTGTTAAGAGGCTGTGGATCCTATCCGCCATATTGAATCTATTCTCCATACTAATAATGTCAGTTAACGTCAGAGATTACGCCGCTATTTGTTAAGATACGTTTATGTTTGATATCTCATTTTTAAATTCATATATATGGAAATGTGGAATTTTTTGTTTTTAAAGGTACATACTTAAAAAAACAAGGCAAAAATTATTAAAAAATATAAAAGCGGATCAGATTTCCAAACACAAGACTTTTAAAATGAGATATCAAATATTTATATTTATTAATACCGGAGTAATCTGTATCGTTAATTAACTTAGCCTAATGGAAAATAGGTTCAATATGGCCGACAGGGTCAACAGCCTCTTAAAACTATGTTACAAATTCTGTCTGCAAAAACTGTCTAAGGTTCAATTCAATTATTCGAAATGATTTCAAATAAAGCCCTTTAAGCATTAAACCGAAATTGATGTGTCAGTCATCTTTGTGAAATTTTAAATTCAAAATTAAACCAATTGGAAAAAGTACCGAAGGAAATTAAAATTATCAGATTTTCCATAACATTTTATATCAATTTGGTTCAAGAATCAAACATTGCACGGATTTATTTAACTTTGCTTGTAAACCATAATATATTTCATTTATAACCAGCTAAATAGTAATGGTATTACGTCTCGATTTTGAATAAAAGATCTTAAAGCTGTTCACTACATCATCGCCCAAACAACATAGGAACTGAGTTACACAACCTATTTCAGTTTAATAACAGTAAAAAACATCCACGCTGAATTCCCGAACGTTTCTGCCAGCTCTCAAACAGTTCACAATTCTCCCGTAAACCAATATTCACTCCTGATTGATTTGAAGTGCTCGCGTATCTCGGGTCTGGATTATCAATTTACTGCCGGCACACCACTTCACATCTCCAGTACTCAATAGCTTCATCCCGAATAGTGTGTTTTTCTCTGGATTTAAAATTATTTCTGAGAAATTACTGTTTCCGCCATAATTTTCGATGCGAAAATGCGGGTAGAAAATCGTTATTCAGCAGAACATCGAGGAGGACCACCTCACTACACGGCAGTCTACCAACACCCGAACTACTTTACAAGACGCCACAACTTACTCGGGAGGAAATAGAAAGAATCCGGCCATCTTTAGAGAAGACACGAACTTTTAACTCACCATTCCGAACCAGCCCGTGGCCAGACTTCTATTATTTCTCCCGGAGACTACCACAACTGTTACCGATTTTATGTCTTCGTACATAAAGCAACATTTAAAACGAAAATTATGAAACCTGTAAATGTGTTTACCTCAATGATTAAAGTAATCTTACTTAATCAATTAATGGTTAATCAATTAATCAGTTAATGGAATCAATTGCAAAAGGTCACGTAAAAATGTCTGGCTAACGTGATTGAAGTAAATTTTTCAAAATTTTTTTTAGAAACTTGAATTAAAGGAGCATTTAAATATGTGCAAGTTATCAATTTACTTGCGAAATGAAAATAGGGCAACTTATTTAGATTCCAAACCACATATTTAAACTCAAATATTTATTATTTATAGGACGTTTTGGTTAAAAATATGCTTATATTTTCAATAGGTTATGTATGAAGAATACATATAAATAAAAATCTCGACTCTTCATTAGTGGACAAAGGACGTTTTGAAACTCAACTCCTCATTATGTTTGCATAAATATAATTTTCCATTACTCGTTTAAAAATGAGCAGATTAGCTTCTTATAAGGCTCCGAGTGGTCTTCCCATGATGTCCGTGACTAACGTGCCAATGGGAAATCACTACAAAAATATCAAATACAGGTTTTAGTGATAAGGGAAAAAATTCAAAAAAACAAAAACGCTATGTATGTTTACGTTTCTGATCCCAACAGCTAATAAATTTGCATAAGCTTCAACAAGTATTTATGTATTTTAGCGCAGTCTAATACCACACACACAACATGCTTTTAACTAAACTATAAATCAGAACGTTTTGAAAATAAATCCGAAAGAAATAAACACAATGACTTACTATGGCTATAAATTGTAACAGATATATTACACTGAAGGGCTGAAAAGACAAACGTATATAAAATTGTGGGTCAGAGATTAAAAGAATTCCGTCCCTGTTTGCTATTTCCTTTTGATTTATAAGGGTCAAAAATTCCAACCACAAATAAATTTTCATTGAGTGAAAATAATACACGTTTCTAGAAATAGATGTTCCGGAACTGTAACCTTCCGGGAAGAGGGATTATTCCAAATTATTGGCTTGAAAATAATACACGTTTCTAGAAATAGATGTTCCGGAACTGTAACCTTCCGGGAAGAGTGATTATTCCAAATTATTGGCTTGAAAATAATACACGTTTTTAGAAATAGATGTTCCGGAACTGTAACCTTCCGGGAAGAGGGATTATTCCAAATTATTGGCTTGAAAATAAAACACGTTTCTAGAAATAGATGTTCCGGAACTGTAACCTTCCGGGAAGAGGGATTATTCCAAATTATTGGCTTGAAAATAATACACGTTTCTAGAAATAGATGTTCCGGAACTGTAACCTTCCGGGAAGAGGGATTATTCCAAATTATTGGCTTGAAAATAATACACGTTCCTAGAAATAGATGTTCCGGAACTGTAACCTTCCAGGAAGAGGGATTATTCCAAATGATTGGCTTGAAAATAATACATGTTTCTAGAAATAGATGTTCCGGAACTGTAACCTTCCGGGAAGAGGGATTATTCCAAATTATTGGCTTGAAAATAATACACGTTTCTAGAAATAAATGTTCCGGAACTGTAACCTTCCGGGAAGAGGGATTATTCCAAATTATTGGCTTGAAAAAATCATTGGTTATACAAAAACGTGAACATTTTATTTTGCATAAAAACTACAAAAATGTGTTACATTAAAGTAATAAAAAGTGAAAAAAACAACACTCTCACGATTAAGTGTCTGCCCATCCAAAACGTGAAGATGTATTCATCGTACTTCTTGTCTGTTGACGGGTAATCTGAATGGTATCCAGACATGAGACAAGAGTCAACATACTTAGCTGGGTTAAAGAGACGAAGAGGAGGTACATTGATCTTTACAAAGAACTGAAACTGTTGCAATATTCAATGATGATATCACTGATAATGAGGTTCATCTGTGAGAAACCTCTTCCACATTAACTCCACGACATGGCTATCGAACCGATTGACTGTTTCAACATGGTGAGACTTTTCGGGAACAGTCTGGAGTGGAGATACTTCGGGAATCCTTCTATTACTTGCCTTTCATTGAGTTCGAATTTGGAGCTAATTATTTCAATTTCCCCAAACGTTATTGGAACATTTTGTGTCCAGTTTTTTCATCCATTACTTTGATGATACCAGCAAGTCTTTTTCTCTGAGCAGTCTTGTTTCAATAGACTTTCTAAGTCAGGGAAGATGAAGTAACGGCAGTAGGAGAATTGAGGATGAGTAGGCCCCGTCAGCCGGTAAAGACCAAGCCACACCACAAACCGCTACAGTGAAGTAGTCGAAGTTCGCAGTACTCAATAGTAACGTACAACAAGCTACCCTAGCCTCACATCATAATCGATCGTTACGACCTGCGAAAGGTTCTTTTTAAGTGAAGTGTAACAAGTAGTAGGCCAGGTCCACTCACTGAGAAAAGAGTAGTACGTAACGAAATAAAAGTTTTACAACTATCATTTTTTTCCCTAAAGAGAGATACTTTATCGCTATTCCGGCGCGTTCCGCCTGAAATTGAGCCCTGTGTGTGTGTGTGTGTGTGTGTATCTATATCTCTAGAGAGAAGAGAGAGACACGCACACAATATATATATATATATATATATATATATATATATATATATATATATATATATATATATATATATATATAGATATAGAGAGAGAGAGAGAGAGAGAGAGAGAGAGAGAGAGAGAGAGAGAGAGAGAGAGAGAGAGGAGATAAAGAGAGAGTTTTGGTTTGTTGGCCATTTATAACTCAAACTAAGATTAATTTTAGTAATCAATAATAATTTATGAAGGTTTTAAGCTGATTACGAAGGTGAATTCATATTTTCCAAAAAGCTTTAAATTTCAAAATATGTTTTTGTTACTGCAACTTTGCTAAAATTGACTTCAATCACGTCAGCGAGACAGTTGTGTGACGCGGTTATTTCAATTTAGAAACAGGTATGTCCATCGATATGTTAAAATTAATTTTTACCATACTTTCTATAATTTTTACCATATGGTCCGATAGAGGCTGCTTAAGTTAGGAGCTGATGGGCTTAGCTATTCCACCGTACCTCTTGTTCATATTACTAGCAATAATTTACTCAACAAAAGGGCCTATTGTGTATCAAATAGAGGCCTAGGATTCTTGACGATCTACCAGTATACTTTAGACTTACCCGTGTATGCGGGGCTCTGTATAAGCGGACATAATTTCCCTAGCTACTCATGAGAACTTGAGTAAGAATATAAATAGGATGAGCGGTAACTTACTATAAAACAAAAAGCTGGCAAAATGAGGCACAATCTACGTTATAAAGATGAAGTAAAAATAAAAATTTAAAGTGAATTAGCAGAGCAACCATTAGCAAACACCTCAAAAACGAACTAGGAAGGCACAGAATATAAGAGCAGGAGTTATGCACCTTAACTTCATCACTAAAAGAGACTGAGGCTGAAAAAGGCGCCGTAACTGGGCATGTCAAGAATGTAAAAAGTAGACACAATAGATCTATAAGGGTAGAAGTGCGAAACCTAGAAATGCATTCGTTCGTTCAATAATGGGACTGTACATCAACACTAACATTTTGTAGCAAATGTTTATTCACATCGTTTTAACTTCGAGGGATTTACGCACTCAACCAATTTCGCAATTGTTTATTTCGTACATAAAATTTCACAGTGCTTTGACTAAAACAATGACGCCATTACCGAACAATAAACTGTCGAGCTGAAGTCGTTCATTGGTTGTGTACGTCTCTTTGTTTACACTTTATACTGTTTGTGATTTGTATACATAATCTGTTTTATTGTTGCATTACATTTTAAATAACAAAATTTATATTTTACTAAGTTTTTTTCATTTTATTTTCTCACTATAGGCTAAGCTAAAAAATATCACAAATACACACACACACACACACAAATTCAGCATTTCTAATCGCAATTTAAGCCTCCAAGTAAAATAACGTATAAAAGTATCCAATTAAACAACATACCTACCAATGTTCATATCTCTTGTTTACTTGTAGACTTACACTTCCGTTAAGAAAGGTATTCATCAACTTTAGGTGTGTGTTTTCTCTTACCCAAGGATTTGAACCAAACAACTAGATGGGCCTCGCCTCTAACCCAATCACAGCCAGACAAACTTTTAAGTGTTGTACTTAAACAATACTGGGATTATATTTAGGCTATATAAAACGAACGTCCGGTAAAACCGGATGTTGGCAATGAAAGGGTTAAATAGTATACCTACTATATAGATTACCTCTATTGTTTTCTTAGAGACTTAAATTGGTGGTTTGTAATGGTGTTCATCAACTTTAGGTATGTGTTTTTTTATCTCAGGAAATGAACTGTAAAAACTAACTGTTTGTAAAGTCTGTTTAGAAATTTCTATAAGTATGCGGATAGTATGAATAGACCAAATGCAGTTTTGTAGCTGTACGAAGTACATATCATTAAGGGAGTGAAAAATGTAATATGGGGATCCGTAGTTAGATTGTCACCCTGTATAAAATCACCTCAGGGTATTCCATCAGTCACCAGATGTTGGAACACACTTAAGACGTGTCACGTGATGGTTGCTGAGCAACTTATGTACTTCTGATTGGTGACTATGTATAATATAGTGGTCGCCGGTTATAACGCGCAAACAAAGCAGACCTGCCTTGTAGTGCTAACCTCGGTATATATACAAAAAGTAAAGCTACAGATAAGCGTGTAATAACACGTAGGCTATACCAAAAATGTGTTAGCTGCAAGCTTAATGCAGCATAATGTTTAGCACACCTAAAGTAGTAATATGGAATGAAAAGCAGAACATTATTCACAAGCCAGCAGATGCAACCTGCCATGTTTACGTGCTGTGTTAGATAACAATGCTTTATTAAACTGTGTCTTTATATTACAAGAATAGCACAGCGCAAGGCATTGTCTGCTATCATTGCTTTGGAAGCAATTTTTTTCAAGAAATACCTGTCATAGCTTCCGCAAACAATACATACTTTGAAGTGTTTATTTGCTTCAGCATTCAATATAAACGAACTGCAAGCAGAGCCACCATTATAAAATGTGTGCTTGTACGCCTTCGAAGTATCTGCCGCTTCGAACACTGCAAGCTGCGATGACATGGGAAAACAGACATCTATTATCAATTTAACTTAGTTGCTCACTTTGCCGCAAGATACCACCAACAGCGAGCGCTCGCATCTCTCATAAGTGTTATCATTCTAGCATGTTTATATCGATGTCTTATCCGATATTGACGTATATACGGACGCGGTATAGCCGGTGATTATTGTATATTTACAGTACTAATAATATTAATAATAATAAAAACATACTTAGCCGATTTTCAGTCAAAATTTATGATACATTAAAATGTCACATAAACACACTTATAATATATACCTATATATATATATATATATATATATATATATATATATATATATATATATATATATATATATATATATATTGTCGATTATTTTCGGACAGATTTTTCTCAAACGTAAGAGAACCTACAATTTATTTTTTATATATTTAATTTATAATATTTATAAGTAATGTTTTACTTACCGTTTTGATGCTAGAGATCAACTGAAAGTCCACTGGAAAACACAAACGTCCTTGGACGTATACAAAGGACGTTGGTTTGTTTTGAGAAAAAAAATATTTTGAAGGATATGAAATTGTTAAAGTCATTTGACTTTTCCTATTACTAAAATTATTTAGAATTAAAGGCTTTATACAGGCAATAAGTTCCAGCCAATTGGAACCTTGTGTAAACAAACAAAATGCAGCCAGATCCGTTGTATCGGTTCCGTTTTTCCATGAAAAAAATTGATTACCACAAATCAACTGAGAGTTACACTTGGTAGAAGCTTAACGGACGGTCTGGCTTCACGCTTGAACTAAGGAAGTGACCACAAGTGACCACGAACCTGTGCGTCCTTCCCACTGTGCAAAACCACAGGGAGAATTACGTTAGGGTAGTGTTTAGTCCAGAAACTGAAACACGCTTATTTTTACCGTCCTATACCAGTAAAATTTTGGAGTTACATAATCAAATTTCCAGTTTCATAGGCAGTGAATCTCGTGCCTTTAGTTGTCCTTTGTTCATTAATCGTTTAAGTGTACAGTTAACGGGGACAGCCTGTATAACCAGGACATCTCGCCAGAACTTAAGCAAGGTATGTCTATTAATATACGAGGTAAGGTCAAAAGTCCACGGAATTGATCAAGGAAAATTAATTTAAAATAAGTATAATATTGTAATCTTATTTTGCTTTAAAATACTCTCTTCCTGCATGTACACACTTCTTTCACCGTTCATGCAATTGTTGGAGACACTCCTGAAAGCCATCTTTTAAAAAAATCATTTTTGAAAACGATGCCCCTTCAATGTCATTTTCAATCTTGGAATCAGGTAAAAATTCGGTGGTAAAAAATATGAAACTTTCTTTAAGACCCTTAGACAAAACGTCAGTGTGCTGAATGAAAACAGAAAACATAACCAAGAAAGGAAAAATTTCGCTTGAACAAAAGCCGGGGTAAAATGTTGGTGGTATTGTTTTTTTAATTACCACCTTGATTCACTATGAATTTATTTCTGGAAGGAAAACAGTAAATAATATAATAAATTGTACAAGGAGATCCTGAAATGCTACTAGGAGCAGTTAAATGAAAAAAACCTGAACGTTTGGTTTTTGTTACAAGATAACGTCCCGTCACGTCGGTCACGGATGGTGAAACAATACCTTGCCAAGCACAATGTCACCACGCTGGAACACTTTCTCTATTCTCCCACCTTGCACCTTCATATTTTTTAGCCTGTTTGCACGACTGAAAATGACATTGAAGGGGTCGTTTTCCAGAAGAGGTGGAATATGCGACGAAGCGGATAAACGAAATTTCCAAAAATTGCTGTCAGGAGAGTTTCCAACAATTGTATGAACGGTGGAAGAAGTGTATATAGGCAGAAGGAGAGTATTTTGAAGGAAAATATGGTTTAAATATTGTACGTACTCGCAATAAGTACTCATTTACCAATATATACTTTTTGACTCTACCTCATATATAGATATTTGATTTAAAATAAATCTTATCTATACATTACAGATTGGTCCTCCGGTAAAAGTGTTTAATTCAAGTGGTAAAATTTGCTGCTTTACTTTATTACAATTAATAAATACTGCATTTCATAGAATAGCATTTATTTTAATTAGTAACTTACTAAAAAACAACCGATAAATAAGTTCAACGGTTTTATAAAACTATAAACTCTCTCGAAGTTCTGTGATGTGAAACAGAATTTTTATTAAACGACTTTCATAAAATTGTTTCACTATTTTGCATATTTTAATAAAAGGTGGAATCAATAACCGAATGCGTTAAACAAAAAACTGCGGGGAAGAACATGTGGTGCAATTTAATTTCCTCCCCTTGTTCTACCTTACTTGAAAGGGGATGGGAGAGTGGCGTTAAATTGCTTTAACTATATATCTTTCCTCAGGTCTGTTGCATCTTTATTAAATAGAACGAGTGTTTTCCCCTAGTTATGTTTTATAAATTCTAACTCTATGAAAATAGGAAACAGTGTTTTTACAACGGATTTTTAATGTTGCACTTTTTATTAACTTCTAATGCTGTCTCGTTAACGAAAGGAATATTCCAAAAGTAATGACAATGTTCAATGACTTTTGGAAAATTGAGAATCAAACTTTATACAAATCTTAAACAAATTCGTTTATCTAGAAAATCGGATAGTCTGTTGCAAAACAACCGATTCAAAATATAATTTTATCTTCTATTTTTTAAAAAATAATTGTTACATTGTGTTTAGTGTCAACAACATCAAATAATATCAGGATTTTTTTAAATTTAGATAATATAAGGAAAGGATTTTAGTTTATAATATTTTAATTCATTCAAACATTATGCAAATTGATTAATATCTAGTCCCATTTAAAATAGAAAAATAGGAATATCTCTTTTTATATAAAAAGGACTTTCTCTATATACAGAGTGTTTTGAAGAAACAAAATCTCTAAATAACGATGTTCCAAAAACATATAATGTTATTCATAAAGAGTTATACACTTTTTTTATTCGTTTATTGAATATAAATAATTAGTATTCTGGAAGTGATAACGCACGAAATAAAAAATAAATACATAAATAAAAAACAAAACAAGTATTGCTATAACAAAACAAAGTGTTGATACTTTGATGAAAATTAAGTTAAAAATGAAAGTAGGAAAAACAACAAATAAAAGCAAAATAAAAAAATATAAAAGATAGATAAAACTAAAATTACAAATCAAAGTAAGGGAAGGAATTCATCCTTTTAAATCCAACGATTATTTCAGCGAGACATGTGTCTGTTGCGGGTAATTTTATTATTATTTTATTGTTTTTTACACAAATTTTATATTTCTTTCTTTCTTTTTGGAAATAACTTACACTGAAATAAAAAATATTTGATTTTTGTTTATTACAAAAGAAATGATTACAAACTTTAATGTAATTTCTTTTTCTTAATTTATTTTCCCAGATATTCTTTACAACTTTATACTAACGCGTATCTACAGTTGGAACTGTGACGCTATATTTTGGGAAAACGCTCGAGTAAAATTATTCAGTTTATCAGATTAGATCGACATGAGATCCCCTCTCCCCCCACCTATTCAGTAAGGCTGAATGTTGCTTGTAAACATAAACTGCGGGCTTTATCCGTATAACAAAGTGGTTGTAAAGAATGGCATATCGGATACACGCTGGCGGGAGGGAGGGAGAGAGTTGTATAGTTTACATGCAGCAGTAATGTAGTACTAAAACGTAGGGGTTACGTCAAATAACATTCCTACCGCTAAAGCACGATGGGATAAAGAATGGTTAAAAATTTTAAATGTTTTTCTAGATATAAAGGGTAGCAGTTATAACTAAGTTATTTGTTAACTTTGAAAATTTATTTTTCATTAAATCTAGGAGATAACTGATACGAAAATATTGCAAAAAATTCCTTAAATTACACTACAAACTTTTAATGAAATATTAATAACCGTTAATCACTTTGTTTTTCCCTTACCGTTAACGCTATTCATACCCTCTTCATATATTTCTATTCACTATTTCAGTAGTAAAGTATAAACATTAAGCAAATATATATGTAAATCCAATAAAAAAGTAAAAAATATCTCAGTTTACCCACATACCGTATATAAAGTTTAACTACTTATGTTGCAGATAGTGTTGAAGACTGTCAATAAACTGAGAGAAGACTTGACGCGGTTCGGAAACATAAATCACTTCCATCAACTCATAAATAGATTTATTTTACTTGTAAAAGTAGTTGAATTGGATTCTATTATATTTAAATCGATTTACCTTAAAGTTGCGTTTTAAAATAAACTTTATCATGTTTGAAACGTTTCACAAACCTACATCCTCGAAGTTGGATAATTTATTCTTGTTACATGAGTGTAGCCTATCTATTGCGTAATATCGATTACATTCTTACTGGTTTACAAACTGAGTGAAAATATTATTTGATTGTGTTCAGAAAGGAATGTTTCGTTGTTGATGTATTTTCCGTTCGATGTTATGTTCCCAGCTATCACTGATCTAAATGATCTTTGTTTCTGTTTCCAAAACTCAACGTGCCGTGCTCCAGAGGATAGCTGTTCACCTAAGCATTGACGCTCACGCGAGCGCATCCCAACTGCCCAAATACGTAAGAGATGCAAACGCAATCCTAAGAGCAGGTTCTTTCAAATCATTAAAAGCGACCAGAATCGCACAGTTTCTGCTTCAAACACTCTAGAGCAAGCGACAGAAGTGAATTTTTAACCTTAAATACACATTACGTTAAAAAATATTTCTATATGTGAAAATTAAATTTGAAATAAAACTGATTTTATCAATACGTTGAATTAATGAACAAAATTGACGATTTTACTAAAAAAATACTACTTTATACACATTTTAACCCCGATTACGATGGTGAAATCTAATTTTAAAAAATTAACATAATTGTTTTCTAACATTTAAATTTCCGACATTTTGAAACGAATAAACACAACCGAACTATTATTAAAATTAATTCTTATAACATCTTATATCAAACGGACAAACTTTCAAATAAGTTATACTCAGAAAATTCAATCATCAGAATTTCAATATCGATTTCTATTCACTATCCTCAAAATGATTTTTTTTACTTGTAAAAGTGAGGAGGCTAAAATGTTTTGTTTAACTGTAAGTGGGATGCAAATGCAGTCCTGAGAGCAAGCTTCTTATCAGATCCTTCAAAAATACTAGAATCGCAGAATTTTTGCTTAAAGCAATCCAGAGCAAGCGACAAAAAAATTAAGCGACAGAGCAAGCAATTAAAAAAGTCAAAATCAGCTGTTTTTAAGTAAAAGTTCGCTTTTAACTTACCAGTTAGTATGGAATCACCTGAATATGTCAAGAGTGTTGTCTTTTTAATAAACTGTATTACAAGTTATAAGAGCATAATCTATATTAACAAGTGATTTTTTTTTAATTAAAAAATGACTCTGGGATTTGTCAGTAATGGAGCTTGTTTCGGTGCTAAATTTTTTATTACGCGTTTTATGCTCGGCCCCTTAGCGGTTGTAACATGACACATCAAGCTCTGCACTTTTGGGGGAGGGGGAGGTTTTATAGTAGGGGCCTAATGTTGCACAGGACGCCACAAAAGTTACTGTACAATTAACGAGTTAACGAAATTTGAATTTTAAATTGTGTAATTAATCAATCAGATAAAGTGAATCCGTAACAATCTCTTAAGCAAACTGCGAAATTTATGCTTCAAACGACAAGCAATTGTACAAGAAAGTTTAAAATTTAAATTGAAAAAAGGTTTTTTAACACATTATTGAATACCCGTGGAATATACAGCTATGTAAAACATAATCTGAAGGGACGTTAAAACTTTGATATTTTACATTTTCCTTTTTTCATTTTGCATTTTGCATTTTGGATTTTGCATCCTGCATCCTGCATCCAGCATCCTGCATCCTGCATCCTGCATCCTGCATCCTGCATCCTACATCCTACATCCTACATCCTACGTCCTACGTCCTACGTCCTACGTCCTACGTCCTACGTCCTACGTTCTACGTCCTACATCCTACATCCTACATCCTACATCCTACATCCTACATCCTACATCCTACATCCTACATCCTACATCCTACATCCTACATCCTACATCCTACATCCTACATCCTACATCCTACATCCTACATCCTACATCATACATTCTACATTCTACATCCTACATCCTACATCCTACATCCTACATGCTACATTCTACATTCTACATTCTACATTCTACATTCTACATTCAACATTCTACATTCTACATTCTACATTCTACATTCTACATTCTACATTCTACATTCTACATTCTACATTCTACATTCTACATTCTACATTCTACATTCTACATTCTACATTCTACATTCTACATTCTACATTCTACATTCTACATTCTACATTCTACATTTTACATTTTACATTTTACATTTTACATTTTACATTTTACATTTTACATTTTACATTTTACATTTTACATTTTACATTTTACATTTTACATTTTACATTTTACATTTTACATTTTACATTTTACATTTTACATTTCACATTTCACATTTCACATTTCACATTTCACATTTCACATTTCACATTTCACATTTCACATTTCACATTTCACATTTCACATTTCACATTTTACATTTTACATTTTACATTTTACATTTTACATTTCATTTTTACATTTCATTTTACATTTACATTTCACATTTTTACATTTCATTTCACATTTCACATTTTTACATTTACATTTTTTTACATTTCACATTTCACATTTCACATTTCACATTTCACATTTCACATTTCACATTTCACATTTCACATTTCACATTTCACATTTCACATTTCACATTTCACATTTCACATTTCACATTTCACATTTCACATTTCACATTTCATTTCATTTGTTTCACATTTCATTTCATTTCATTTTTCACATTTCACATTTCACATTTCATTTCATTTTTACATTTCATTTACATTTACATTTCACATTTCACATTTCACATTTTACATTTTACATTTTACATTTTACATTTTACATTTTACATTTTACATTTTACATTTTACATTTTACATTTTACATTTTACATTTTACATTTTACATTTTACATTTTACATTTTACATTTTACATTTTACATTTTACATTTTACATTTTACATTTTACATTTTACATTTTACATTTTATATTTATATTTTATATTATCTCCAAAATATAATTTATAGAATTCCGAAGCGAATGGGCTTCTATGTAATTAAAACACAGGAATGTAATGCTTTCGATTTTTGTATGGACTAATTTGTTACCCAGTAAAATCTAGTACAACTATTCTAAATATGACAGTCCTCCGTTGGTAAAATTTAAAAGAAACTTTGTAAATATAATTTTAAACATTTGTTTCATTGTCATAATGGCAGTCAAAATCCGTGTAAATTTTCAAATTATAAAAAATATACGAAAATATATACAAATTTGAATAAAAAAAACTGTTATCGACTCTTCAAGTAGAATTCTCTAACCTTTTAAAAATATTATTGGTCAAATATTATTAAAACATTTTCCTGGTAGCAGTAACTCGAATAATTTAGATGTTTACATCGTTTATCTAATACCTAATTTCAAACGTCTCGTAAAAACAAGAAAGATGACGGAAATATATAATGGCTGTGTGTCCAAAATGACGACGGAATAAGGTCAGTAAAACGTATGGAAACCGCTTAACAACTTTTAAACTGTTCCAGATAGTACACCGTAACTTTCGCGATAAATTATTGGTTAACTCTACCTTTGTGTGAGGACAATTTCAACCCTCTCTAAAGGATGACCTTGTGGTTGTAGCTCAAATATATTGAATGATATTCTTTATAGTCTTTTAGCTTAAAAGTCTGTTGACTCTTTCAGCCATATTGAATCTACTCTCTATAGAACTAATGATAATTAACAATACAGATTTATATATATGAGGCATGTCCGGAAAATAACTACCGATTTACAAAAAATACATAATTTTTTCAAATCAAAAATTTATTTTTACATGAAAGAACATTTCTTACACTATTTTTCTACATAGTTGCCACCATTGCTCATACATGTATCGTAGCGAGGAACGTTTTAATAACATCTTCATAGAAAGTTGCCGCCACTCAAGACAGCCGCTGCTGATCACCGTTTCTTGCGTCGTCCTCCAAAATCACACTTCAAGTTCAGAAACAAGTGAAAATCAGAAGTAGCGAGATCGGGGCTGTACGGCGGAAGATGGAACTGTTCCCAATCGAATTACTGAATAAGGTTTTGAGTGAAACCAGCAGAATGGGGATGTGCGTTGTCATGAATCGCAAATCATTGACTAAACATTTCACGTTGGTTTTGAAATTTGTGAAAATTCATCCGAAAGCATTCTTATTGTGAAACGTCAGTTTGTACGAATTTCGTCATTCACTTTTTCAACCAATTCATCAGTCAGAACAGAAGGCTGCCCACTGCGTACTTCGTCATGAACATTGAATAGCCTAACCCACTTTCTCACCGTTCCATCACTCATTACTTTTTCACCATGAACCTCTTTGACGATGCATTTCAGCAGGCTTCATATTCCAGGCGTTCAAAAACCATATTACAGTGGACGGGATCAGCAATTGTCCTAAACATTTTGAACGTACACTAATAAATATAAATACAACACAATCCAGCCGTAATTGCGTTAGCTGTTAGACAACGTTGAGGAGATGAGCACGCATGCGCGAAACCAGTCGCTAGCGATGCGGCGGCAGTAGAGCGAAACGGTATTTACTTCCGTACATGCCTCGTACAAAAAATAAGTACAGAATGTAAAAAACTAAACAAATTTACACATATACGACTTTTGAAAAGAGATATAAAACATACTCCCACATACAAAACTTTTAAAATGTGATATCAAACATAATTTTATCTTAATAAACAGCCGAGTAGTCTACATCGCTAATTAAGATAAGTCTCATAAGGCCGACAGATTCCATACACTCTTTTTAACAGAAAAAATAAATCAAAGATTTTGAGTGGTCACCAAATTATTCCAAATCTGAACTCGTTGACGCTGATATACGTCAGATGGTGCTGAGGTCTGCTTCTGATAGCAAATCCTTCTTGTAAACGTTATCCCAATACCCTGTTGCTGTTATACAGTTGTAACTATTTTCTGCAGTAATTACTCGTACAAAAAGGAAACTCGTTTGCAACGAAATAAAAATTAACTAACTTGATGTGAATAGTATAAATAACAAAATAGTCAGCTAACCGTGATGTACATTTCGGTAACATCTTCAGAGGGATAACAAACAGAAATAGCATATCAGTTACTGTTAAGTAACGAAATGTTACCGTTATGTTACTTACGTTACCGAAATGTACATCAGGGTAAAGTAAGTTGACTAGTTCGGTATTTATTCTGTTCATATCAAATTAATTTGTTATCATTTTGTGGCAAAGTTGGTTTCCCTTTTGTGTTTGTACACCTCGCCACAGTGGTCTTTGCATATTTGCACCGCAATTACTATTTCAAGTATTTATATTC
Source organism: Callitettix versicolor (assembly GCA_022606455.1). Classification (NCBI taxonomy): domain Eukaryota; kingdom Metazoa; phylum Arthropoda; class Insecta; order Hemiptera; family Cercopidae; genus Callitettix; species Callitettix versicolor. The sequence goes on along the minus strand of CM040185.1, from coordinate 38,794,676 downwards.
AATTCATTTTACAGTGCTTCCATATAGTTTCATTATTAATTACCATAATCGTTACAGTTATCGTTATCGTTATAGTTATCGTTATCGTTATATTTATTGTTATATTATAGTTACCGTTATCGTTATCGTTGTAGTTATCGTTATCGTTACCATTACCGTTATCGTTATTGTTTTAATTATCGTTATCGTTATATTTATCGTTATCGTTATCGTTTATTATCGTTATGGTTATCGTTACCGTTATCGTTATTGCTATCGTTAAAACAGATACACACATATATACTGTACAAGTATACCCCTCAAAATGAATTATACAGTTCATAATCGACGTTAATTTCAATATTTTCGAATCCCAGGTCTAAGGTATTATGGTTTCGCTCCGGCAGATCATTAGCCAAAGGACATTTGCTAAAAACGTGACAGTCGGTGAAATTCAGTTAACTCGAGAGTCAACTTTACTTAAAGTCTTCAACTTTAGAAGAGCAGCTGCTAAAACCCCAATAAGTGTTTCATCCCTTAACCAATGCAATGTTCTCACGCCATCTATTACCCCTAATAATAACACGAGTGTATTTTTGGACAGCCCTTCCACTAAGTGTGATTTACCGCAGGTAATATAAAACGTGCCTCCAGTTGAGATTTCAGCAAATAAATCTCCATCTTGTAATAATACAGTTCGTCTTTATCTGCGGAACCTTGCAGGCACTATGTCCTACTACACTTACTTAAGCTGGTGGAACCAAGAGCTTTTATTTATGTTAGAAATTCTCCCTAATCAAATATAATTCTTGTCTTAGAGGCTGAGGTAAAATCTAACTGGATACGTAAAAATAATGCGTATTTGGCTTTAGTTAACATTACAATCTGATCATTCTTATTCATCGCCATAACCATCGTCATCACCATCGTCATCGTCATCTCATCGACATCGTCATTGTTATCGGCATCGGCATCGTCATCGTCATCTTCATTGCCATCGCCATCGCCATCGTCATAGTCACCATCATCGCCATCGTCATCGTTATCGTCATCGTCATCGCCATCGTCATCGGCATCGTCATAGTCATCGTCATCACCATCGTCATCGTCATCATCATAGGCATCGTCATCGTTATCGTCGTCGTCGTCACCACCGAAACGGCCACCGCCATCACGACCATCATCACCATCACCATCACCCCGTAAGGTCACCCCTTATCGTCACCGTCGCCGTCGCTGTCGCCAAACTGTAAAAGTAAATTGTAGCCAGGATGTTGAATTAAGCATAAAATAATGAAAAGAGGAAATATACGAGAATGATCGGTTCGGGTTAGTTAGAGGGGGGATAGAATTTGGAAAATGGCGAGAGGCAAGTTTTTTCGGAGAGTCGAAGAATAGTTAGCAAATAGATGAGAAGTTGGAAAAATTAATACATTAAACGGTCCTATAATTAAATACAATTACATTAAAAGTAAAATAAAGTCTTAAATAATATTTATAAGTACGACTTAAAACGATAAATGGTTTGGAAACAAAATTCCAAGATCAGTATAAAGTACTCCCGTGAGAGTGCAGCACAATGCAGCCATAGGATGAAAGATAATAAATTGTGTAAAAAAATAGATGATTAAATAATTACTGACCGAATCAGTTTTGAAAGTAGAATCGTTTAGACAATCAAGGCCAGTTCTAATATGTAAATGTTATTGATTAAAAGACATAACATACATTTTAGTAAAAAGTAAATAATGTAGCCTAATTTAGGTACGTCATGTAAAATCCGGTTATAGTAGGTTTCAACAGGTAAATATTTCAATATGTTACAATTCATTCATTAATTTTATATGTTATAGTTTTAAATACGAAAGTACAACAAAGGAAGGCCTGTTGCATTAAATAAACTAAATATAATGACTGATATTCATTTATTAACAGATCATACAAATATTAAATATAACTATAACGTACATTTTAAAAAAAAATTATATTGAGAAGAAATAGTAGGCCTACATGGTTTTGCAACACTTTTTTGTTTAGGAAGACATGTACAGTTATCTTAAAATACAAGTATTGAATTAAAGCTTCATGTATTGTAGTAATTAAATCTTACAAATATGCCAATGGTGCAATTTGAGTTATTTTATTTTCAAAATGTATGTTTTTTTAAGTTCAGTTGTGGATAGAGATTTTATAAAAAGAAAAACTTCTAGCTCTTTTCCTTTTCGTTCATGTACCAACAAGTAAAGTTATAATTGCCACACAATTCATAAGTCATATACATTTCATATTTTACAAAGTGTGAATATTTATTTCATATTTTATAAAGCCATGAATTAATTAAGAATGATGTACTGCAGAAGTGACCATTACCGTAATGATTTTTTCAGTGACTCATTTTCTAATGTTAGTTCGCTAAAAACACTAGCTCAAGTCGCACAATGTAAGCGATTCAAGTTTATTTGCAACAATACAAATTTGTTTCTATAAATTTTCTCAACAAAATTTATTAGCGCGTTCTCCTTAAGCCGTAAACATAAAACCATCGACAAACAATAATAAAATTAGTAAACGCACTTTTCATGACCAGCATTAAATATGTTTTATACTTTTCAGTCGGGACCTAGCCGTAAAACTGTAAACAGTAAAATTATATAGAGGCATTGAGTGAATTACGGACACACTTAACTGGTTATTTCACAGCGTAAAAGTGTCTATTGGAATAAATATTCAAAGATAACTATAAAAAGTAATTAGTTTGACAAATATGCACGAATAAAATTGTTTATACCTTTTTTAGAGGTCAACTTTTAAAACCCACTAATACAGCCTCTAATATAATGTACTTACTACCGTCCATTTATTGATCGACTCTGTTCCAATTAAACCGTTCCGCATTTCATTTGCGTTTGTTTCTTTGTCATGCAGTTTTGGCCAAACGTGACTGATTATTTTTAAGCTGTATAAAGACTGAAAGTGTGAATAATATTGTCCCACTCGCTTCCGTTTCAAAGATGAAGGCATCTGACTTAACTATGACAAATTCATTTTCTGAACTGCAAAATTGTTACAATATTGACCTCTTTTGGAGAAATAGCATAAAAGTTTTAAAAAGAGTTTCCTAAGTATTACGGTTACCGGTTAAACTGGCTAAAAATATAACGAAAGCGTCAGAGCGCTGTCGTGGAGCAGTGGTCAGACAATTAATTAAGAATATATTGCGAAGTCTACTGTTCTTTGAATTACTAGTGAATTCGTTTGTTGATTTCACTCTTTTAAATCCGATAGACTTGACAATGAAAATTAGTTTTGGATTTTTTTTTTTTAGTAAATACAAAGAGCACCAAAGAATTATGTTTTAAAGACGTTTAACGTTTTTCGTCGTCATTTTGAAATTATATCGTCTAAATATAAGCAAAAACCTTTACAGGGTTAAATATTTAGCGAATTTACATTGGAAATTCCGAACCTAACCTTCATTCGTTTAGTCTTCATCCACTCACACACACTCGAGTAATTACTACTTTTTCACATCTGTAATCTGGAGACGTCACAATCCTGTATCATGACATACATACATAATTTTACCTCGGCGATACACCTTTAGGATTACCATCGCCGAGGCGCGACATGAATTATTTAATATAATTTCTGAAAGCAAGCAAACAAGTTAGATAAAAATTAAAAACGTTATAAAAAACAACAAAAAAAACAATAATAATACAAATACAATAAAAACTATAAATAGTTTCCTAAAACTAGTTAACAACTATAAATCTTAAAAACAACAACATACACACAAAATTACTGTTGACTAAAAATTGGCCCTACAACAATAACAAGATACATAAAAGAAATATAAACGTATAGGCTACATACATAAAATCAGAGTGTTTTTGTACTATATGAATTATATTAAAAACTGAAAAACCGATGTACGTTTATCGACAAAATTGTTCTAGAAGAAACATTGTTCTGACGTTTCGCCAGAACGTCCATCTTCAAGGATATTCTCATTCCAAGTTTAAAGTGGAACTGTGAGCTGTAAAGTCCGAATTCGACTTCAGATTTGTAGCGACAATAACCTTGAAGATTAACGTTTTGGCGAAACGTCGGAACAATGTTTCTTCTAGAAACAAATATGCCGAACGGATGCGATCGGTTATGCTCTCTCTCTCTCTCTCTCTCTCTCTCTCTCTCTCTCTCTCTCTCTCTCTCTCTCTCTCTCTCTCTCTCTCTCTCTCTCTCTTTCTATATATATATACTATAAAACCTTCCAAATTTAATTTGAAAACACTGTTTTCAAAATCGGTACGGAAACAGCATGACCTACATAAAAATCATATATATCTCGAGTCAACATCCCTTTTTCTCAACACATACATACTATTCGTACAGGCATTAATGAGGTATCTTTAGAAAGATTTTTTACCTGCTTCTGACATTGCAAAACAATTTTGCGCTAAAACGTATTGTTGGTGGACAATTTTAACATAAAAGACACTTTTAACTCTCATAGGAAAACGGCATCATGGATGCGCATGCAATATCACAAATCAGACAATATTTAGTAGCCTATATTTTACAAAGGTAACTTATTAATCAAGAATTACCAATCCCATTAAAAATGCCTCTTTTTGCATAACGTGCTTAGAACAATTTCAATATTTACTTAAAAGTAATTAAATTTACAGGTTGTGTGGCCTTACTGACAGTCCCCTATCCCTGCCCGTCGTACAAGCCGGGTCAAGCATTTCGAATACCAAACACATGTTTGGACACTGTTTTTACACAAATATATTTGTGATTTCTCCTTCCATCGTGCATTTATATATTGTAATATGGACATAATAAAATACTAAGTACAATTAAAATGTCAAATTACAGTTTGAGGTTATCAAGAATGCCTTTTCAATTGATTAGAAGACCTATTACCTATTACAATGGCGTTTGCTATCACTATAAATAAGTCTCTGGGACAAATACTTCAAAAAGCAGGATTGTATTTACCAAATACCGCCTTTACTCACACACAATTTAGCCTTATCAAGGGTAACTAAATTAATTAACATGTTTGTATCCATTAAAGAAAATGAAATACAAAAAGTACAAGTAGATTGCATTCTTACATCACATATCGTTTACAACGAGGCTCTGTAAACATTGCTATTAAAAAAAACAATTATCTGTATTGAAAATTATATACTAATTTGACTCATAAACTTGTGATTATTATTTCAAAACTATCGCTTTTCAACTTATTTTTTAAACATGTTTTCCCTTCCTTCCAATTACCGCCTCACCTCAACGATATTCATGTTCAAAAGGCTGTGTTTACTTTAAACTTTCATAGAGCAAAATTTCGCAATGGGCCCCCTGGTATACATTATTTCAAAGCTTCTTATTACAACTGATCTTTATGAAGTGCGGGATGTTTCTTAGTGTTTGTTCACTGACCAGCCTGCGTCATTATCTCCTGCTGCAAATACACGGCTACGGATATTGCCTCAGACATTTTACATTTTCCCTACGCCAGCCCCACGCCCCGCTTTCATTCAACAACGTACAGTATTCCGATATGCGGAATTTTGACCTTTCATTCCATAAAAACAACGCCGGTTAAAAAAATAAGCGAGGGACACAAACAGAATATACGTACACTTTAGCAGCGGCATACTTTAGCAGTAAATATAGATCCACAGAATACCAGTGGAAATCTGATAACTACAGCCCCTACCTGACTAGGTGACGTGGAAAAGGAATTCCAAAAGAAATATTTTTAATTTGCTCCCAAATCTGATTTCACTGTCATAACTGCACTGGTTAACCTAGTTATTATACATTTATAAAACTGTGTGTATATATATATATATATATATATATATATATATATATATATATGCTTTTAAACTATCAAAGTTTAACCTTACGTAAATTAAAAGTACGTAAATTCACGTCGTACGATGTCCTTTACAATTAAATTCCTTTATAATTTTAAAAATTCAAAATGCCTTTTAAAAATATTTTTATTTATGACGTTTTCACCGCTAATTACGATGGTGAAATAATGATAACTATTTCTGTCTATCCCTCACGCACGCATATATGCACACACACGCGCGCGCGCTCACGCACCCCCCCCACACACCTACAATTTCCCATTACAATATTTTTAAAACACATTTTACGTTAAACACTTTAAAGTCTACATCACAATACCTTTGTTAACGACTTACCATAATTAAAGTTATCAAGATTTCTATTAGCTTCCTAACAAATAGCAGAGCTTTTACAGAATCATAAAGACAAGACTACAGTTAATTCTATACGTTTTGAAGTAATACTCTACAAAATGTAATACTAATAATGTTTAAAACTATGCAGACGTACGGGAACTACTTTTAACAATGGAATTACAACAATGGAATAATGCGATACAAGGATTCGAAATTTTTCTTACACAGGAAATTGAGAAGATATTGTTGTGCAGATTATACGGAAAGCTTTTGTTTCAATTTTAAGAACATGATAAAATAGCAGTTTAATTAATTTTGTAATTAAAAAAGCAAACCAGTAATTATTGAATTTTATAAACCATTATTGAATTAATTAATTAATTATTGAATTTTATAATTTTTTGTAGCACCAGTCCGATCAATTCAATTACCACACCTCGTAGAGTGAATTTTAATTCAATCTAAGAGGTGTGGTAATTGAATTGATCGGACTGGTGCTACAAAAAATTTTAATGATCACAAATTCATTACAAAGTTCAATCGTTTTAACACACTCTCCTTGCCGATCCATACAACGCCCCCATACGAATACTTCACTGTTCGAATTCACCTTTTTGAGAACTTCAGCCGGTTTTGCTTCCACTGCTTCCACGCTGTAAAACCTTGTCCCATTAAGCTCAGATTTGACCTTAGGAAATAAAAAAAGTCACAGGGAGCTACATAGGACGAGTACGGTGGGTGATACAACAATAGCTTCACAAGCTACACGGAATGGCAGGCGCATTGGCTTGGTGAAGTAGGCTATCCAGAAAGTGCTGTTAGAACCTCGAAGTAACAAGTAATATAAAATTTTTAAAAATTTAAGTAAATTCTTACTTAGGTCAACAATTTATTCCTAAATTTATATCCTGCTAAATATCTTATATAACAGAAATATTTTTCTCCCATATAAAACTAAAATTAATTAATTAAATTTATTTAATGAATTAATATTTGGAAAAAAATCTATTAATTTAAAGTGTCATCCACTACAAGTTTTAAAGAAATGTATTTGAACTCGAGTGGATGAATAGAAAGTATTTTATTAAGGATTGAAAATTTGAAAAAGATATATAAATAAATAAATATAATGTAGGGAGAGTGTAAATTAATAGTAGGAAATGAATAATTCTGATGATCGTCTGACCTTCGGGGGACCCAGTAAACGTAAACAATTCCACGCTTGTCAAGAAAAAAAATCGTGATAGTCTTGAATTTTGATTTTGCTCATTTTCACTCTTTTTGCCGTGATGAGGTAGGGGCTCTTCCAATACATCGATTGGCGCTTTGTTATACCACTCAAAAAACTTGTGTGCGCGATGAACCTTCACTTTCCTATCTTCAGTATAATAATCTGCCTTCTCTAAATTCGTCAATTCTTCTTTTGTTGACGCGTTTCGGAGAACCTCCATCTTCAAAAACTATTTCTATACTCTAGAAATATGAGTATAGAAATAGTTTTAGAAGATGGAGGTTCTCCGAAACGCGTCAACGAAAGAAGAATTGACAAAGCTAGAGAAGACAGATTATTATACTGAGCTTAGTGAAAATAATCCTAGCTGAAAAGAAGAAGAATATAAATAGAATTTCAACCTTCACTTTCTTGTACTTTTTTATAACGTGGCTTCTGCAGCAGTTTTCCCATTTTTACGAGAAACTTGAAGTTAACTCGCTGCTCCATCAGAACACTTTGCATCGTGTTTTCGACGAGATACTAGCGCAAGGACTTAAACAGGCGATTGCTATAGCGAGACTGAGCGATAATGGTGGGTCAGAAAACACCAAACTGTTAAAAAAAAACTGCTTTTCTATATACGACAAACAAACTGCTTTTCCAAACGGAAACAAGAAGTTTGATTTGGACTGGTTCGTGATTTGTTAAACAAGGAATAACTGTTGGGACTTCCCCACAACCCACGTTCTATTCGAACGTTGCCGCAAGCGCTAAAACTTTTTTCCTGCTGTTTTCCTACTAACTGCTTTTCTTCAACCTGCTTTTATGCTTTTTCCCTTTATTTCAAAGTTTCTTGTTGCTTGTTGCTTATTGCTTGTAATGAAGTAAGAACTGTTTGGGCGTTGTCAATGTTTATCTCTATTTTGTTGCGAGTTGTTTGAAAGTTTTAAATGTAAAACTTGTTGTTCAAACATTTTTTAAATTGTAAAATCAGCCATAATTGTGTTTTATATTAGTTTTTCTCCGTAGTTTACTTTATATTTAGAAACATAAAAATATTTATTGGACAATTTTGAAAGTTTTCTTTTACTTTTTTTATGTTTTTAGAATTAAGTGCATAGTTTTTAATTATTTATTGGATGTGTGGACTTTTTAAAATTTACAATATCTACTCTTGTATATATCTTGTATAATTTTAGGTTATTTTAGTACTTTTTCTAAAATTTTCTTTAAAAACATTTGTTTTGTTAAATATTATATTACAATAAACTTTATATTTTTTCTGTGTTGTAAAATGGAAAACTTATTTTTTTGCTAATGCTAATGTTAATAACCTATCATTAACCTATAATAACCTAATGTTAATAACCTATAATTTTGTAACTATATAAAGCTAATTTTACTTAAACACATTTGGCCTATGTTCGTATTGTGCTTATAAAGGTTACTTTTTTCAGTGTTGAAAAGTGAAAACCTACTTTCTCCCAAATAAAAATATGACAGTAACATCTCACATTTTGTAAATACATAACCTAATTTTATTTAAACGTATTTTTTATATTTATTATCAATCATCAATATTTTTTAATCAACTAAAAATATTCTAAATTGTTTGCATTTCAGTAAATATGCAAAGGACTATTTAATTTTTAAGTAAAAAAAATGCTTCTATTAGAAATTCATTGCATTTTGTTAACATAAAATGGCATACATATATATTACGTTTTGGGAATGTAATTTAATTATTACTACACTTATAAGGATTATTTTTTTCTAAATCTTTGACACCCAAAAACAGTTAAGGACATGGTGGTAATGGGAATGAAAAAGTAGTCTTAGAAAACTGAACTTTTGTGCTTTATGTTTTAACTGCTAATACAACTTCGAGTTTCAGTTTTCTAAACCTGTTTTTTCCAACTGTTTTAAAAAGCAGCTTTTTTCCTCAACAAACAGTTTGTTGACGTTTTGTAAAAACAGCAGAAACGCTCACCCCTACTGAGCGACGTACAACATGCCCATCCAGCTCAGGGTGGGGCAAGCATCAACAGGCACAGACCTGTTCAAACCTGCCGCTGCGCGCTCACTGTTTGCCGGTAACAGCTCCAGTCCGATAATTTAATTGCAATACCTCGTTATTATTTTATAAAAGGTCTTTCGTTGGTAAATAATATATTTGTAGCTGAAAGTTCCAGGAATAAATAATATAATATTTATTTATGAATTATTACGTAACTTTTACTTATTATGTAACACTTATCAGTACTCGCTGCTGGTGGTATCTTGCGGCAAAGTGTTCAAATACAGTTAAATAGATAATAATATTGCCCATTTCTACAAACATCTGTCCTTATAGCTTGGAGCGATCTTAGCAGCAGATAGTGCAATTACTTGGACTTTAGCCGCTATAATCGAGCATGCTTTTAATAATGGTGGTTATAAACCGTAAGTTTACATTTAACGGTTTTAGTCAGTTGAGAGTTTCGAATTCACGTCTCTTAAGCAGATATCACAGCGTTGAGTGAAGAATGCGCGTAGAAACAGTCAGTTCACTGGTAGACTTAAATTCACTTAAAGATAACTATGTATTTGCCGCAAGCGAGACGCCTTTTAAATTATTTTTTAATTTTACTCTTCATATAAAAAAGTGTTAGATTATGTTAAAACGTTTTTCACTACTAAAATGTTGTAGTATTAATTTTAATTGTTGTTTTGCTTCTTTATGCCAGTTAGACTAAAGAAGACACGGAAAAGCCAGCTGTAGTAACAAAATTCAAACCTACGTCCAGGTCCGAGTTCTAGCGCTGTCGTACATATTATTTTTGCGGTGACTGCTCATCTCTATATCGTTTTTTTTGCAAATTTTACCCGCATTCCGTGATGATGAAATTCCATTTTATTCCATCCAATGTAACCGGGAAAAAATGTAATGAATGTGTACGTATTTTCCTGGTCGGTTACGATAAAACGTTTTTCTTTCCAATTTCGACAAACATCATTTTGTTATGAAATATTCATCGGTAAATTGCAAATAGTTTTGTTCCACAGACAGATTGTCAGGTCAGTTTTCTGGTATTGACAGAAGTGGCGCTTTGGAAGCAGCGCATACATTGTGTGTCTGCTGTCACACGTCATACGGTTTGATAACTATACCGACGTTGTAAAGGCTTTGAAATTTGTATTTTCGAAATGTCAATTGTAAATTGAATACGTGTCTCTGATATTTGCACCTTGTTGTTTTATAGCTTTTTGAAAGAAAAATATTTTAGGGAAAGCGTCACAGTAGCAGCGAACTTCCATTAGAAAACTGAGCTATTGAAGCGGCCATTGTGTGTGTGTGTGTGTGTGTGTGTGTTTCAGTACGCTCACGTTCACAATTTCGGTCTTTTTTGATTCAAACTTAGCAAGAAAATCGATTATGGTAATAGCCGGGACAAATTAGTTAAACAACACGATTCATTCAACAGTTTCAAAACGGTGGTCGTTTCAATAACATTTTTGTCTTAAATACTTTTGTAAACCCCATTTCAACGTCGTAATCAGCGTTAAAAACTTCATAAATCATAATTTTGAATTTGAAATTAGGAATTTTTTTTGGCGGTCAGGGTTTATTTTCTTATTTTGAAAGTAATTTGAAAATTAAAAATTTCAAAAAGGTTAGATAAAGTAGATTACTTTTGGAAATTCGATTCTATCACGTCAGAGAGACAGCTGCGTGAAGCGATTACTTTTTAATATAAATTCGCTAACACGATACAATGGTCGCCATTACAATATCGTAACTTTAGAAATGTAATTGTGTCGAAGAGAAACGACACAATTCATGTACACTGACTTCACACTACGTGTTCACCACATGTGGCCAGAGGTTATAAAGTCTGGAAACAAATATGGCTGCATTAACTGAGTAATAGCGGTGCTAAAATATGTCGTTGAATGTTTTATGCGGTGTTTTAAGAATGCATCACTTCTGCATCAACCATGTAATACTGGAGGTGTGACATTTGACTTACTTTAATACGTAAATGTGTTTTATAGTTCTGGTTTATAATCTAACCAGTGGATACCTGTAGCCATTCTTAGCTTCTTATCAAAGCGGCCCAGATAAGTCCTGATACGAAATGAACACTGTCACCTGTACGGCGAAGTTAAAAAGTATATATTTATTTCTTGGAAGAAATTAGGTCCATTTAGTTACTTTTCAACAATTATTTAACAAACGAAAAACAGAAAATGCAAAACATATAAATAAAATCGATTTCTTTCTTTGAAAAAATCTTATTTATAAAATAGATTACCATCTTATCTCGGAAACATTAACTAATACATTCTCCAAAGTTCAATTCATGGGAGAACTTTCCACCCCTTTTGAGATTAAAACATGAGTTCGACAAGGAGATGGACTCTCTCCATTGTTATTTAATTGTGCTCTAGAAAAAGTAGTTAGAGAGTGGAACGTGAATACGCATAGTGAAATCAGACAAGGAACTAAAAACAAATGCATTAAGGTAAATTGTTTGGCTTTTGCTGATGACATGGCCTTACTAGCTGAGACAAGGGAAGAAGCTAAGGAACAGACTCTTGAACTCCAGAAGCAAGCGTTAAAAATGGGTCTCAAAGTTTCATTTGAAAAGACTAAAATATTGACAAACATACAAAAACCACCAAAATAGCTTCAAATGGGAGAACAATACATTGAGATAGTCAAAGAATTCAAATACATTGGGGAACGGATCAGCTGGAACGCCCTAGAGAAAAAAAGCTATGGAATCTAGGAGAAATAAAGTTGAATTAGCCTTCCAACTTACCAAAGACACATACAACAAGAAGTCCCTCTCCTGGAATACAAAGATAAGGCATTATACGGCAAGATAAGGCAAAGATACGGTAATTAAACCAGAAGCCTTATATGTAGCTGAAACGTTATCTCTCACAACCCAGAGCCCACGTGAAACGCTGGAGATCAAAGCAAGAAAGATATTACGAAAAATCTTAGGCCCCAAATTCCGTAACAACCAATTACTCCACATCAGTAATGAAACTCTTTAGCAAAAAACTGAAACACTATCAGACACAATAAGAAAAAGGAGAATTGATTTTTATGGGCACATCCTCCAAATGGACAAAAATAGACTAACCAAAAAAATATTTGACTACTTTCGCAATAGAAGAGCCAAACCACTTTCGTTTAGAGAAACAGTGAAAGACATAACAGAACTACAAATCACTGTCACTATGCTCATGGACAGAACAGCCAAAACAATAACCAAGGACAAGAAGCAACGGTTCCAAGGCAAAGTCAAATCCAAGAGAACGATCCAAATATCTGACGAAGAAAGAAAAGCAAGATCACAACGAATGAAGCAATACTGGGCTACGAAGATGGCACAGAACATTAAAAAGTGATTGATTTAATGTACCCCAAAGTTGGGTGAAACAAATAAAGAGAGAAGAAAATAGACTACTAATAATAAAAACATTGCACATGGACAGCAGAGCCTCGATTAACCGTCATTCTATGGACTGTTGGCGTGATGAGTAACAGAAATAGATTATTGTTGATTAATAAAAATAACAATCTCTGTTTATAGCACAGAATGTTTTATTATTATTATTATTATTGTTATCGCTATCGCTAGCTGTCGCTTTCACTGTCGCTGTCGCTGTCGCTGTCGCTGTCGTTGTCGTTGTCGTTGTCGTTAGCGTTATCATTATCATTAATATTATTGTTATTATTATTATTATTATTATTATTATTATTATTATTATTATTATTATTATTATTATTATTATTATATTATTATTATTATTATTATTATTATTATTATTATTATTATTATTATTATTATTATTTTATTATTGTTATTATTATTATTTTTTTTTATTAATAATAATAATAATATTGTTATTTTTTCGGAAAATGTAGTAAAACTTTTAAATTTTCTATTTAACTCTAATTATGTATTATACAAATTTTACATGCATAGGTCGTCAAAGCAGTAAATAATCCGTATTTACCTTTTGATTAGTGTTCACGTAACAGAGCACTTACTTGACTTCACGTGATCGACTTACACGCTGAGTGGTAGTATCGTAAATAGTGTGAGAGTGTTCATCTTTCAATAGAAACATTAATGCACTCTTTCCGAATTTGTTGACACCAGTTCGGAAAGAGGTTTAAATTATCTTTAAATTATCTTGCTTTTTTGGATAAAGCAAGATATTTAAAGTGTTTCTATCTCATTCTACGAGATAATAGGCTCGTTTACTTTTCGATTATCGAGGTTTGCTTATGGTAGCAATTACCATCAACTGTCGACGCTTATGCTATAAGTATATCGTATCCAGTTACAGTGTTTTGTTTTGTCTTGAAGGTTACTTTTATTAGTTATTAGAAATTACTTACTATGGAAGACTGTCTTAAAGTGTTAGATAAAAGAATTAACCTGACGGTTAATAGAAAATAACACTTCTATTTAAGTTAAGAATTCACTTCACACGGTATCCACGTGACTTTAAGCGATCGACTTATACGCTTAATGGTATTACCGTAAATAGTGTGAGAGTGTTTATGTTTCAATAGAAGCATTAATGCACTCTTTCAAATGTGTTGAAACTATTTAAAGTGTTTCCATTTCATTGCAATAGATCGTTTCCTTTTCTATTATTAACGTTTACATAGGGTAACAATTAGTGTCAGCTGACCGTCTAAGCTATATATATATATATATATATATATATATATACATACATATAGTGTGTGTGTGTGTGTGTTTTACAACACTATGGTATCAGATTGATTTTTCAAGTTAGAAAAACATCCAATATCTCCAATATCCAATTAAAAAGTTCAGCAACGTTGGACATCCAGTCATGCAAGCAATAAGCGAATATTTTCCGTAAATATTTAGAAAATTCGAAGTACGTTGTGAAATATTTGAGTTTTAAAAACTCACAAGCGGAATGTTCATATTGCGTATACATATACAATATATGTTGGTAAATATTGGGTTTTCATTTATTTATAATAGATTTTAAGTTTATGGAATTTTAAATGTTACTAGTGAATGCATTATACATAAATTATAAATACCTCCGACATACATAAAATACGAAAAATTAAATTGGGTTTTATTGAATTTTATTGTTTTATAATTGTAATCAAGATACCAGCAGTTTCACTGAAGTTTGGAAGTAACAAAACTTAATACCATCACAATAACAATTATTTTAATATAAGAAAATAGTTTACAATGAATGAGTGAATGAATGAGTGAATGAATGAATTACTTTTGCACTGCGACCTTTGTAGATATATTGTGCCCCCTTTATGTATTCCTGAGTAGCTCAGTTACAGCGCCTTCTTAAGTCCTAGTCTCTTCGTAAAGTTAGGATTTGGAAAGAATTCAAAAGGGTAGCTCCCACATTTCTAATTGGTGAGTTCCCAGTTTCTTAGGTGCTTACAGATACTTGCACTGCTAATGAATACCCTTTCAGTTTTCTCATGGCACTCATTGAGGTTGTGTCTTGAGTAGATGAGTGAGAGTAGTATGAGCCAAAGGTGCGGTAGGACTGCTAAAACCCATCATCTGCCTCCGCCGTATATGTTTTACATTAAAAATACAAAAATGAGCCCGTATCGTTATAAAAGCTTGATAATCTTCAATCTGATTTCACTAGCCTATTGTAGATAGTGTTAAAATCTGCATAAATTAGTAGTGCCTATCTATAATTGTAGAATATTGTTGAAAATACTTTAATAAACCCTTTACTCAACAAACTGAGCTCAGCCAATTCCAGAATAAAGCGATAAAATCGTATCTCAGTAAAATAGCGTGCAGTTCGAATCTAGATACTGCTGTTGATATTTTTGTGTATTACTTCTATTCTTCTTTAAGTGATATAAATAATATAAATCCTTAAAAAGCAAAACAAACACGAAACATATCACGCCTTTCATAAATAAGTGACGGAATATAGCTTGTTTACTTTTAGTTTAACATTATAATGAATTCATTGCTACATGTAGGGGTATTCGGGATCTAACCAGCTGTTTTTTTTGTAAATATTTGTTGCATTGTTGCTATGACAACGGGTTTCTTGGCAGTTACTGTTTATTCTCTGCATTAGTTTAAAGATTAGACTAGCACAGGCTTTTGATAAAGTTTGCTATCCAGGATTGGATTATAAGTTTAAACGGAAACTAGCGCTAAAGTTGTATTATATACTGAAATTGTATACCTGAAATAGATGCTTCAGTGTTAAACACAAAGATGAGTAGTCTGGGCTAAAGGTAATATCTACGGGAGTGCCCAAGGAAGTATAACACTCTTGAAATACAAAGGAATGAGGGGAGCAATGTTATAACAACGTTTGCCGATGATAACAGCAATAATGGATACCAGCGACAGCATCGAGGAGTCAACAGCAAGACTACAAGCAGCCTTGGATGAAGTCAATAGCTGGACCGAGAAATTGAGAATTGGGTTAAATGAGATGAAATCAACACGCATAAATTTTACTTACAGGGACACGGTCCCAATACCGGTATTGGTGAACTTTCAAATAATTCCCTGTGGGAAGTCAGCAAAGTATCTGGGAATGACCCTGGATGCTGAACTTCGTTGGAAAGAGATGTTAAAAATAAGAAGGAAGAATGTAATATGAAATTTATGAAAATGTGCTGCCTGCTTGGAAGGAATTCTGAGTTGTCATTATACAATAAATTGCTCTTATATAAACAAATCTTAAATCCTATCTGGATCTATGGTATTTAACTTTGAGGTTGTGCCAGAAAGAGTAACATTAGAATAATCCAGATTTTCCAGAATAAAGTACTTAGGAACGTTGTGCGGGCTCCAAAGTGTATAAAAAATGACAACATACGTCAAGTCCCTTAAAGCACAAGAGACGCTTAGAACCTAGAAGTTTTATCAGGGATCTGGTGAGACGGCTAAGAACAGTTAATCCGTGTGATCTGGTTCTTCAAGGAAAGAAAGTATCAGTCGTAACTACGTGAGCTAGTGGATAGGCTGTCCCGTAGTCGTCAGTGGGTGTTTAGTGATAAAAGTGAATTTAATAGGGACAAACATATGTTAATTGCTGTTTCAAAAACTAAAGATGGCAAATAAATATCGATGTTTTACTATAAAAACATGCCGATGTTTTTTTCAACATCGATGTTTTCCCGATATATCGACATAGCAATATTGTTTTTAAAAATGGTAGTGGTGCTCATTTTAACTTCTGATTAACTGGAGCACATTTTGCTTCTGTTATCAGCAGATAAGCTTGATCACTTCAAACGGCGACACTATAGCTGTTTGGAGCTCGATTCCCGGTATCAATTTGCCAATTATTCATTTTCTATTTTCTACGACTGTTGCCTATTTTTTCGAATGCAGACTCTTGGTTGGTAGAGTCAGTGTTAGGTTTTGCTAAAGAGGAATTTTCCAGTGATATTTATATTTTAATTTATACATTTGTGTTTTCTATTTGTTATCATTAACTTAATTCATTATTATTCTTATTCTATAAAAAACAAACTCTTCCAATTCCAGTTTTATTATAAAGTACTTAAAAACATTCTAGATTTAAATGTATACGGGTATATCATAACCATAATTTCCACGTTACGTGATTACCTAAATGAATTTAATTGCATGCTTAATAATTTTATTTTAAAAATCCTATTAACATCGGTGTTTTCGTCTCGGTATTTTTAAACCACCGATGTTCTTTAAACGTTATAACGATACATCGGAACATCGATGTTTTAAAACTTGTTATCAGCCTATCCAGAATACTTAATTCATTGATTTTAAAGAATATATCGTTTTTCCATTACGAAACAAAATAGTTGTTACATGAATAATTGCTTGTCTGTGTATACAATGTATCTGTATAAATATTGAAGTTATTTATCAAATGAATAAAAATCGTTTTCAAGTGTAATTAAATTTTAAAAAACGACACAAAATAAGTAATTAGTACATTCTCAAAACACACTCGTAACAGTTTCGATAAATTCTTCCTCGAATGTAGCAATTTCAGTATGGAAATAAAACATAGCTAGTAATTTATAAAACAAACACGTGAGGATACGAAAAATAAATAACAAAATTGCCTGTACATACAGTTACTTTAAATATAAAACAAGCAAGCCTGACGCTTGAATAAACGAAATAAAACGTTGTAACACCCTTATTTACTTGACCTGTATTCATTGGCGCTACAAATACATAGTTCTATTGATACAGTAACATTTAAACGAGTTAAATGTTATTAATTTCCTAACGATTATATTACTGCAAGTCTCGAGTGATCTACACCCTGAATGGCGTAATTAATAATTAAAGTAAATAAGAAGTGATAAAACAATTACGCTATGAAAGCAACTCAAACACAGTTCTTATATTTATAAAGACTAAACAATTAATTTGTTCGTTTGATTTAAGCGTTGTTAAATGTTTCTCTAACACGGTTTGCCTCTAATATGTACTACCACTAAAAGAAGTACATGGTAAAAAAATCGAATTTCTTTATAAATACGTTTTCAGATCATCTGAGTTCAAAATTGTTTTTTGCTTGGATGTGTGTACATCTGTCTGATTATGCACAAAGCTGTGACGAAACTTATTAACCGATTTTCATAAAACTTAGTACTAAAAACAAATTTTAAAAACGTTTTTGTCAATAAACTGTTTAAAATCGGGTTTTTAAAAATCATCTTTAACGATTTTGATGAAATTTTCCTCAAATGTAGTCTATAAGTACCTAAGATGTCTATAGCACTACTGGACCTAAACGTGATTTCTCAAAACTGCTTTATCAGATTTGTTTAAATTTTAGTCACACATGAAGCTTTAGGTCGGACGGCCATTAAACTCGGAGCGGACGGAATAAAGATGAACGACAACCAGAAGCGGAGTTAAGTCAGTTTAAAGAATGCATTTGTGTCTTTTAAATCTTAATATTTAGTCCTACTATAACGGATTCTAGGAAACTACTATGTTTAAAAACCGTAACCTAGGCAACGGTAAACTAAGTAAAGAGAAATAATAGCCTTGGAGGCGTGGTGTTGGGGAAGCGGAATCAGCTTCAAAACCAAGCCTAGACAGAACCGAAGCTACACGGAGCGGAACTGAACGACCCCGCTCAGCTCCTTTACGCTTTCAGTAGCTCCACATACATTAAAAACAACAGATTAGGTTTTGAATGCATAGTCTGCTTCGCTCAGCGTAACTCCGCTCTGCATTTCATGGCCACTCTGCTTTATAACTCAAGAACATTGTAGCACATTTTAAGTAATAAATGAATTGATTTTGTAGGGTTACTGCGACCTTTGTACACTATTGTGCCCCCTTTTCTATATTTCTGAGGTAATCAGTTATAGCGCTTTATGCAGTAGTCTCTTCATAAAGTCTAGTTCCAAAATCAAATCAAAAAGTAAAAACTTTTGCTTTTTAATTCAGATTCGTATCGCAATTTTATATAGCACCGAGGATACCGTCAAATAATAGAAGGGTATTTATAAATTGTATTAAAAATTTAAAATCTAGTATTTAGTGCCAAGTTTTATTTTAGTACATAATGCCAGCTGAAGGCTACAGTGACCGACAAAACAATTCTGTAGCGGAAAGCCACATCGCCAAAAAGGATTAAACAACTATAAAACACTTAAACACTATTACAAAGCATTATTTAAAATATTCTTATCACTTTGTTACTCTTACAAGAGTCTAAATTAAAGAAAATAAAGAATCCAGTTTTATTGTCTTAAGAAATATACAATCTGCCGTCAATTAATATTCCCGTCTCCGGGAGCAAGACGGTTTTTACAAAAACATCTCCCTTTTAATCCTCGCTGAGCGAGGGGAAGTATTTCACGTCTTGTTTTAAGGTGACTTTAAATCCGATTATTCCCCCTTCCCCTTCAAGCCTTTGACGTGCTCTAAAGGATGATGACACGCGAACCTGCCTTACACAACAAAACGAGATCTGGTTAAACTTGAAACGATTCCCTCAAACACAGTCGGATTCCGTCTCACCTTGTCTTGATTGTTCTTGTCACGCTATGCAACTATATTGTTCTCATTCGTTTGAACACAATTCGACTTACAATGTGAGCATAATTTTGGTTGCAATTGAGACGTGAATTCCTTTACGATTTACAATTATTCGTATAACAATTGATGTTGAGACGGGTTTTCATTATGTTACAATAATCCAAACATCATTCATGTGACAGTTGAGGTGGAAAATGTATTACAATTTTAAAACAATTTATGTTGCCATTCAAACACAGTTAGACTTATAACTAAAAAAATTATTTATGTTATTACCGAACACTGTTAGAGTTATTAAACGATTGATGTCTCGATTCAAACATATTTCGAATTTTAACTAAAAAACAATTTATTTAATCATTAAAACGAAATTCGACTTATAACTAAAAAACAATTTAAGTCACCGTTCAAACACAGTTCGACTTATAATTAAAAGACACTTTATATTACCATTCAGACATAGTTAGACTTGTAACTAAAATAAACTTATTTTGTTATTGAAACACAGAGTTATTAGCAAAATGATTGAAGTCTCCATTCAAACGTAGTTCGAATTATAACTAAAAAGCCATAAGTTAAACAGTTTATTTAATCATTCAAACACAATTCTAATTGTTAGTTACAAACAATGTATTTAAACATAGTTTGAGTTATACATTTAAAACAACTTGTGTTGGAATTGAAACACAATTCATGTTACAAAATAAACAGAAATTGTGTTACAGTAATATACAACGTGTTAACACAGAACACATTACACAATTGCGTCCAAAAATGTATTTGTTAAAATGTAACCTAAACTAGCGTCCCCAAGTTTTTAATTATTACAATTTATATTTTGTTCTGGTTACAATTCAAAGAAAATGTTGTGTATAATTAAGAACACGATGTATGTAAAAATTGTAACACAACTAATGATGTCGTAACCCTAAATATAGAAACAGTCTTTTTTTGAACCGTTTATAAAATTATTTTACCGATATTTGTAGAAACTGTTAATCCACGGACTTATCTAGCTACACATTTCCATAACCATGTTTGCTCAGCTTGCAGTCAGGTTAGCTCAACACACCATTGTACTTAACTAAGCTGCTTTAATGTCAGCTTAGTATAACTTGCAATAATATTGTGCTTAAGAAATGTGTTTGTATATTCAAACCTGAAATACAGGTTATAACTTTAATGTAGTGGTGTACAATATTACCAGAAATATAAATGTAATATTCATTATTAGTATCGATGTTCAACATTTAACGAATATTCGTATATGTAATTATTACGAAAATGTGTTATAATTGGACGAAACAGGATTTTTGTATTTGGTGCTCGTTCTAAACTTTTTACAGAATTTATGTGTCATACGTTACATTATAAATAGATTTGTACGTCTCAGTTGTTCTTTTTTTACAAATAGGTTAACTTAGTTAATTATAAACACGTGTTTCTTTTGTAAAGAATATATATACCAGCTGTTATCCGTTGCGGCTTTGCCTGCAATTATAATGTAGACAATAAAATTTATAGTCGATTTTCAAAATCAGAATAGGTTCATTTCATTTAAATATATTTCTATATACAATATTATACGATATACGGTTTTCGGCCAAAACATATAAATTTTTGCTACTCGATACTCTAAAACAGGGTCCTGTCATATTTTAATAAAATACAATATTATTAAAAAGTCACTATTATACAATTAAACTGGAATAGTATTATGTTTATTTCAGGTACCTAAACCGTGTTCATACCAAATTTAATCTCAATTGGTCCAGTAATGCATTTTAGTAACAAAAATATCGAAAAATCCAGGATATGCTACACTGCATATTTACCATTTTTTCATATAATGTAATTACACAAATTATACAAATATAATGTAATTACATACTACCTTACAATTGGCACTCTGCGTAGGGAACTTTTACATTTAATATTGAAAATTCAACACAAAGTAACAAATTAAAGTCAGTTTTGAAAAAAAATTCAACTAAAATAATTGAAAATGTTACATTAAAAGCAATAATTTTGCAATAAATAAAACACAGATTAAGATACTTAAAATAGGATTCAATCTATGTTAATCTCAGATACCTAAATCACAGGTCCAGTAAATAACTACAGTTAACACATGCCACAAAACTAAAAACTAATAAATATTTTGGGCTGGGTAAGTAGTATAATGACGTTTTGTAAAACGGAAATAGGTCTATGTTTATCTCAGATACCTAAACCATTTTCGTACCAAATTTTATCTCAATTAGTCCAGTAGTTAAAGCGTGATTGAATAACAAACACACAAACAAACTTTCAGAAATATAATATGAATTATATATATATATATATATATATATATATATATATATATATATATATATATATGTGTGTGTGTGTGTGTGTGTGTGTGTGTGTGTGTGTGTGTGTGTGTGTGTGTGTGTGTGTGTGTGTGTGTGTGTGTGTGTGTGTGTGTGTGTGTGTGTGTGTGTGTGTGTGTGTGTGTGTGTGTGTGTGTGTGTGTGTGTGTGTGTGTGTGTGTGTGTGTGTGTGTGTGTGTGTGTGTGTGTGTGTGTGTGTGTGTGTGTGTGTGTGTGCGTTGAAACCTGAATCCGTTGGACAAAATTGTTTCGAAACGGAACATTGCTCCGACAATTCGTCGAAAACATATCTTGCCTCTTAAGATGGATCTCGCTCCAAGTATGAAGTCGAACTGAAGTAAGCTTTCACATGCTAGCTCCTTAAACAACCTTAATATGATACAAACAGTAAGTGGACTGGCTTTAGCTGACGTGGGTCGACCCGTCATTAATGCACCTTTACCAGGCTTACTACTTCCAGTAAGATTGATCAACATTGATTGATCAACATCAATTGATCTAGCACTATTGCATTCAGTTGGAACACAATTGAGGGCAGTATGCATATGCAGATAAATTATATTTGTTTATTCATTTCAATAGCTTCAACATTCATTTCAACAGAAATCTTTAACAATTTCTGTTTTATGACTTTCCACACTAGGTATCTCTCTGCCTGTCACAATATCTATGGTGGGGCCGGTTTCTCTCTGATGCTGGCACACAGCGGAGGTGCTTTGATGCTTTTTAATTCCATGTTAATGTTCCTCCAATCTGACTGAGATGCGCATATAATATTAATGCTCTATGTATCTTAAAACAATGACTACAAGTAAAGAAAAAAACGCCGCAGTTCTCCAACCTAATGTTGTCTTTAAGGCATATATATATATATATATATATATATATATATATATATATATATATATATATATATATATATGCCTTATAAAGTACTCTCGTCCTCATTAGTCTAAGTGGCATAAAATACTAAAGTTAAACAAAAATATTGCCAAATTACTTCCTAACAATGTACTCGTAATTAGGAAATAATATAGGTAAGCTTGTGTCTCAATGCGATAAATAAGCATATTCAAAAAGCTAACAAAATCTTTTAAAATAAAAATAAAAGAACATTTCAGTACCTTTAAAGGCGGTATGAAACTACAAGAGGATAATTCAAGGAAATTTTAACGCTTATTTCGGTAGTGTTTTTTATTGAGTTAATAATTTTTTCAAACCATTACCAAAAATTATTCTTTTTGCCAAATTTGCATTAAAATCAGACTGAAATTACGACAATGTAAGCGCTCGAGCGCACGCGTACACACACACACACACAAATATATATATATATATATACTCTCCAAAATCTACATTTTCGGGGAAATAATTGAATGTGTTGTATAACATTATTCTGTATTCGCCATTAATTTTCCTATACATTTGTACAGGAAATAAGTTGAGTAAAGAGTAAATCGCTTTGCCAGTACATTTCTATCAAAACGAACCGAACAAAGCATTTCATACATTAATCCTTTCATAGCCAAGTAAAACATTACCCTTACGATATAAAATGGAATCCGATTATACCTGCCCACCTGTCTACAGTATTCAAGATGGCAATGGAACAGTTTCTCTAATACCAGATCTGGTTTCAACGAAATCCTATTCTATCAACCGTTCCCTGTCAGTTTTGTTAATATCCTTCCTTAAGGTTCTTCAGCGAATGGTATATTATAGGCTAATCTTAATTGCTTCTATTCTGTAATTGTTTATTGTCTTTTTTTTTAAATAACATAAATGAAAAAATAATCGCTGCACGCAGCTGTCTCGCCGACATGTTAGAACCGAATGACCAAAAGTAGTTTTATTTGTCATACCCATACATATTTCTTGATATTCATATTTCGCCTGCAAATATTAGCATTTTAAACTTTCAAATTATTTTGAAAATACTAAAGTGTACTCGTCGAAAAATTTCTTGATTTCACACACGCATAACACGCGCATGTACAAATAAATGTTCTATTACAATGTTCTATTAAAAATTCGCTAAAAAATCGCGTAGGTTTTCTATGTTAATCTAGTTAGAATCCGCTTCACATTAACTTTGAACGGTAAAGATAAAGCAGAGCCGGGTTACACTAGTGTTACGCCAGCACGTTAAAGCAACCGGCTTCGATGGCGTTAAACACTGCTTTACGTAACGAAGTCGGTAAGCCGAAGATCAAAGTATGCACACAATCAGATCAGTAGCCGTTCGTTAAATTCACTTTGTGGTTAATTAAATACTTTAAACTAGCGGATGTGGAGCGTGTTATTGGACGCGAAGATCAAAGCGGCCAACGTATCTGCACCGTTGAAGTCTCTAGTGTCAGCTTTTAAGTATAATTTTTTTTTTAGTTTTACACACATGTTATACAGAGTGGAAAATAACCTGTCGTATCTTTGACTTTTATATAGTTTGAGATTTTGAAACGTTTTCATCATGTCTTATGATAATATTTTTGCCATTTAAAGTGGGTTCCTTTTTTTAAATAAAATATTACGAAAAATGAAACTCATGTTTTAGAATAAAAATTAAAAAAACGTTTTTCATGACAGATTGAAAAGAAAAATAATTACGTTAATTAGCTGTGCAAACAAGGTGTTATGGATATTTACGGTATTGTTTGTATTTACTTAAAAAAAAGAAATACTGTCCATCGCTTTACAAACTTATTAAACTGAAATTGCAGTTTATATTACCGATGAACAATCACTTTGTGTTTGCTTAGTTGTATTTATTTTTGTTTGAAAAAACAAGAACAATTATTCCAATAATAGTATAAATAACTATTAAATCGCTTTACCAAGTTCGGAAACAATTAATTGCAAAATTGATTGAAAACTAATCGAACTTAGTTCAGCATAACGACCTGCATAAACAAAGTTTAATTGAAACCGGTTCCGACAAATACGCGGAAAATTAATTTTCCCCCTTTTGCAACCGTTTTATTGACCTGATGAATATGTATTTATGAAAAACTTTTATTGAAGTAATTAGTATTCATTGTTGGTTTGTATTGTTCCACCTATGTTACTAATTATATTGCAAAAAATTGCAACATTAAGCTATATTATTAATAAAACATCAGTAATTAATGTTATTCTATCACTTATTGTAGGATCAATCGAAGGTACTAACCCACTATCCATTTAAAAAATAGCAGCTTCCTCATCAAATAACAATATATAATGAATTAGCTTATTATAAAAATAATTATTAGAATAAATTACTTTATAATTTACTCAATCATAATTGCAAGATTAATTATTATAATAATAAAATCAACTATTTAAATCAATTCCTATTAACATCACACGCATCATTAAATAAATTATTCACATCAACAGTAATAATATCAATGGAAGGATTACCTCCAATATTAGCATTCTTACCAAAATTCATAACATACTAAATTTAAACTATACACAAGCGATATTAGTAAAATGGATACTTATCATTTGCAATAAAACATCAATCTTTCATAATATATCAAAATATTAATTTTATTGACTGGGCTGGGCAGGTATTAAAATGACATTATTTAGTAATTTAAATACGTATTAATGAACTTATTTATATTCAATATGCAAAAACATATTTAACTGTAAGCGCTTTAAACAATTTTCTGTTAGATGGGTCAGTTATGTAGCATATGGCGTTAATTATAATTGAAATACTTATTTTTTAACTTAATTTTATGGTAATTACAAAACTTATTATGTAGCGGGCTTTGAAAAATTGCTTTCCTTAATTCCACAAGTAGAAATCCAAGCAACAGAAAAGAAATAATCAGCTCACTGGTAGACTTAGAGTCACTTCAAAAACACTAATAATAAGTATACGGCAAGTGTAGTGTTTTTTTCAATGTTTTTAAGTTATAACAAATGGATACATTAACACGTAAATTAAAGTTAAAAACGTTATAACAAATATCCATTAAAGTATCCTTAGCACGTAACTTAAAGTTAAAGAAGTTATAACAAATTAATACTTTTACACGTAACTTAAAGTTAAAGACGTTATAACAGATGGATACTTTAACACGTACTTAAAGTTAAAGAATGCGAAGTACCAGATTCAAACTTTACACGATACATAAAGTTAAAGAACTTACGCTAAATGTATGCATTTTAACACAAAACTTACATTTAATGAACATACATCGGTTGCATACTTTAACACGAAACATAAAGTTAAAAACGTTATTACAGGTGAATACATAAAACAACTTTGAAGTAAAGAAGTTATACCAAATTCATACTTTAACGTAAAACGTTATTTTATACCAGATGACTACTTACACGTAACTTAAAGTTAATCATGTTGTACCAGACTGATATTTTAAAAACGCCTTAGAGTTTAAGAAGGTATACCATATGAATACTGTCAAGGAAACTAAAGTTATAGAATTTATAACAGATATATACATAAGGCGAAACTTAAAGTTAAACAGATTACATATTTTAACATGAACTTTAAAGTATATCATATACATACTTTAACTCAAAACTTAAAGTTATTGAAGTTATACCAGGTGCATACTTAACCACAAAACCTAAACTTAAAGAAGTTATACGAAATACATAATTTAACAAAACGTAAATTAAAAGATATTACAGAAGATGCATACATTAAAACGGAGGTAAAGTTAATAAAATTATACCACATGCATATATTAACACTAAACGTAAAGTTATAATACAGTTAGTTAAAGTTATAATACAAGATAAATCTATTACAAAAATGATCGTCTGCATTAGCCCAAGTGTGCACAATAGTCGGACGTTAAACACCAAAAGAAAAAAAAAATTAAACTTGAAGAAATTATAACAGATGCATAATTTAACAGGAAAATTAAAGTTAAAGAAATTATATAAGATGTATAGCATAATAAAAACTTACAATGAAGACGTTATACCAGGTGCACAGTTTAAAACGAAACAAAAAACTAAGAATTTATACCAAATGAATACTTAAACACAAAATATAAAGTTACTGAAAGATATATATTATGTGCATTCTTTAACACAAAATTTACAATATACCGGATGCTTACTTTAACACAAAACGTAAAGTTAAAAAAGTTATAACAAACGCATGCTTTAACGCGGAACTTAAAGTTAATGCAGCCTTAAAGTTAAAGTTACTTTAGCACAAAATTTAAAATTAAATGAAAATTTATTTTGTTTTTTTTTTAATTAAAATTAACGAAATGTGTATTTTAAAACAAAGTGTAAAGGTTTACAAATGTTTAGTGTGAACTGGTTTTTAGACTAACGTACTTGATAAATTGTGTAAATTCTTCCTCATTTTAACCTTTTTTGACACTTTTCGAATTAATTCAGAATTTTGTATTGTACTCTGAATAGTAATTTCGGGTCCACGAAGTTCGTAGCTCAATCGGCGAAGTACTGGACAGTTTGCTACATTTTCGGCCTGTGGTGTTGATTTTTCCGTACATTACTAGTCTATCTAACACTTTAGTCTAGCTAAAGTTAAAGATATTAGAATAAAAAAGGCCCAACTTAAAAACGTTATCTAGAGTTCATAATCGTCTCTCATTTTCAAATCGCGGTTCTGGGTTATACCATAATGGCAGTTACAATAGCTCATTATGCCAGGTGCATAATTTAACAAAAAAATTAAAGTTAAAGAAACTACACAAGGTGCATACTAAAACTTAAAATTAAGAACTTATACCAGGTGTACAGTTTAAGAAGGAACTTAAAGCTAAACAATAACTTTTGACAGCTGAATTGATCCGGCACGGGGCACATAGTGAACAATTGTCAAAGTTATTGAGGGTGGAATACTGCACTTGACGTATTGGTTAAATCGCTACAGATTTAATAATTGCAACACTTTACAACTGTCAAAAACTTTAGCACTGAGTTTGCAATAATTTCTTGTATCTAGGACGAAGCAATTTGTGATTACAAGCTGGATGTTAATCTTTAAAGACTTAACTCGTTCAGTTCTTTTCTTATTCCTCCTTTGTTCAGTTCATTAATACACAAAATTTTCTTCTTCCAGTCTAACTTTGTCTACAATTGTAACAATTTTAATCGCTTTCCGAGTTGGAGTGAACTTTAAAAATCAGCGCTCGTCTGTAATAAATGATAATTCTATTCCTTAGATGTCAGAAAATAATTTACATTTCGTTCAATTATTTTTTGGTTATAAGGCATACAAACACATGTACATGTAAATGCTCTGTAAAAATGAGCAATTGTAACTGCAATCATGGTAAAAGCCAGACCCGGAGTTTTAAAAAAGAGCGCCGATACTGAATTATATATCACTTTTTTAAGTTAGGTCTCATTTATTGTAATATCTTTAACTTTACGCTAGTTTGACTGACAAAGAGGAAATTAGTAATGTACGGAAAAGTCAATACTCATACCAGCCCACAGGTTGGAAATATAGTAAACTGTCCGGTACTTCACCGATTGAGCTAAGACATTCTTGGACCCGAAAAAGTTCCTTAGAATCTCGACACTTTTTACAAACCCTATTCTTTATAAAATAGAATACTTCGTATAGTATGAAACTGAATAATAACCAAAATACACACAACCGAAATTTCAAAACACTTTCAGTTTGAATACTATGGTTTAAAAATTTGATGTACACGTGGGAGATGATAAAGCGAACACAACACACATTACATTTTTGAAGTGAACATCTATAGACAGATCTAGGCATTTCTTGTATAAGCATAGCATAGAAACTCACTATGGAAATAATAACCTGAAAAATCAGCATCCGTTTATCGTATTAGTGATCTTAAAATAAATTTAAATCTACCAGTAAGCTGACTATTAATATCTGCTACAAACTGACCTATTCATGTCTTAGTTCTTCGATTAATTCTTGTGAAACTAAATGACATGATTTCAAAGTCCGTTGCTGACTTTAATCTCTTTTGTTGTAGTCTCCGGAAGAAATAGAAGTCCAGGCGTTTACCAGGCCGGCCACTGGCTGTCGAGGCACTTTTCCGGTTCGGAATGGTGTGGTGAAAGAAGTTCCTGTCTTGTTTGAAGTTGACTGGGTTCCTCCTATTTCCACTCGAGGAAGTTTTGGCCCCTTTTAAAGTTGTTCCGGATGCTGGTAGGCTGCGTGCAGTTGTTCTGTGGTGGGGGGTCCTTCTCCATATTGTGCCAAACAATATGGATGAAGCTACTGTGTACGGGAGATGCGAGGTGGTGCGCCGACAGTAATGCCTGTGCAGAAATGTAATATCTGGCGTACTTTTAGACTTGGGAAGCCGCCTCGGTGGCCTAGTGGATAGCGTACTAGGCTTTCACCCCGAGGACCCGATTCGATTCCAGGCGAGGGCTTGGCATTTTCATACGCTATAAATCATCCCATCGTCTGCATTAGCCCAAGTGTGCACAATAGTCGGACGTTAAACACCAAAAAAAAAAAACCTTTAGACTCGGTATACGCGAGCACTGCATGTCAATCAGAAGTCAGTATTGGTTGACGGAAGAATAGTGAATTAGGTTCGCAGGCGTAGGCTGTTGCAAAGCCGGGAGAGAAGTTCAGAAATTCAGCGTAGATGTATTTCAGTGTTAGTACTCGGAACTAGGTTGGGTAACTCAGTTCCTAAGTTGTCTAAGCGATGAAATGTTATATTTAATACTAATTTGTATAAAGTTAGGTACAAGTTTATTCAGAACTTCTATGCAAATAAGTTTAATAATAAATATTTAAATTGTCAGTGAACACCGTTGTACTTCATGCTCAGTTCAATAATTATAATTTATTACAGCATTAACAGTTGGATATATTATACAAGATTGAAGTTTTATATTTGTGAATGACTGAATGAATTTCTAGGAATACTTGTGCACTGCGCTCTTTTGTCAAATCTCTTGTGACCCCAACCCTTCTATATTCCTGAGATTATCAGTTACAGCGCCTTCTACAGCTCTAGTCTCTTCACAAAATCCAATATTTGGAGAGGATTCAAGGTGAGTATCTCCCCGTCTAAATGGTAGCGTCCTAGTTCATTACTCACGTGCTTGCAGAAACTCTGCTAATTCTTTCTAATTTTTTTCCTCTTAATCCTACTTCATGAGTTTTTTTCCATTTGGGGAGCTTTTTGTTCTGCAGTGAGATACCACTCATTCCACTCATTAAAACCGAGATAACCATAGATATCGTAGAGATATCCACATTCTCACTTACAGAAACAGTCACAAGTAGCTAAGGATCAGAATCTTGCAAGCTTGGATAATGCCAAGATGCACTGGGAGGTCTCCGTTTCATACACCACTTGTCCGGTGTCATTCTTTCAATTAGTTTTTAGCTTTACACTTCACAAATAGCCAAGCTGTGTAAAATTTTGAATGTGCCTGTCTTGAGTAGACGAGTGAGAGTAGTATGAGCTAGACGTACGGTGAGATCGCTAAACCCATTAGCTGTACACTTCATCTGCCTCCGCTATAAGGTCAGTTCACATAATCAATACGTACAAAAATTAACACTGTTGATTAATTTTTTTTTTTTTTGCTTCTGCAGGTGTGATGATTTGATATTGCATTCGATACGATATTTGGTATCAATACAATATCGGAAAAAATGACGATACTCCGATAATATCGCATGAAAAGTATGTGTTACGTAAAATAACTTGTTTCTTAAATAAACTTTCAAGATAAATGCAGCCAGGTCGGTTCTAAGGGCCTACCTGTACTGACCGCCTGGTTAAGTTTGGACCGCCTGGCTACGTTAATGACCACAAGTGTCCGCGTGTAGTTGAAGATCGCATTGTTCGACGCGATAGTGCGTTTTCTATTCTCTGTACATCTTAACTAAATCCGACAACCAGTTTGGTGCTAATTAAAACACGTTGCCTTTACCGGTCCATTATAATAGTTTACATCAGTCAAAGTCTGT
This sequence comes from Callitettix versicolor, assembly GCA_022606455.1. Classification (NCBI taxonomy): domain Eukaryota; kingdom Metazoa; phylum Arthropoda; class Insecta; order Hemiptera; family Cercopidae; genus Callitettix; species Callitettix versicolor. The sequence goes on along the minus strand of CM040185.1, from coordinate 38,763,876 downwards.
AGTTTAGTGGCAGTGACCTTCCTGATCACCGGCGACTGTACAGTATCGATACTCGTGATATTGAAAAATTTTGTTTTGTTTTATTAAAATATTTACACTAATAATAATAATTAAAAGTGTTAGTATTATTTGTAATACCAGTTGACAATCACGATACTTTATTAACAAAATTTTTTAAGTACTAGGTTTTTGGACTAATTCGTGAAAATTACATTTTACTAATGTAAACAAATTAAATACACACATCAGACGATTTGGAGTTGACCTCCTTTGTACCCTAATTCTTAAAAATTCCACTTAAATAATGAGACAAAACTATATACGTAAATAATTAATACTATACTGCACAAATACGACAAAGTGTATTAAAAAAGCAATAATGTACTTCTGACTCAGATACTAACGTAAAATGGATACTGATATTAAAGATAACACAATAAGGCAATAGAAAAGCGTATACAGTCAACGCTTTGCTGCATACATAGTCAATGTTTTCCTACTTGCTGAGTAATTTTCTCTTGGTTTATGGAAGAAATGCATAATAAATAAAATGCGACACACTTTTGACTGACATCATCATACGATATTTACGTATGATGTCGATACCTCGATATTATCGAAATACCAGTATTGATACCGATACTGCCAGTATCGAAAGGGAAAAAATCGATACCAAGCAGTATCGAAAGTATTGAAACATCCCTAATCAGCCTCCCCAAGTGCCACATTTTTTCCCTTATTTATATTTGTTTTTTTTTTTAAGTTACTTACCGCGGGGTATGGGTGTATGATTTGCACGGGGAAAATTCAGTTTGCCATCACGGAACGCTCTAACACATCCATACGCGCACTCTAGTGAACATTATTATTCCAAACATTCTTATTACAAACGTTATTACAACACATTATTTTTTTGTATAGTGATTAACAAAATTTTTGAAGTGAAAACTTGTATGGTCGCGTTTGACAAAACGTGAGTATAAACTTTTGCTGTCGCGTCACGTTTGAATCCGTAATGAATACCACACAGCATATATTGTTCTTGTATATATTTATACTAGAAGTGCCTACAGTATAGACAGCTGATTTCGCACAATAGATTCAATATCATTTCAATTGAGGTTATGTTTATTGTTCTTGTTAATTTAAAAATGTGTATTTTCTAAATTTTTGTATTTAAATTATTTAATATATACTAATTTTTGAATGCCAGAATCACAAATATTATATTTATTATTATACTTAGACAGTATAACTGTTAAACGTAGGGTTATAAACTGATTAATTATTAAAGTTCTTTATATAGCCTAAGGTACTCAAATTCTTAGTCTGTGACAGTTTCTGTTAATTTTTAAGTTGTGTACCTACACACAAGTGAAATTTAATAAGAAAATAATTTTCAAGAATTGTTTTTCCTGCATGCATCTAAATTTTTACAAAAATAATAATTAAATCACAATAGTGCAAAAGTATGCAATCAGGCATGCCAAAAGAAGTAGTCACTTCTGTCGGCCAGTCTCGCACTGCCAAAGTTTTTTATGAAAATTTGTCTGTGTTGCTGTCCAGGCGCTAGAAGTTTTTTAATGCCATTCACATTTTTTAGTTGCTAAATAACATATAAGTTTTATTCAAAGTTTCAACTTACAAACTTATAAACTAGAAACTCAAGTTGACTTACATTCAAACAAGTAGAACGTTGTTTAAAAGTCATAACACAGTCTGCTGCGAAGTACTTGGCCAGAACGTAAAGCCACTGTTAACGTTATTATGGAAATAAATTTAAATTTCCTCGCAGACTTCCGGTCCCTTACATCCGGTGCACAGTGCAGTTCCTGAGATTGTGCACGGTACAAACTTCGCTGTAATCCCGTCTTTAACCGAATAATTCTACACTAAAACCTGTTGCAGATACTGCAGTGGTGCAGCAATTATGAACAGAATAACCCGGAGACTTGTTTTAACTAAAAAATAACCTGCACGCAGCTGTTTCGCTCATTTGATTAAAGCGAATTTTCAAAAGTATATTTTTTTTAGTTTACACTTTTTTTGAAACTGTGATTTAACAATAATAAACCTACCCAAAAAGTACCTATACTATCAAACAATACTATACTACTGTTACTATGCTGCGTATACTACCAAAACTACCATAACCTATACAAGAAGAACTACCCGAAAAGAATACAAACACTTCCTTCAGAACACCTCATAAACTCTCAACTTTACTAAAAAAAGTCAGTTACAAATACAAATAGAGACAATTTTGATAGAACTGGTGGTGATTGCTCCAGTATTTAAATCGGTCAGGTATCTCGCTCCTTTAGAAAAATATTTCGGGAACACTTGCCCAGAAGGAAGTAATCTATAAACTTTCACAGAACATCTCATGGATAAAAATAATGAATTCGAAGACATCCACACTAACATGAAGGTATTACATTTATTTAATAAAAGCAATTCTGTGGATGCGATCGGAGTTTTGAGATTTATAAGAACAAAAGAACAAAAAAACTTTAAAACTAAGAAAAGACACTCAGAACAAGCCAGACAAAAGAACCAGCAATGTATATAGAAAAGACAAAAAGCTCTCTAAAAATAAAAATAAATGAATACAAGATTAGTTCTAGTAGCTAAAAGTAGTAGTTTAAATAGCTGAACATATATGTAATCATAAACGTAATTGGAACAACAAAAATAATACACCTGGAGTATAGCTTATAAAAACGAAAAATAATTAAAGCCCATAAAATAAAAACAACGGACAACCTTATCAGTTGAACCAATGAAGAAATAAAGCTTCTGCATCTACCCCTTATTAAAAATAAATTTATTAAACTTTAATAACTTTATTGTAACCCAGCCACTGGACCACATGTATAAATAATTAGTCTTGATACCAATTTTTCAACGTCTTGTAGTCTTTAATTTGAATTAAATTGGCACAGAATTGAAACGTTACTGTTTCACTTTCAGGCCGTGAAATTGGTCAAATCCCTCTGACGAGGTCGTCACAAAGTTAACAAAACACTGAAACACATATCACAATACTACATATTGCAACACAACATCCTCAATGACAGACTTTCATTTAAATCCAATTTAATATACGGCATGACTGATTTAAACAAACAATATACACCAACAACCAGCGCACCGCAACTGATAACATTGACGGGTGCGCTAGATGAAGACTCCGCTGTCCGGACTGTAACGACATACGGGTTGCACGGTAGTGTTTGGTCAAACCAAATCTTATCGTTGTGCGTTTTAATAAAAATCGTATAACTGTGTTTAATGTTGTGACTTGTGTTTTCAGTGTTTTGTTAACTTTGTGACGACCTCGCCAGAGGAATCTGATCATTTGTACTTCAGTCTGAAGATGAAACAGCCTTTACGAAGTGAGTTTAAAATAAATACGAAGGCGGAATAAAATAGGTCATAATCCTAATTATTTAAATATATGGTCCGATGGCTGTGTTGTGATAATGGAATAATTTTACACTAATAACTGTTGTAGATAATGCAGCGGTGAAGCGATTATGAACATAATAACCTGGAGAATTGCTTTAACTAAAATATAATTACCTTCACGCCGCTGTCTCGGTGCTTTAATTAAAGCTAATTTCCAAAAGTAATTTTTTCATCTGAACTATTTTGTTTTTAACTCTGACTTAACCATTAATAAACAGCACTAAAAATCTGCATATATTAGCATTTTAAACTTTCAAATTGTTATGAAAATAAAAAATATCACGTGATACTGCACAGGTATGTGGTGCCCCGACAGTTTTATTTCATGTTTTCCTTCTTGTGTAGTTCTTAAAGTTACACCATTCGATAGAAAATGAAATGGGCTACGAAAAAGATATCTTGGTATTTGTTAAAAAAATTTACCCTTACTGATTTATTTCGGTTTAAAATATTTAAAAGTCTGCCGTTTTAAAACGTGGTATAAAGTTGTATCTTCTTTCCAATTAGGGCTTTGTCAGTTAAAGAAGCACATTAAGTTTGAATTTTACTGATCAAACCGTTCTAAATACATACAAAAATTTTTAAAAAAATATAATGTCGCCTAGTGGGAAAATATATAGTGTCTGGGTTATGTTTATACGAACTTACTATAATATTTTTAAATACAGATACAGTTACTGAAAAATTGCCGAATAGTTTTGAATCACCCTGTATATTTCCCTAACTTCGTCCAGTCATCATCTTCTATTGAATGTTTTGTTTACTATTAAAGCTAAAATTTATATTTTACGATGTTTCAAGAACCTGTCTAGTATTTTAAATCAAATAGATTTTCTTCTTAATAATACATTTTATCTTCTTTGTAAAGTAGACTAACTAGAGTTTTAAATAAACTTTCTTTTCATCTCAGTAGTCTATAGTGTTTATAAGTTGTTTGAAAATTACCACCTAAAGCAACTATTGTAGGTCATGCTGTCGCAATAACCTCCAGGGAGCTCTCTTTAGTGTTATCGCTACTCAGGACTGACTGCTCCTAACCGTTCATTCCGTAAAAGTTTTCTCAACTTTTAAGATAAATTTCTGATCGTCTCCCCGTTCCTGACTTCCTTAAATTACACTTTGAAAAGTTATTTGTCAGCTTGAGGAAATCATTTCATTACAGAAAACTGTTCGACATTGACGCTTTTAAAATTTCAATAACCTAGTTACCAACAAAAACTACTTAAAACAAATAAGAAATAACTTTACCAATTTCAAAACGCATCTACCTTAAAAGGTTTCTTCAAGCGTCACATTTACTCTGATAAATCAATCTTCAAATAAAAAAAGTTGATAATTTCCGGTGGTTGAAATTGCCTGCTAACAAATAATATTATAACTAGTACTTTGAAGAACAGCAGACCTCGCAATACATCCTTAATTAATACTCAGAGTGCTCGTAATCTTTCCGAAAATTTAACAGGTAACCTTAATATTTACGAAAAATGTTACTGTATCAACTTTATTGGAACCTTTACGTTCTTTACGGTAGATCTTGCCATTCAGCCAGTATCACAAGAAATAGCCACTCCTAGTTAAATCAGAGGCTGCCATTTTGAAACAAAAGTGAATGGGGAAATTCTGACGCATACGTCTTCTTGACCTTATAAAAGGAACTTTCGCAACAAATTTTTAAAAAATCGGCCAATGAGTTTCATCAAAACTGCGTTCTTTTGCCAAAGTTTAATCAGAGGCCGCCATTTTCAAACGGAAGTGAATAAGAACAAATCTCATACTTAGGTCGTCCGGGGGCTTTAGTGGTTTTAAGGACTCGCTATATAACTCGAATTTATAAAAGTTACCTCCATACCAAATTTCAGAACAATCTGTGTTTTGGCCAAAACTGCGTAACGAAACACAAACCAAATTCCGAACGGTCGAGTTGAAACAGACTTCGATTTTCTGGTCAATATTGATTGTCTAACAACTGTAGATTCAAGTCGAGATAAAACCACTCGGTTTCTTAGTGTAACAAACCGATTCTGCACTTATTACAGTAACTTACATAAAATAAAAATTGCAAATAAAAATTAATATGAATCATTTCACGCAGCTGGCTCCCTGACGTGATAGAAATGAATTTCCAGAAAGTTATAAAATATAATAACATCACATAAACAAGTATTTTTATATAAAAACATTTTTTGCATTTTACACAAAAAAATACAAAATCAACACTGATCACCTTAGTTAAAGTTACTTAGTAAATAAAGCTAAGGTTCTTTCTTCCAACATCAAAGAGAAACCGACCATACCATAGATTTTGAAACACGTTGACAGACAGCTAGTGTAGAAAATTATAAGACCAGGACTGTTTGAAAGGCCATTGAAAAAGAGAAACGAAATGCATTAATTACGGCCCATGCACGTAATTTACTTGCTGTTTGGAGGACTGCCTTTAGTTGTGTTCCAACTTAGAGCAATATTGCTAGATATCATCAGCTTACTGGACCTAATTAGCCGGTGCAATGTGCTTTGGTCAAACTACGGCAGCTAAAGTCAGCCCACTTCTGTTTTGCGTCATATAGAGGTTATAAAAGAAGAAGCTAGCAGTTGAAAACTTTCTTTAGTTTCACTTTAGACTTACTGAATATATATATATATAATATATATATATATATATATATATATATATATATATATATATATATATATATATAGATACTATCCCTTAAAACGAGATCTTAAATCAGGATCAGTGCTCATCTCACATTACCTCGTCCATTAATGAATTTGGGTTCCATACAAGTAGCTGATGTAGAGCATCCAGGTTAAACGCATATTAAAAATGTAGGCATTAAATTCACCCTGACAAGAAGAGTAACCAGGATTTTATTTAAGCTCAGAACTTTGAGTGTGTGACAAAGATAAGAGAGAATAAGAGAATAGGAGAGCGCCAGGTGAGGCCACTATACACTGAGGGATTAAGGAAGGTAGAAAAGTTTTTATTTTTATTTACAATATAATACTGTGCCCGAAATTCTCTGCGCTATATTCTGATGTTAATACTTTTATAAAAAGCTTAGTTATTTTTACATTTGACTTCGAGTTTTGTTTAATTAACGTCCATCCTTTATGCCAGTTAGGCTAATAAGGACGAAGGATCAGCGCTAACGGTAACGGTAAAGAAACGGCAGTTACTGCGGCTAAAACTAATATACTCGAAGTAAGTCGATTCCACCTAAACTGAGTACGTAGTAATTAGTCCAATTAAATTACTAGTTACAAGTTCAAAGACGCAGTAGACTGGCAGGTGATCGACAACAGAGCAATATTTGTTTTTGTATTACTAGTTACAAAACTACTACTTACTAGTTACAAAAACACTACTTAATACTTACTTACAAAACAACCACTTACTACTTACATAACTACTAATTATTAGTTACAAAATTACTTACTAATTCAAAAGAGGATTTTATACTGGTTACAAAAAATACTACTTACTTTTTGGAAAACTACTACCTAATAGTTACAAATCTGTAATTACTACTTGAAAAACTACTACTTGTTAAAAATATTTTACCTACTAGTTACAAAACTACTATTTACTAGTTAAAAAAATACTACTTACTATTTATTAGTCACAAAACTAATATTTACAAGTTATAAAAATACTAGCCATATAATTACTATTTACAAATACGTATTTGTATAGGGCCTACTATACACAAAAACACTACTTACTGCTTACTTACAATAATACTAATTACTAGTAACAAATACTTACTAAATACAAAAATACTACTTACTACGTACAAAACTAGTACTTATTAGTAGTGTAAGAAAGTTACCTATGAATTACATTGTGCCTATTTTTTATAATTTTAATACTGAATTACAGCATAACACGCGGCCTGTTTTGGCCACAAAGTATGGCTATTTTAATAAAGATGATTTTCAAACCTCTGACTTGAAATTGTGGGGCTTTACCCCAATTGGTGTAAAAACAAAAGTGAAAACTTAACTAAAGTAAATTAATCCGGAGCTTAATTTAGAGTAGTGACAGAAAAAACGATAAAATAGCCGTAAAACTTAATTTGGTTGGTAAAGCTTACGTTAGGGGTATTAATATCCAGCCACTTGTAAGATAAGCGACAAGCAACGGTCTCATTGGCGCCACTGAGACGGATTTTCCGAAAACTTAACAATATCCCATAAAGTTAACGAAAATTTAATTATTCAAATAATTTGCATGGAAATTAAACCCTTACTGCCGTAAAATTAATAACGCTTTCAACTTACAACATTCAACTTACGCTTTTGCCAATTTAATCAGAGTTGAAATCTACGTTATTAAAAATGTTCAAAAAAGTGACCTCAGATTATTTATGGTAACACACTTGTCTAAACTATTATTAAAATCAATTTTTGTGTTACATACATACATACATACACACATACATACATACATACATACATACATACATACATACATACATACATACACACATACATACATACATACATACATACATACATACACACACACACACACACACACACACACACACACACACACACACACACACACACACACACACACACACACACACACACACACACACACACACACACACACACACACACACACACACACACACACACACACACACACACACACACACACACACACACACACACACACACACACACACACACACACACACACACACACACACACACACACACACACACACACACACACACACACACACACACACACACACACACACACACACACACACACACACACACACACACACACACATACAAACATACTACATTCATGGACATGTACATTTTAACGACCCTGCAAAAAATGAGTTATTGTTTGAAATTTAGGTTCGATTTAACTCAAAATTGTCACAAAAATCTATTTTTGCATTGCTTATTAAAATTTACAACTAACAAAAACACCCGTTCAACAGTTAAAAATGGTGGTAATTCAAAAACAAAATTTTTTTAAGTCTGATTTCAACATCATAATCGGCGTTAAAATCTGTATAAATCAACATTTCGCACAATCCACTGATAACATGAAAATGAATGTGAGTTTATTTTAGTATATGAATCTGAAAGTGGTCAGGGTTTACTTTAGTATATTTTTTATATTTTGTTAAGCTAAGCAATCCTTTCAGTTTTGTACTAAAAATAACGACCTACGTTATTGAAACTACATACATGGAGTTCGTACCTACAGGTTCGTCAGAACACCAGCGAACTCTCATGCCTCATGCTTTTCCAATTTAAGGCTTTACAATGAAATAAAATCGACTTAAAATAAATAAAGTGTTTGTAAACAAATTTCAGAGTCAATGTTAAAGTCTCTGTTAAGAGTGCAGCACAATGCAGTCATAGGTGACAGAATTAAAATTGTGTGTTTACCAAAACAGGTGATTGTTTAAAAGCCATTGTTGAAGATAATATTTAAATTATTACTGTATCCAAGACTTAATTTGTTATTGACGAATTAATTTCGAAAGTAGAATCGGTACTTTCTCTCTCCTACTAACTTCTCTCGGTACTACATAAGCCGCCTCGGTGGCCTATACATAGCGTACTGGGCTTTCACTCCGAGCACCCGGGTTCGATTCCCGGCCAGGGCTTGGCATTTTCATACGTTATAAATCATCCCCTTGTCTGCATTACCTCAAGTGTGCACAATAGTCGGACGTTAAACACAAAAAAACGGTACTATATAACATAGTCCAGTTGTATTATGTAAATGTTATTAAATAAAAGACTACATTTTGTAAACAGTAACTACCGTAGCCTAATTTAAATACGTAATGTAAAATCCGGTTATAGTACATTTTATCTACAAATATTTCAGTAAGGTACAATATGAGGATTCAGTCATTAATTTTATAGGTTATAGTTTTAAATATGAAAATAGAACAAACTAAGTCCTATTGTATTAAATATACTGCAACGTAACTTTCAACATAAGTCCTTGTTGTCAAGAAATAGTAGGCCTACATGGTTTTCCAACAATTTTACTTAGAAAGATATGTTGAATAATCTAAAATACAAGTACTGAATTACAGATTAGTATTAAAGTATTGTAAATATTTTGGTATTATAGTATAACTAGCTGTTACCCGTTGTGGCTTTGCCTGAAATTATAATGTAGGCAATAAAATTTATAGTCGATTTTCAAAATTAGAATAGGTCTATTTCATTTTAATATATTTCTATACAATATTATACGATTTATGGTTTTCGGCCAAGACCAAAGTATAAATTTTTGCTACTCGATACTCTAAAACAGGGTCCTGTCATATTTTAATAAAATACAATATTATTAAAAAGTCACTATTATACATTTAAACTGGAATAGTACTGTGTTTATCTCAGGTACCTAAACCGTGTTCATACCAAATTTAATCTCAATTGGTCCAGTAGTTAAAGTGTGATTGAATAACAAACAAATAAACAAAAACAAACTTTCAGAAATATAATATGATTAGCTGTTACCCGTCACGGCTTTGCCCGCAATCATAATATACGTGTCACCTGATCACGCATCACCGTGTTAGGACCAACAACCGTGTCAGTTAGGTTATGGTGTATTTATTTTTAAATAAATGTTTTTTTAACGCATAACCGTGTTAAGACTAACAACCGTTTTAGTTAAGTTATGGAGTACTTTTTTTAAAAAAATTAAGGTTTTTTTCCTGCATCACCGTATTAGACCCAACAACCGTGTAAGTTAGGTTATGGAGTACTATTTTAAAAAAAATAAATACAGGTTTTTTTAATGCATCACCGTGTTAGGCCTAACAACCATGTTAGTTAGCTTATGGGGTATTATTTAAAAAAAATATACAGATTTTTTCACGCATCAACATGTTAGGCCTAACAACCGCGTCAGTTAAGGTTTGGAGTATTCTTTAAAAAGAATAACGGTTTTTTCACACATCACCATGATATGCCCAACAATCATGTCAGTTAGGATATGTAGTATTCTTTAAAAAATATAAAGGTCTTTTTACGCATCACAGTGTTAGGCCTAACAACCGTGTCAGTTAGGACATGTAGTATTCTTTAAAAAAAATATAAAGGTTTTTTCACTCATCACCGTGTTAAGCCTAACAACGGTGTTAGTTAAGTTATGGTGTACTCTTTAAAAAAATATAAAGGTTTTTTCCATGCATCACCGTAATAGGCCCAACAACCGTGTCAGTTAGGTATTGAGTACTCTTTTAAAAAAATAAATAAAGGTTTGTTTAATGGATCACTGTTAGGCTTAACAACCATGTTAGTTAGCTTATGTAGTATTCTTTAAAAAAATATATAAAGTTTTTTTCACGCATTACCATGTTAGGTCTAACAACCGTGTTAGTTAAGGTTTTGAGTACTCTTAAAAAAAAATAAAGTTTTTTTTCATACATCACCGTGATAGGCCTAACAACCGTGTCAGTTAGGATATGCAGTATTCCTTAAAAAAATATAAAGGTTTTTTCACGCATCACCGTGATAGGCCCAACAACCGTGTCAGGATATGTAGTAGCCTATTCTTTAAAAAAATATAAAGGCTTTTTCACGCATGACCGTGTTAGACCTAACAACCGTGTTAGTTAAGTTATGGAGTACTCTTTAAAAAAATATATAAAGGTGTTTTTCATGCGTCACCGTATTAGGCCCATCAACCGTGTCAGTTAGGTTATGAGTACTTTTTAAAAAAAATAAATAAAGGTTTTTTTAATGGATCACTGTGTTAGGCCTAACAACCATGTTAGTTAGCTTATGGAGTATTCTTTAAAAAAATATAAAATTTTGTTCACACATCACTGTGATAGGCCCAATAACCGTGTCAGTTAGGTTATGTAGTATTCTTTAAAAAAATATACAGATTTTTTCACGCATCACCGTGTTAGGCCTAACAACCGTGTCAGTTAGGTTATGTAGCCTAGTATTCTTTAAAAAAATATAGCTAAAGGTTTTTTCACGCATCACCGTGTAAGGCCTAACAACCGTGTCAGTTAGGTTATGCAGTATTCTTTTAAAAAATGGGTTTCTTATTACCCAAAACCCTTGTTAGACGTATTTTTATTGTTTTACCGATCTACAACACGGTATCGATTTTCGCCGGTAGCAATTTTGAGGTTATGTTTTTCACTTTTATTTTCGATTTTTATCGTACTTCTCGTGCTTTCATATTTTAGATTCTTGCTTTTGGGCACATAATAAAGCATTTTAGTAACAAAAATATCGAAAAATCCAGGATATGCTACACTACATATTTACTATTTTTTCATATAATGTAATTACACAAATATTGGCACAGTAATATTTGTAATTAATTACAAATACACAGTAATTGTAATATTACAAATTACAATTGGCACTCTGCGTAGGGATTTTTTTACATTTAATATTGAAAATTCAACACAAAGTAACAAATTAGTCAGTTTTGAAAAAAATTCAACTAAAATAATTGAAAAAACTAAGTACTAATAATTATTTTGGGCTGGGTAAGTAGTATAATTACGTTTTTTTAAAACGGGAATAGGCCTATGTTTATCTCAGATAGTTAAACCATATTCGTACCAAATTTCATTTCAATTGGACCAGTAGTTAAAGCGTGATTGAATAACAAACAAACAAACCAACAAACACACAAACTTTCAGAAATATAATATGAAATAGATAGATAGATAGATAGATTAGATTAGATTAAGATTAAGATTAAGATAGTATTATAGTATTATATATTGGTAGAGATTGTATTGCAGTAATTAAATACCAGCCAATGGTATTACTACTAAATTATTTGAAGTGACATTATTTGAATTATTATTTTTACAGAATTAATTTTTTTTAAGTTTAATTCCGAATATTTATTAAAGAAGGTCCTAACCTCTTTTTCCTTTTCGTTCTTGTGTTAACAATGAAGGTTATGACTACCACATATTTCATAGCTCATTTCGAACATTGTTTTTTGCCAGATTTGAAACAAATCGAGCTCAAATTTTGAACGTGAATGTGCTAACACACAAATGTGTATATTTAACCGAACACTCGATATATTAAATTTTTGACGCCCTCTCTAAAAGTGATCATTTCCCGGGTCTGTCTCTTACCATGATGGCCGCACTGATACCTCATTTTTGCAATGAAAATTCGTTAAAAATATTCTACGAATTACATCGTACTAGCTACCAACTCTTTAAAGTAATGTATAATGTAGCTACACGTAGAAAACTACTACGTGTACATTGTGCTGAATTTGTTAGAGAAAAGCTTTGTTGACAGATTCAACTGCAATGGCTACCGGCTCGATCTGTGATCACTGATCGTAAACTCGCGACTGGATAAAGTGCAAATGGACCGGTGTAGACTGATGTAGGCAATCATACTGAATACACGCTTCAGGGTGGGTTTTGATAGCTTCGGGAGTTTATCTACAAGTACCGGAATTTGTATTTTGTTTTTTACGACTGTTGTCAAGATTATGAAGGATCAACTGTATTACATTCTCTATATACGAACTGTAAAGAAATGTTTATGATTGGCAAATATCGATCTTGAAATTTTGGTTTATTTTTACGTTTTATGACTACTGATTTAAAAAAAAAACATTTTTTAAGTCGTTTGGTTATGTCTACGAAAAATTTACTGTTTTTTAAAAAACTTGGTTTTGATCATCATTTTGTGACCCAATATTTTTTTGTAACCTATGGGTCGCTATGCCCAAGAAAACTGGTTCAAGAGCTATTGAAAAAAGCACAATAATTTCTAAACCGTGGTTCATCAGGCTTTGCTAAAATTTTTGTCATTAATTGAACTTTGTAATTCAAGTCACTGTCGTAAATTTAAAGTTTTAAAAATACAAATTGACGCGTGAATTAAAAACAAAAACGAATTCTGCCGCCGTCGGGCTTTAAACTAATTCTCGTTAAAACGTTTTTCTCAATTTTAATCAATTTTTTCTCAAATACAGTCCATAAGTACCCAAACAAAAGGTATTGGTCACTGTGTCCTTACTAAGAATTTTGAAAAGAAACCAAAAATCTGTCGAAATAAACTGAAAATCGGGCTAGATTTTAGTCAGTTAAAGAGAACCGTGGCAAATTTGAAATAAAAGACATTTTTGATTTGATGATAAATTCTAAATCCCAATTCCAAAGCAAATGTGGTCATATATGAACCTACATATTTCGCGGTTAGGTAATTGACAAACATTTTGTACTTCGTCATCTTTTTCTATATATACTTTTAACTGATTTTTTTTATAATTTAGTCCATAAGTCTTTATACAAACAAATTTAACATTTTGATAACAATTATTATGAAACAATAGAATACTGATACAATATAATGAAATGGCTACGAATTATGTTCGACTTGTCTCTTACCAATGTCGAAGCACGAAATGAGGTATTTACGAGTTTTCACTTAACTAAAGTAATGTTTTTTAAATATTTCTTCTTTTATTACTTACTTGAATTAATATATATTCACCAGCGGAAGATTAAATTTCATTAAGATAAGTCAGCATTTTATGCAGTTTTAAAGGAACTAGGTTTTGCCCTGATTGTTTGACTGCGCCCGTAACTTAATCCAACCGCTGCAACAATTTCGGAAAATCTCAAACATCGCTTGCGCTCGGAAATATCATAAATTGTGTGAATACCATCATCCATACTATGTCGCGCTAAATGAATACAAGGTATTCTGAAATAACTGAAAAACATCTGATCACAAGAGTTTTCCAAATCAACGCCTAGGCCTATATGGTGACGTCATTGTCATTTACATAGCATGGAGATTCACTACGCCAAGGTCACCCATCGAGATATTGTACTGCTCTTTATCACATTCTCATTCGGACGAATACGATCCAATGATGCGGCGTGAAGTTCAACACACAACCTTACGATTTTGCATTGGGAAAACCACTTCGTGGGATACTTAGTCAAATTTAAATTCAAACATAGGAAATATATGCAAAGAATTCACTTTGTTTACAAAGCAACGGCTGCTTTATATCCAACGGAACACTCATTAAAACATCAATAACTACTTTCGTATAAAACCGTGTTAGTTTGGTTTTTAGTTATTTATTTAAGTTTCTGTTGCTTTTATTATTAATTAAAAGCATTTATTTGTCTTCTCATCGAAAACACCTTACCTACTTTTCGCACGGTAGTAATTCTAAAGTTATGTGGGACAATTTTATTTTCCATTTTTTCGAACTTCCCTCTTTGAAAAACTCAACATTTTTTCGAAGCTCTCTTTGAACAACTCCTGACTTTTTTTCTATACCATAAATCGATATGTTGCAGATGAGCAACGCTTTCGATATTTTCCTGACAAACAGTCGCCTTTAAATATCTCAGGAGTAAAAATGAAAAAAGTGAGATTTTGGGAACGCGTTGGTCACGCCACAACACCCAGTCGTCCAAATCCAAACGTTAAGAAACTCTTCGTCAAGCCATCCACGAACGTCAAGACTATAATGCGGACAGACCCTGTCCTGCGGGAACCAATTTGTCCTTCTTCATTCAGTACGTCTGTCATTATGCACTCGTGTGGCATGGTTATATAGACATTCGAATTTGAGTTGCCGACAATAGAAATAGGTTCAATAATGCCAAAACAAATCATCTATTTTCTAGCACCATGCATCAAACCAATGTGTTTTTTTCGCTCCATCAACGCATATTCTAGCGGTTGACTTTCCCATTTAGATAAACAAATTCATCAGATAACAATAAGATATTTGATATTTGATAGTGGATCATTTCTGATATTTTCAAGAGCACAAATAAAAGTTCAACTTTACAGTCATAATTATCCTTTGACATGTTACGGATTTTCATTTCTATGGCATTTCTTGTTTTTAGAATTCTAAACATGGATGTTTTATTAATGCCAGTTTCCAAGGATTATGCCAGTCTGCAACCTTTGGAATATTGGCTGGAGTATCATTGTCGATGTTTCTTCATTCGTTACGGTTCTGGGAGGTAATCTTGGTTAGCCATCAACGTTATCTGTGTCCTTCAATTTCTGTATCAACTTAACAACTGGGTCATTTTAGTCTAGGTAATAAAATAGTATCAATAAGTTTTCGAATTTTGTTACTTCCAAGCAAAATAAAACAGTAAAACTGTTAAACAAGCAGACTGTACAACAATTACTCTAAAACAGCAGTTTTTTCAGCTGCAGAGTTTACTGAAACATAGAGGTTAAAATATTAGTAGAGAAGTTAATTATATAGCATAAAACTAAAAACAAAGTTTGTATATAGACTTATGGATCACCCTGTAATGCGGTTAATAGAATGACGCACTAAACCTTAATCTTAACGCACATTAAAAAAAAACAAAAAACAACAACAAATTCTGTTAATCAAAATACTTGCAGTAAAGTACACGTCGATAGGAATGGTGACATTTAGATCGACATGTCATGCTTTATCCTTGTTTATTGTCGGCTATAGAGATGTACCAACACAACAAATATAAATTTCCCTTAATGACACTTCACGTCAGGATTAAATGATTAATATTCCACCCCCCGTTCGGTGCATTCTAAGCGTATTAATCAAACGGAAGGTTATGGTATGGTGGGATGAATTTAATAGTATGTGATCCTGCTTCAAAACAAAAACACCATTGCACAATCTTTTTATTTAATAGTACTAAGTAGAACGTTGTGATTTTTACGGGTCTTAAAAATATTCCCGAAATTTAATTTTATTTCAAAGTTTGTGTGAATTTAGTTACGATCATTCGGAACAGTTTACACACGATCAATAGAAACATTTTCAGAAATCACGTCGTTAAAATTTTCTTCCTTGCTTTCTTCCAATTTTTTGTTATAGCTCCCTAAGCATAAAGTTTTGAAAAGCAACCAATGCGATTTGTCTGCGTAAAAATTTCACTGAAAAATTAAATATTTACATTTATTAGAAGCCTTAAAGTTAGGGGTGAAACAACAGAACATAAATCATTTTATTTTTTTTCTCTAAATTTCAGTCATTTTATTAAATCTACAGTCAGACAAGTGGCCTGAAATTTGAGCGGAAATTACTGTAAAATTCAAATAATTTCCGTTGAATTGACTGTTAGTTATCAACTAAAGCTCATATTGTAAACGGCTAATAGTAAAATGTATTTATTTATATTGAACACTCTAAAATTTTCTCTTCATAAAGTTTTTAAAAATAATTTTATTTGGGGCTCTCATTGGAACAACACGAATAAGAATGTAAAATAGAATGAACGGTATCTCACAGTACAACAAGAAGCTGGTCAAACGAATATAAAACCTCCGTGATAAGGGCAAACTGAAAAAGAATAAGTATAGCAAGAACCTTAATAATGTACTAGGAAGTCACCAATTAGAAGAGAGGGAGTTATCCATCTTGAATCCTCTTCAAATACAACACTTTATGAAGAGACTAGGACTGTAGAAGGCGCCATAACTGAGCATTCCAGGAATATAGAAAGGAGACACAATAGATGTACAAAGGTAGTAGTGTAATAGTAACCTTAGAAATTCATTTAATCATTCTATTAACCAAATTATTTATTTATCAAATAAAATAGCCTAAAATTAATTATTTGATTATTTTTTTAAGTTAGTTTTGAGGTTATGTTTATTTTAATTTTTCATGAACGCTTTGTGGCGCAATTTTTCAGCCACGATCTTAGAGAGCAGTCAGTAATGCAAAACGCAGCGAGCGATGTTACTTCGTATTTCACACATCTAAAGCAATTAACAATCTGTTTGATTTTCATTACTTTCTAACAAAGAAATCTTTTGTGTTCAGTTTAGTAAAACTAGCACACAGCCCATTCCCTCGCGTGATTCGATAACGACAGGTGCTGCTCCCCAGTGTCAACTGCAGGAAATTGAATGTAAACTGGAAAATTCCCGCAAACAAACTGCTGTATTTGCAGTTTTCTTTATTGTTTATTTTAAAAAAAAGCCTCCCAATGATTTCGGAACAGAATGTTCTAATAAATCCTGTGTATACAGTGTGTACTAGAATATATATGTTTAATCAGTTTCTCAAATTATAAAAAACCGAAGAAAATTCCGATTTATTAGGCAACTACAGTACATTATTTTAAAGTACGCATTCATTAACAACTGTACTTAAAATCGACCTTTCTATTGAATTTCACTGGTCATTCTGCTGTGCCTCTGAACATGCACACCTCAAGGTAGTAGATTCGAGACTGCAGTTACCGCCAACAGCCCTGCAGTTCTTTTCGTTTAAGCCAGCCCTCATCCTCATTAGACTAACAACAATTAATATTTCACTACTTATACATATTTATAAATTTTAATCGATTTTCTAAAATGAAAAAATAACACACGATTTTTTTAAATACTTTACTTCGATAACTCGTTTACCTGTTTACTAAAAAATAGTTAGTGTCCAATCATTTAAGATGAACTTTGTAATGTCTTTATTTCAAACATATAAGGGTGTTCCTTTAGTTTTTTGTTTGCTAAGTCTTTAATTATGTCTGAAAGTCTGAGAAAACCCTGACATTTCGATTTTGAGAAAATCCGAATTTTGTTTCAATAATTTCTTTTTATTGTCTCAATAACAAACGAGTAAATTCAATGCCGCAAGTAAATTCACAAGCAGACGTTATTCTTCAAAGTCGTGAAACGTTTTCCAATTATAAGGATTAAGGAGACCGTAAAGAGGATCAATCAGAAGCGAGCACATCAGTAAATATGTCCTTATCTCTCGGAATCTTGCGATTTTAGCCCTTAACGAATTTATCTCTTATCTCTTTCGAAACGTTAACATTTTAGTATTTATCTCTGGAACCCTAAAATTTAATTAATCCATATCTCTCGAACCCGTACGATTTGTGTGGTATTTAAAAGTTACAGTTTTGCTCAGTTTTGTGAAAGTTGTTTGAATCCATTTATAATTGCATTTGACAAAAAAAGGAACTTTAAAAAGTGATACTACTTCTACATGCCAAATTTTATTATATGAATTTAATTTTTCTAAAGCACACACACACACACACACACACACACACACACACACACACACACACACACAAACTGTTTTGATTCAAACGGTCTGTTAATGGAAGAAACTAATAAATATTAAAACTATTTGGCAAGCTAACAATAAATGTTTATAGAAATGGTGGGTATTAAGTCCGTTCCTCCCGATTTTGTTCACATATTACACTAAATTGTTTTTTTCAGCGATGTCATTCATTATGTACGTAGAAACCCTTTTTTTCTACTCAAAACTTTTGTTAGTCATCTAATGACTCCAATCAAATTGAAAATGCCTTATCAGAAGGTGACCATGCGACATGTCGTGTAATGCAGTTTGCTTTTCTAAAAAAGTGGTGAAATCAAACAAAAGGTTGTATCGTATCAGAGAGATCATTAGGCTTAAACATTAGCAGTTATAACCTAATAAGGTTGGAATAAATCGAATTGCAATTCTTAAACTTACTGGTTTCTTGAAAACTGAACAATCCTTTTTAGTTTGCATTTCACCACTGTTAAAAGGACAATATTAATCGACCTGTAGCAAGAGCACCTAATCAATAAGAATTTTCAAGTTGTCCCCTGCAGCTTGAACATGCAGGAAAACGTTTTGGGTAACACAAAATTAAGCTTTTCTAGATGTACACTGTGGGAGAAAACGTAGATGTGACAAAACAATAATAGGACGGAAGGAGCATACACGCCAACCTTTATATTATAAACTTTTAAAATTACTTTCAACAAGACCTAACTACCAGGTTGTATTAACTCGCAGTTTATATTTTAGAACATGTCCCGCCGACATAACTACACACATATTGGATTGTCTACCCTTATTTGCATATATTATATGACACGTAATGCTGTAGGGTGCAGGGGTGAAAGTGTGAGGGGTAGTTTCATTAAGGGATTTGCAATAACATGCAGGTTGTGGCAAAACTAGGAAATAGAAGTGTTAAAACTGTATTACAGAACATAAGTTCTATTGTACGAGTATTAATACAGTATAAAATGAACAAATACAATCTTTATATTAAAACTTCCACTGAATGTATTAAGTATATTAAAATTTATATTTTATACAAGGTGTAACAAAAGATCTGTGCGTCCTATTTACCTTGTGACCGCCATTTTGAAACTTATAGAGACTATCAAAAAATGTAAAAGATCTTAAAAATTCGTACAACAAACGTCCACGTAGATATTTGGAAAACACTGTGTTATTTTTCGCGAATTTTAATTGGAAAATGAGCAGCCATCTTGGTAAGACACAGACTCTATTCAGACAGTATCAGCACCGATTTCGACTTCTATAACATTAGAGATCGCAAATTTTGTTCGTATATTATTCAAATTTAGCGCAAAGAAATATTCTAATAATAATTTGAACAAGTATGTTACCCATCAAATTCCGTTTGACCGTTTCAAAATGGCAGTCATTCGAAAACAAAAGTTTAATTTATCTATTTTTTGAAAGTATTATTCAAAAATCGCAAGCAGAGTTAAAAATCTGTATTACAAAATTAATATTAAAAATTTTCACGTACATTGGTATTACGTAGATAAAACCATTACGGGGATATTTAAATTAACCGGGTTTTGGCTTTTACCATGATGGCCGCTATACAGGGAATTCACAGATAAGTACGAGATCTCGTAAAAATAACTTCTAATTGACCGAGCAAAGCGAGATCTCCGTTTCAACTCGACCATTCGGCGTTTGGTTTGTTTGTTTGTTACGCAGTTTAGGCCAAACGCGTCGACCGATTTAAATTTTCAAATTTAATACGAAGGTACCTATGTATAAAACCCGAAAGACGTATGTGTACGATTTATTCCATTCATTTCCATTTCAAGATGGCGGCCTCTGATTTGTGTTGAATAGTGTAAGCAGTTTTGGCTAAACGCATTAAAACATTGTTTTGAAATTTGATACGAAGGTATAAAGCCCAAACCAAGTAAAGTAATTTTTTTGTAATAATGTAATGTACAGGCAGCAGGTGATAACAATAAATCTTGCTGAATGTGTAAATATTATTTCCTCTACTATGTATTTATAAACAGCATCCAAAAAAGCGCAGTACAACTATCGTGCGGAATAAGATAATGTATTTTTTTTTTTAAAGAGAAGTTACAGTCCCAAAACGGCAGACAGATATGTAAACTTAAACCATTTAAGACAGATCTTTATATTTGTTTAGTTTCTACTTATATTATATGTATTTATAAAAATATATGATTTATTACCAGGAAGAAGTGAGGTCCCTGTTTTAACAGTTCGTATTTTGTTTGTGTGTTTGTTTGTTACGCAGTTTTGGCTAGACTTGGTTTTTGGTGTTTAACGTCCGACTATTGTGCACACTTGGGCTAATGCAGACGATGGGATGATTTATAGCGTATGAAAATGCCAAGCCCTCGCCGGGAATCGAACCCGGGTCCTCGGGGTGAAAGCCTAGTACGCTATCCACTAGGCCAACCGAGGCGGCTTGACAGTTTTGATGTGATTGTTTTGAACAACATACCTTGTATTAGGCCTGAAAGACGTACGTGTAAGATGTTTGCCATTAATTTATGTTTCAAAATGGCTGCTTGTGATTTAACGATGTTAGCAGTTCTGGCCAAAAGTTATGACCGATTATTTTGAAATTTAGTAACAATGTATCTTATATAAAGCCCACCAGATGGTGTTCTCTCATTTACGATGACGAGTGTACGCTGTGCTGCTGAAATGCACTGACTTATTGTTTTCAAATTTAATATGAAGCTACCGTGTATAAAGCCACATATATGTAAAATTTTCTCCAATTCACTTCTGTTTCAAGATGGCGTTGTCTTATTTATGATGGCGAGTGTACACACTAAGCTTGCCTTAAAATTCTACATGAAGTTACTGCATATAAAGCCCAAACCCTATATATGTAAAATTGCCCATCATTCACTTTTTCAAGATGGCGGGCTTTAATTTAACTATTACGAGTGTAGTTGCTGGCTATTTCCAGTAACACTGGTTGAACGGCAAGACCTATCTGAAAGCATCATGGAAAAAGAGCATACAATTTCCAATAAAGTTGGTCCAATAACATTTTTCGTGGGTATAATGGTTACTGGTTATATTGGCAGAGTTGGTGCGTTAGAGAGCGTCGTGGAGCGCTCTCTGTATCAATTAAGAATATGCTGCGAGATCTACTATTCTTCGAACTACTAATAATTATGTAACGGAAAAAGTTAACGCTATTAGTAGATAGAAGGGCGGGCTCAAACCACCATTTTGTTTTTTGACGTAAGGGTGGTGTCATATTACCAGGGGATGTCATAGGGATGACGTTGATGGGTGACGTTGATGGGTGACGTTGGTGGTGACGTTGATAGGTGACGTCATTGGGTGAGGTTGGTGTGGTCACAGCATGTTTGTTTTGTGACGTGACAAGGGTGTAATGTTACCAGGGGATGTCGTAGGGGTGACGTTGGTAGGTGACGTTGGTGAGTGATGTCATTGGGTGACGTTATTGTGGTAGGTCGTGAGGTTAGTGTGGTCACAGCATTTTTTTTTTTTTTTGTGACGGGACAAGGGTGTAATATTACCAGAGAATGTCGTAGGGGTGACGTTGATTGGTGACGTTGGAGGGTGATGTCATTGGGTGACGTTATTGTGGTAGGTCGTAATTAGATGGGTATTTGGTAACGTACCTCAGTAACGCTGTAAGAGTGACCCCCCCCATCGATAATATTACACCCTTTTAACTTTACAAAACGAAATGGTTGTTGATGTCACCTCACTTATTTAGTTCGCGGAGATTCTCTACGAAGACTTTGCCTTTCTGCAGTAGAATAAGAGACCCAATTATTTTCTAAGTAGTTTGTCCACATCTGGAATAAAGTACTTGCCTCCGTTCTGCATATTGTAACTGTCGATTTTATTAGTAGGTCCAGGTCAAATAAATGGCTTTTTAAAAAAAGGTGGTATTTAAACCACTAGTTTATACAGTGTTTATTTAAATAAGGTAAGTTACATTTTGTAATATTGTACAATGAAAGGATAGAACATACATTGTTTCTTAAATTATTAACAATCACAAGTGTTACTTATTTTAATAATATAAAAATATCATTCGGTTTAGAAATACAAACAACTACAGTGATTCTTGGATTTCATTGTGTTGTAACAACGGGATAGATAATTATACTTTAAGCTTAGTTAGCATTTTCAATTATTTGAGGTTGCCAAAGCCGTAGTACCGACCTCTGTATAACAAGTTATAGTGACCCTCGAAGCATGTCTCAATGACAGAATATTTCAAAATTAAATTGAGGCCAAAAATTAATGGAGGTGAGTAGTGACAAATTGTATTCGGTAACCGCTTTAATTTCATTTTAAATTAAAAAATGTAATATTCTGCAAACCACTCTACTGTAATAATTCTGGCCTCCAACACTTAAGCCCTATGGGAATTGTAATTTAATATCTTCAGGCTGTAAATGAAAAAATTAATTTAATTAAATTGTGGCTAAGCGTCCGCAAGATTTCTCACAACGATCTGTAGGCCTAATATTATTTACGTAAAAATCTGTTTTTACCAGAAAGTGTTCAATGGCTTACTCAAATATCACAGAAATTACTTCGTACTTCCAGTCATATTCATATTGTACTTTCGTTGTATTCATATTGTAAACGTCCTTTGGGTAGGATCAAAGTGGATTTGATTTGGAGTTGTATCTATAAAAGCTGAACAGTTAAAACGATTTACATTAAATTTGGCGTGTAGGTGTAGTTTTCCCTTACCTTTGTGAAATTATTTTATTAATATTACATTTGATAGAGACAATTTTTTTTAATTTTTAGAAGTTTGTCTGGGTTTTTAATATCTCTGTACCATTTTCCCTATTGACATCATTTTTGTACCAACAATCTGAGATTTTTCCTACATTAAAATTACAAATTTGTTTAATATTAATGTGAGCTTAGCTAGTTCCTGACTGGTTGAGATTCTTTAGAGGTTATTGGGTTTGTGTGGTCTCTTGCACCGCGATTAAAGAACTTATAGTGCAACAAAACCCCTTGGATTCTAATTCACTAGACTGGCAAACTCTGTAAGTTTTATCAGTCCACTGACTAGTTCATTCTGCTGAAAATCTTCAGGATCCTGTAGGTCAAACATCCTTTTGCCTCCTGGCATTGACAGTTTCATTATCCATTCCGCAAAGCCTATTTACGTTTCTCCTTGGTATAATGTTCCTGGCTCACATCCATCCAGTCTTAAAGCACGGTTCCCACCAGTACCAGCACCAGCATCTCAATGCTATACATTTTGTTTCTTACCCCAAGATTTAATTCCAAGGAAGTCTTCAGCTTCTGTTTAATCCTTTTAACAGCCACTTTGCTACCACCTCCTATCTTCTCAATTTATGATTTTCCTCCTGATAGACGTTTACGGATGGCAACTCTCACGTCACCTGGAATCCCCACATCTGACTGCAATTCACGGCTTAAGGGTTCCAACAACCCCACTTCCCTCATCTGCCATGCTATTTTCACTCCCAAAATCCATTTTTCCAGGTACTCATTTTTGGAGGGGGTTTGTGGATTTCGAGTCTGTTTCCAGCCAGGAACATTCCACAAGGAGATAGGGGCCTACCATTCAGAGCCTAACATGCGCAGGTATGTCTAGGTAAAACTGGAGGTCGTCTGGAATCCAGAATCAGCATACTTAAACTAAGTTCTCCCTTAGCCTCGCAACCTTCAGCGTACGCCGTTCCACCTTGGCTTGAGATGAAGAGATCCAACACAAAAGAAGATAGATGAAGAAAAACCGATCGGAATTCTTAGAGTAATAATATATGAAAGATTTTCGTTATAGAAAGTTCATAACCATAATAGGATCCAGGCCTAAGGTACCTCAGGATTGTGCCCACAATGTGAAAACTCCTAAGGGGAAATTGAGTCCTTACGTACCAAAACAAAAGAATCGAAGAAGAAGAAGCCAAAGAAATCCGGTTCTAGTGCTACCGGAACCGAATGGGTTATTTAAAAAAATCAACAGATTTAGATTTTGTTAGACTAGTGGGCCCGTGCCATGTTTCGCAGTTAAAGGGGAAGAGAAACGAATAATATTCAACAATGTACAGCAACAGTGTTGAAGCATCTCTTTATAAACTATGTTTGAAGTGATCTATGAAATATGTGGCAATCATAACTTTCCTTTTTAGTACATGAACAAAAAAATGTTAGGACATTTTCTTATGAAATCGCTATCCGTAACTGAAAGTAAAAAACAATGAATCCTGTAAATATAATAATTCAAATAATACCATTGGCTGGTATTTGATTACTATAATACACCAATATTTCATACAATACTTTCATTTTAGTATTACTGTACATATCTCCCCAAATAAAAACGTTGCAAAACCCGTGCAGGCCTACTATTTCTTGTCAATATGAACTTCTGTTAAAAGTTATATTTATATTTAATACTTGTATAACATGTTAATAAGGCAATACCATTCACTATATATAGGTTACTTAATAAAATAGACCATACTTTGTTCTACTTTACCTTTTAAAACTATAACTTATAAAATTTATGACTAAATTAGGTTACAGTATTTACTGTTTACTAAAAGCAGAGTCTTTTATTTAATAACGTTTACATATTACAACTGGCTTAAATTCTTTTGTCGATTCTACTTTCAAAAATTATTCGATACTTTTTTTTTTGCCTTGGGATACACTAATAATTTATATATTACTTTCAACAATGTTTTTTTTAAAAATCGTCTGTTTTGATACACAAAGAATTATTTCTGCACCTATGTCTGCATTGTGTTGCACTCTCACGAGGAAACTTTATACTACTCTTGGAATTTTTCTTACAAACCATTTATTGGTTTTAAGTCGGTTTTAATTTATTATAATGTTTTTAAATGAAAAAGTATGAGGCATGAGAGTAACCTGGTATTCTGACTCCATATATGTGGTTTTAATAACTCAGGTACTTATTTTGGGTAAAAACCGATCGGAATTCTTAGAGTAATAAAAGATACATATATGAAAGATTTTGGTTATAGAAAGTTCATTACTAAAATCAATCTGGTTAATTTGAAATACAATATGGACTTAGTTGGAAATAAATCGAAAAGAACTAAAATGAATCTAAAATTTCTTTTATTTCTATTTTAAAGCACTTATTTAAGTTCATATATCAACAAAATTTGTATTCATAATATATAAAAAATATTGAAATATTTAAACGTGCTATTTTTACAAATAAATAATGGCCAAACATGCAAACAAAACTATAAAAAATATTATTGTGTTTTCGTTTTAGTTAGTATATGAGAATAATCCAAATTGAAATTCATTTCAAGCACTGTTCTGCCTGCAGAATAATCAGATTTATGATAATTCGACATAGATAAACTACTTAAAATAACAGTATAAAAAATAACAAAATATCGCAATTAGTATTTGAATTTTTATTTGACATACGTTGAGTGTTATCATAATGAGAGCAAAATAATAAGCTCGCATTGGTGCTTTTAATCGAGTACGAGTACGTTTTGTGCTTTAAGTAAAATTCAAATATCTCTGTACTTAATCTAATTGGAATTTTACTATCGAAATTTAATTGGGAAATAATTTATTAGAACGGTTATCGTAGTATCATACAAATCATTTATAATATGTTTCGAGAAAGGGGCATTAAAAATATATATCAGCTTTAAAAACTGCATAAATTAGAATACTGAATTTTCAAAGCCAGTTAAAATTAAGAAATTTAATTTAATGCGGTGGTCGGGGTTACTTTTCGTATTTTCAATGCAGTTTGAAAGTTTATAGTGTTACACAAAGAGGATGAAGTAAAAAAGTTATTTTTTTAAATTCGCTTTTATTATATCAGCAACACAGCTGCGTGACTAGATTATTTTCATATTTTCTGCTAAGGAAAGCAACAGTGGTTGTTCTGTTACTAAACGCCCTTTGAGTAAGTCATATTTTATAACACTGTACGAATGCGTATTCCTTATGAGGCTCTCTTCCGCTAGCACATTTCCCAAATCGATTTCTAATTACCCTTCGTTAAACATGTATCGAATCATTTAGGGGTTGCCTTGGGCGGCAAGTGTTACAAAATGTATGAGAGCTGTACTTAAGGCAATGAACAATCCACCAGGGCCGAGGGTGGGTTAATGCCACAGTGTGTTCCGTAGTTAAGACTTTGTGTTTAAGGTAATTACAGATTTATTTTATATGGTTAGTATTATGTTGGGGTTTATTTAGTTTTTGCTTGGAACGAGAGACATGTTTAAAAAGATTAAGTTTGTAAATCGAAAACTGTAAAAAATTCTCTGTTTTGTTATCCATACCAAAAATATATTTATTTTATCACTGAGGAAATTATTTAAACCTGCCAAGTATCAGTTTCGATGGCTAGATGGTGATAATTTCTAATAATAAACATTTTATCTTGCACTTTTTTGAAAATGTAATTTTACTATTAAAATATCCCCTTTAAAATATTAAAATTACTTTCAAAAAAAAAATAATTAAACAACATTTCTTGTTATTTTTCGTATTTCACAATTTGAAAATTTAAAATTATAATTTTTAAAAATTCTTACCGCATATATGTTGGTGAAATCAGATTCTCAAAAAAAATGAGAAACGCAAAAATAAAGTTTTTTTTTAATTTGAAAATTCTGAAATTTTTAAACTGCTGAACGAATATTACTGAGCAGCACGAAAACCAGTTTTCGTGTCTGGTTTGGTTTACATTTGACAAAAAATCTCAAACGATAGATCGCTAACTTGCCCTTTCTTAACTAGGTCAGACTGAACACACGGAATCCAGTTCATTCTTGAGAAAAACAACGAGTATCAGAAAAATAATAAATTTGATTGTTGAACTGTATCATTATTAGTCGTAATGATTCACAAGACGGCAGATACACAAGACATTGGACCTAAACAACGAACGTGAGACTGGTAAAACACACACAAACACAAACACACACACACACACACACACACACACACACACACACACAATCTGATTCTGTAGTTCTCAGGAAAAGTTAAAAGTATAGTGATAAAAATATTTCTTTACTGATATAAAATAATGTCGTGTGACACCATTATAAATGTTAGATAACATTATTAATTTCTAAATTCGCTTCTATCACGTCAGCGAGACAGCTGTATGCCGCGATTAATTATTTACTCTAGGACCGTAGATTTTTTTAAAATCAACAAATTGTTTTAATACCAACAAATTGCTTTTATACCATAGGACCGTAAATTGCTTTTAATTTAACAAATTACTTTAATACCAATAAATTGCTTTTACATCAACAAAATTGCTCTTATAACAACAGCAAATTGCTTTTATATCAACTAATTACTTTTATATCAGCAAGTCACTTTTATATGAAAAAATTGTTTTTATATAACGAAATTGCTTTTACAACAACAACAACAATTATTACTTGTGTATCAATAAATTGCTTTTAAATCAACAAATTGCTTTTACATTAACAAATTGCTTTTATACCAAAAAATTGCTTTAAATCAACAAATTGATCTTATATTAATAAATTTCATTTATATCAACAAATTTCTTTATATAAAACAAATTACTTTGACATCAGCAAATTGCTTTTGTAAAAAGAAATTATTTGTATTTCAACAAATTGCTTTTATACTAACAAATTGATTTAATACAAAATGTGTTTTTATTTTATTTTACTAATACAAAATTTAGTTTCAATAAAAATTTACGATGTTGTTCGGTTGTAATAATTTTAACATTGCATGAGGAAATCTCAAAGTTTGTTTAATAAATGTCACCCAGAGTAACACGATATGTATAACAGCAGGTGTTGGCAAGCCTGGTGTCGATAAAGTGATAAATTACAGGCGCATAGTTGGCGGAACTGAAACGGGATGCGGGAGACACACCCTCCATCATTTCTCACGTACTTTGCATACGTGTCTTGCGGACGGGAAGGAGCAGCCAATTAAACCGAACTAATCCAAATTAAATTATATTATAATATAAAGACAACTATGCAATTTTAATTATTAATTATTGAAATACAAGGCTCGTAACAATCGCTATACGCAACTGCCTTGTATAGCTAATTTGCAACATTTTTTTAATCTTACGATTATTCGAAAATTTTATTTTAATCTAGTAATCATCGCTCACATCTTTAAAATTATGTTCACTATATGTACATGAACTCTGACCGACATCATAATCAATTTTATGTCACTTAATATCAACGGATTGCAATTTTTAATGCTAATTAAGACGGTGACATCAGACTTTCAACAAAAAAAAACATAAGGCGACAAATTTTAAATTGCCTCCATTTTTGAACGGTTAGACGCATTTCGCTTGGTAACGAATTTTTCTAAGCTCTTACCAAATTCGATTTTTGCCAAGTTTGAAAAGAATATATATATATATATATATATATATATATATATATATATATATATATATATTTGGTGTTTAACGTCCGACTATTGTGCACACTTGGGCTAATGCAGACGATGGGATGATTTATAGCGTATAAAATGCCAAGCCCTCGCCGGGAATCGAACCCGGGTCCTCGGGGTGAAAGCCTAGTACGCTATTCACTAGGCCACCGAGGCGGTTTTATATATATATATATATATATATATATATATATATATATATATATATATATATATATAAGGTATGTATATAGTATGGTACATATATATGGTAACAGAGAGAGAGAGAGAGAGAGAGAGAGAGAGAGAGAGACAGACAGACAGACAGAGGCAGAAAGAGAGAGAGAGAGGGGGTGTCGCAACTGAAACCTTCCTTGGTTCTGGGGTTATTTTAAATTATTGGTCTATAAAAAATCCTTGAATATACATAAATTTCGAACATTTTATTTGAATTCAGATTTCATTTTGCAAAAGAAGTTCAAAAATGTGTTGTAGTGAAGTAATAAAAACAGTAAAAAAGCACAGTTTCATGTTTGTTTAAGTTGTATGTCCATCCTAAAAGCTTGTCCAAAACTTTAACATGTTTTTCCTCATACTCCTTATCTCTTGATAGCTAATGCTGAATGGTGTCCAGATACAAGCAAATAGTCAACATACTTAGCTGGGTCAAAGAGCCGAAGAGGAGGTACATTGATCTTTACAAACAACACAACCTGTTGCAATATTCAATGATGATCACACTGGTGATATAAGATGTTCATCTGTGAGAAACCTCTTTCACAATCATTCGTTGTTATGGCTATCGAACTGATTGACTGCTTCTGGGTGAGACTCTCCGGGAACAGTTTAAGTGAAGATAACCCGGGAATCCTGTTATTAGTTGTCTTTCATCAAGTTTGAACTGGGAGGCTAGTTATTTCATTCTACCCAAACGTTATTGGGATATTATGTACCAATTTTTAAGTCGAGAATAGGGAATGTGGGAGAATTGAGAATGAGTCAGATTACCGCCCTAAGAGCCGGCGCCCTACCAACCGCTACAGTGAAGTAGTCGAAGTTCGCAGTACTCAATAGTAACGCACAACAAATTACCCTAGCCTCACATCATTATCGACCGTTACGGCCTGCGAATGGTTCTTTTACGTGAAGTGGGCTAGGCAGTAATATATGATTAAATAAATGATTTTAACTATCTTATTTTTTCCTAAAGAGAAGTACCGTAACGCCAAGTTCTGCCTCAAATCGAACCCTGCATATATATATATATATATATATATATATATATATATATATATATATATATATATTGACAGTTCATTTTCCAGCTGTAATGCCAACTTCTCTATGTTGAAGACAATGCTTATAATTCAAGACTTCTTACTGACCCCGTTCCGCTTGGAACAGTTCTAACACAAGTGCATTAAGTGTTTCGGCTTAACTCGCTTCGGAAACTTTGCAAGGACACCCATTAATAATCGTTGCATAACAGATTGGAAGCCTTCAGCCGTTGTAAGGATTAAAACTGTTTCTAACGAGCTTTCTGGAGAACCAATAGAAAGTCGATTACTGCGGCTATGTATATGCTAATAGTGCAGCGCACGTATTAACTTAATAATTAATTTTATGTTCATCGAGTACACTTGGTGAAGTAGTAATTTAATTATTTGTAAGCGCCCCCCGCTTCAGTGTTGACCCTACTTCCCTAAAATACGTAAATTTTAGCAAATTTCAGTTAGAAGATGAACTATTTTTTAAGGGTCGTTAAACTTTATATAAATGAACGCACACGTTCAAAATTTTAGTCTGATTTGATGTAAACTTTTTAAAAATAGCGTGGACCAGTTAATTAACAGTTTCAAAATGGCGTAGGATCTTTAAAAATCCGTCACTTTTTCGTCTTAAATATTTTTTAAATTCCAATTTCACCATCGTAATCAGCGTATTCAAAAGGTAAATTAAATTTGAATTTTAAAAGCCGTTAAATTTACAACATTTAACTTTAACATTTACAACATTTAAACAACATTTACATTTAAACAACATTTAACATTTAACAACGCCGGTTGTTAATGATGATAAAATCAGAGTTCCAAAAATAAGTTAAAATAAAAAAAAATTGCTTTTGGTAATTCGCTTATATTAAGTTAACGACACACCTGTTATACCAGATTATTGATTGTATGCCAGAAATTGTATGCCCCTTTGGACGGTTTATTTCTCTGTACTTTCAAGGTTATCTGAGTTATTTACAAAAATTTAAAAAAAATGTTTGGCCGGAAAATTATAGCGTTTTTCATACTCTGGTTCTTTTTAAACACTAAATAGAAATCAAAATGTAGACAGTATAAATCTGTATCCAAAAATATAATTCTGGTGAATATACATTTTGTGGAAGAAGCTTATAAAGTTTAAAAACATTCTGTGTAGTTATGAACTAGGCCTATACAAAATCAGGGGAAAATACGACGAGAAACTTTCATTTTGAGGTGTGTTAAGTAAAACATAGGCCTAACATAAAAGTACTGGGTAACCAAAAAGTTTTAAAACAGTGCTTCTACGGAACAGTGGATCCAGAGCACTTCATGTAAAATTTGGGGTCATTTAAAATGCACCAAAGAAGAAGTGTTTTGTGTTTGCCACAATTGACTTTCAGAATAACATTAAATACATTTTGTTGATTGTAACACTATTAAAAATTCATTATATATATATATATATATATATATATATATATATATTGCATTGTACGTTTGTATGTTACTTTTAACCCCAAAACACACTGCAGGACGACAAATATCGTAAATCAGAGCAATTATCATTAACAATAAGACATATTTAAAAGCATAGAAAAAGATTTATTTGATGTGCCAAAACTCTAAAATACAACTTAAAATGTCCTCAAAAAATGTAAGAAAATAAAAACCAAAAAATGTTACAACTGTCCCCGGTTTTCCTATATATATACATTTTTAAATCACAAAAATAATTTAAATCAAAGCACGTTTTTGTCAGAAATATATTCTAGAAAAGTTGAAAAAGGTACCTTTATGTAGGCTAGGCTATATATAATTAATTATTTATTTAAGCTCAAAAGATAAGATGGATTAACTTTACTCATAAATTCGTTTGTACAACGAAATGGATTATATTCGCAACGCGCACAACGAAATATTGTACGCAACGAGCACAACGAAATATTGTACGCAACGCGCACAACGAAATATTGTACGCAACGAGCACAACGAAATATTGTACGCAACGCGCACAACGAAATATTGTACGCAACGCGCACAACGAAATATTGTACGCAACGCGCACAACGAAATATTGTACGCAACGCGCACAACGAAATATTGTACGCAACGAGCACAACGAAATATTGTACGCAACGAGCACAACGAAATATTGTACGCAACGAGCACAATGAAATATTGTACGCAACGAACACAATGAAATATTGTACACAACGTGCACAATGAAATATATGCAACTAGCACAGCGACATATTGTACATAACTGGCACAACGGAAAGCGCACGTCAAAGTGAAAAAAACGTCAACTAGATTTGAAATATAGACGAATGTATTGCTACTAGGGCGTCAGTCTTAACTAGATTTTTCAAACAAACTTCTCTCATACAAGCAGGTTTTAAGACCAGTCTCGATGTACGGTTGCAACTTCGGGGTTGCACCAAGAAAACTAACCTTAATATAATACAATCTTTTCAAAATAAGGTACTGCGAGGGATTGTTGGTGCACCATGGTTAAAAATGATAATATCCACAAAGACCTTAAGATAGACACAGTAAGGGAAGTGTTAAGATCCATAGCTGTGCAGCATGAACGTAGACTTCACAATCATGTTGACACCGCAGTGCGGAAGATGACTGCGGGCAGAAATGTGGAGCGGAGACTGAAGAGGACAAGACCAGAAGACCTGGTCCAGTGATTATATGTTACCATATGAGAGAGTATTCGGAGAAATTCATAGGAATGATTTCTAACTAATACTGCGACAGTGACATATTTGCAATATTAACTACTGGATACGTTGTACTCAGTTGTAGTATAAAAAAGAACTAGAGCAGCAAAATAATTTTACGGAACGAGCACAACGAAATATTGTACGAAACGAGTACAAAGTACGTAACAAGCACAACGAAATATTGCACGCATCGAGCACAACGAAATATTGCACGCATCGAGCACAACGAAATATTGAACGCAACGAGCACAACAAAATATTGAACGCATCGAACACAACGAAATATTGAACGCATCGAGCACAACGAAATATTGCACGCATCGAGAATAACGAAATATTGCACGAATCGAGCACAACGAAATGTTGAACTCAACGAGCACAACGAAATATTGAACGCAAAGAATACAACGAAATATTATACGCACCGATTACAGGGAAATATTGAAATTAGGTCCATAGTCAGCAACGATAACAGGTAAGCTTGAAATTTATAACAACGGCTCAGTTGTTCCTTACGGACCGATTAATAACGCAACTACAAGAGTTTTTTCACAGAAATTGTCAATATTAGGTTGTTAAAATAACAGTTAACGATAAACTAATACCACTCAATAATGTATTAGGCTAACCTGATTCTGAAAAATAAGAGTAATTTCCATCTTAAATGAGTACACGGTTGTCAGGTGCACTTCAAAGAGTTCCTAGATGTCCAATCACATGGCCAGGCATGAACCGCTGGTGGACTGCTGCCGGTTGCCGCACAGTTTTAGTTGATAGCGACTGTCACTGGTAGTAACGGACATTTATCCCGCCTCAAAGGCTCCTGTCGGAACTGAGAAGTTAAACGAGGAGAATTGACAGACTAATAGCTAAGTTTACGTAAAGTAAGTCACTTTCTATGTTCAACGAACGTATAAAAACATCCAGCGAGCGGTGACTAGCTGTAAAATTTAACCGCAAACATAAAACACTTACATTTAATTTCACGTAGTAAAATTTAATTCAGAGTAAATGTTTGGCAATTGTTCAACACTCGGAACGAACAATTACATTCGTACCCCAAGGGCATTATTACTTCTGTTTGTTTTCAATCGTCTGTTATTGTTTCTGCAATTTGTACCGAAATGTATCGGACCATAAAATAATCAACCGCTCGCACAGTCGAAGCCCATTTACAAAATAGAAACAAAATTTAAAAACAGTTTTTGTAACGAAAACTACCAAATACCATGTACTTTGAAGAATAAAAGTGAATACAAAATAAGTTGAACGGTAGCAGTTTAGTGGGCGCAGAAGCTACATTATTCAATAAAGTATAAAAGTATTTGGCTCCGCAGTTAACGACGTGGAAACGCAACGCTTGGAAGTTGTAACAAACTTTGTGACGTCCTATATACATTAAGTGTTCTAAGAGTTACACAAGTCCAATTTGTTACTTGTCAAAAATAACTTAAACAACTATGCGATGCATCTTATCCAGTGAAGCATCGTCAGACATACAGTAAAACTACAAAACGAAAAATCACTTTATACAAAGACAATTTTACGATCAAAATCAAAATAAAGTTTTAAAAATCCCAGTTCAAACATACTTTCGTCAATATTCGCTATGCAGGCACATTTTGTCAATACCTCTAGTTATAACTTAAATCTTTGTTTATAATTTAAAAGAACCTGTCAAGAAATACCCAAAGAAAAAGTATGGTCAACAAATTTAAAATACAGGTTCAAATTTTTCGGAATCTACTCTCCATGTCAAAAACGTTTAAACGATATTTGAATTTTTCCTAAATATACGTTTAGCCTACGTCTATTATGGCTGCGTTACATAAAGTTTGTCTTGTTCCACAATGTCTTCTTTCTTTCTCTTCTTTTCACTTTTCTGCATCGGTTGTGACTTAATTTCCTTCGTTATTAGATCCTTCACCTCTGTTACTTCTTGTCTGAAGTAGTTTGTTTCGTCGTTTCGTCTCCTGCTACTACAGTTTCTTCTTGGTCTCTGTGCACTTCTTTCAGCGACGGAACACTTTTTCATCATTCTAAACACGTAGTAGTTCAATACGTTTTTTGATGCTCTGTTTAAGTCCTTTTTTCTAAGAATACGTAGAATTGACAGCCTTTTTTTACCCACTGACATCTCTAAACCTTTTTTGCATAGTTGCTTAAGTTATACGTATGCAATTCTGCTGTTATTCAGTAAAATATCTCACCTTATTTTAATAACCTTTAAAGTAATCAATCGTCAATTGTTGTTGCGAAGGTTGTAGCAGCAATAGGATAGAGAAATTCATTCTGAAACCCACGCTTAAAGATGTTGTTTCTCAAGCAACCGATAGATGATACGCACTGACTCGTCACCAAACCAAGTAAAATCTTCACTTTTTCCAACCGTACTCGAGGCAACACGTCTCCGCAGTAATCAATCACTCGCCAAAACCGCCGCGTTTTGACTCAGAAAACATCGGGTCCTTTACACCTTCCAGTTCGCTCCAACAGTGAGACGTTAGGAGACCACCAATATTAAAAATCTCTTGTTTCTCAGATCTGTGTTCGGTAATTCTTACCACTTTTTTCTAATTCAAAAATCACTCGATCCCTCTAGTGAACCTTGTTTGATATTCTGGTAGATACGTAGAACATCTTTTCAATTCTGATACATAATGGGGGTTAACAGAACCACTAAAAGTCTGTATTGTAACTCCGCCAGAGAGAAAATTACAGATGCTTGTTAAGGGTATGCATCTAGACACGCAAACCGCTGGATTATATCATAAAATCAACTAAATCACAAACTTTGGACATACCGCTTTCCGCCAATGAATCAGTAATATATTGATATATTGGTTAAGCAATCAACATCTAGATAAGTGAATACTCGTATAGTGTCTATAACCTTTGTGTACATAAAATTTATGTGTTATATTAGTTGTATAGTTTAGTACTGCCAACTACCAACCACATTTCCATGGACTCTAAAACACACACTTAAAGATAAGTTTTCTTAAGTGTAAGATTTTGACTGTGCTTTAATCTATTATAAACTTTCACAAATGGTCCTCCTGTTATTTTACTGAAAACATATTCAACTTAATTTAAAGCAAATACCATTTCATCTTTACTAAATATTTTGATGTACGAAGGCTGGATTACCGTATATACATATTTATATCAAACACCTATCTTGATTTTGTTTGCCCAAATTTATTTCTTAAATATTTTCTTAACACCGAACTCCCTTTCTTGCGATTATCTCTATTAGCATTCATTCTTTTATCTTTACCCTTACGTGATTAAAGTTTTTAACGATAAATGACTCACAGTTATTTCAGTAAGAAATTCGATCTACAAACTACGTTTTCCCCTTTCCAACTTTATTTCACTGTTAACAAAACAATTACTTGAAATAGCAGTTAAACATATACGGCACGTATAAACAATGCAAGCAATTTGCATGGAAATCACTGCTACTTGCAAAACTAATAAAGTACAAGGATGGCACAGAAACCGGGCAGACAGGGCTCTAGAGTAAGTTCTTATTTTAATTTAATTCAAAACAGTACGTGAAGTTATTAAATTTTAATTCAGAGGAAATAATTTTATATAAGACATTGTAATAATACCACAAACTGTTTACCAGAAGGACTTCAGGATAACTTATTTCTTAATGTTTTCCATTAGTACTTTAATTTTAAAAGTAATTGAGATTTGCAAAACAAAAACAAATGTTTAGTCTCTTGTACAGCTTTATTACTCGCTGCCGGTTTCGAACTTTACACAGTGTAAATCCCATTAGTCTGTCACTGTAATTAACCAGTCAATGTCGAAAACTAGAGAGCAATAAAGCTTTACTGACGTAGCAAATGTTTCAATTCCAAATAATACTTTTAACGAAACGATTTTAACAGTTTAAAAATTTCAATTCGTAAATAATTGGTTGTACAAAATTTCTCTCGATTAGAAAATCCTGTTAATCATAAATTCATTTTAAATTACGCTATTTAGAATACAGTAAAAATTATTTATATTTAATATGTACATAATTAATATATTAATATAAAGTATTTATATTTATAAACAAATAAATATTGATTTTATTTTCTTTTTTGTGTGAATGTGTTTATAGTAATAAACAGTTAGATGTGCGCCAGTTAAAATAAAGCGCAAGGACATTTAGCCACACAACTATACAGTCTAGGCTTGCTAGGCTAGCTGCGAAGACCAAGTAGTGATGTCAAAAAATGTATGTACAATCTAACCCCCGTATGAAGTTACACATATTCGTCATTATTCCGATTATAAAAAATAAAATTAAAACCCTACTTGAATGTAAAATTAATATTATTTTCGAATTATCCATTGCAGCATTATAGCCCTTATTTTACCGCAAACTGCTTTACATGTCTTCGCAGACAGAAGCGAAGACTTACCTCAATATTAACTGACGGCATAACTACAACAACAGTTAAGTGGTTAGGATGGGGATATGGTTTTTTTAACACAACAAGTCTTCGCTTTGTGAACAGAGTGTACGAGTATAAAATTTCACGTAAACAATTTATGTTTCTGCCTCTAGTTTCTCTCGGTGTGCCGCGCTGGTGAACGTAGTGTATGTGTGTCACGCTGGTAGGCTATAATGTTTAGAATTTTTAATTTTATTATTACAATTAGTTATTTAATTATTGTAGTTTATACATTTTATTTAAAAAGACACAATTTTTTTTATTTATGGTCTAACCTTAAATATTGTATGATGGTACGTACACACGTGATCAGCCATCTGTACTTTATTGTTTTGTTTTGTTTTTTGATCAATAAACAGATAAATCAAAAAAATTAAATTAGATAAATTACAACGGTATTCATTTTGGACAACTTTTCAGTCTTATCTGTGGATTGTTAAAATGTCTTATTTTACTTCAATTTTTGTAAATTCAAGGTAACAAATTCATTTATTTAAGTATAGTTTTGATTTGTAAATGCCAATAAATAGGCCTACGTGTGTAGTTTAAATATAGCAGCTAGCACTAAAGGCGCGAAATGAGGTAGTTTGCATCTTCAACTTGCAATACACCACTGATATATATATATATATATATATATATATATATATATATATATATATATATATATATATATATATATATATATATATATATATATATATATATATATATATATATATATATATATGTGAGTGTGTGTATATATGTATATACACACAATTTTTGTCCGTTGCCCCCTCGGCGGCCTAGTTGATAGAGTACTGGGTTTTCACCCCGAGGACCCGGGTTAGATTCCCGGCCAGGGCTTGGCATTTTCATACGCTATAAATCATCCCATCGTCTGCATTAGCCCAAGTGTCCACAATAGTCGGTCGGTTAAAAAAAAAAAAATAATAATAAAAAAAAAAAATTGTCCGGTTTGATATTACTTAATGATAGAATATTCTTGTTATTATTGTAATTTATTTTGACATTTACCATCATTTGTATAAGGAAACAATACACGTCATTTCGAGAGTACTGATCAACTGTTGTTCTCAAATGTCTAAAGCCGGCTACACACTTTAAGATATACCTGTCGGGTAAACCTGCAGGCTAGTGCACACACACACACACACATACGCGCGCGCTACGGTAAAACCGGAAGACTTTAACTCAGTCGAGAGATGGCAAGCAAACAAGACGACGACGTGTTCGCTTTGGTCGGTTTGTTAGTGGCCAAGAAGTGAAAACGCAAAGCCTGGTGTAAAGATCGACTTATAAAAAGAAATGAATACACTCATACAAGATTAAATATCACGTGTCTTCTTCTCTTTACGTACATTGCTTTTAAAATTATTATTTTTTTTTAACTACAGATTTCCTTGTAGCATCGGATTCTAACTCCTTTAATTTAATAATAGGCACCTTTAAGTCATTCATAGGCTGCATCTCTCTTTTCATGGTCGTGGTACTCTTTACTTTTCACCCGTCACGACAATGGTCTGACCTGTATGTCTGATAAACTCTTTCATCACTTGGTTCCGTTTTCGGCTTGAGATAATGGTAACTAAAATCACTAGCACTATCGTATGAGTAGTCACTAATAAACACTATTGTAGACATAAATACAAAGACGACCGCACTCTACTCAAGGAACTAGCCCCAACTAACCTAAAAACTGTAAAGGCGTGCCGGAGTGACACACACACACACACACACACACACACACACACACACACACACACACACACACACACACACACACACACAAGCTCAGGTCTACACGCTCGCTCAGGTAGAATGAATTGAGTTTTGATTCTTCTCCGGTCCTGATTCTCCGCTTTACCTGTACCGAGCCTCACTTAAAACACAAACTTAGCAACTATAACATAAGCATACATGTCTAAGTCTGTGTTAAAATACTTAAAACTAAGAACAAAGACTCAAGGCCGTCAAAAATAAAAACTAAGACTAGCATGGGATCAAAGAACCACAAATCACCGAGAAAACGAAAAAGCTACTCACAACTGACAAATATGCGTGTGTGCTAGTCGAAGTGCTAGTAAGCGATTAACTAATGACCGCGCTTACTAACTCCGGGTACAGGAAGGGGTCTACCCGTTCTTTTCCTCTAATTAAGCAGTGTGAGTGACCCATGTTTTACTAGGTTATATATAATTAATTATGTATTTAAGCTGAAAAGATAAGATGGATTTTGTACAATAACTTTACTCATAAATTCGTTTGTACAACGAATAATTGAAATATTGTACAAAACTAGAGCAATGAATTATTGTACGCAAAGAGAACAACGAAATATTGTACAAAACTAGTTCAACGAATTACTGTACGCAATGAGCACAATGAAATATTGTACAAAACTAGAGCAACGAATTATTGTACGCAACGAGCACAACGAAATATTATACGTAACTAGTGCAACGAATTATTGTACGCAATGAGCACAACGAAATATTATACGAAACTAGCATAACGAATTATTGTACGCAACGAGCACAACGAAATATTAAACGAAACTAGCGTAACGAATTCTTGTACGCAACGAGCACAACGAAATATTATACGTAACTAGTGCAACGAATTATTGTACGCAACGAGCACAACAAAATATTAAACGAAACTAGCGTAACGAATTATTGTACGCAACGAGCACAACGAAATATTAAACGAAACTAGCGTAACGAATTATTGTACGCAACGAGCACAACGAAATATTGTAAAAAACTAGCGCAACGAATTATTGTACGCAATGAGCACAACGAAATATTGTACAAAACTAGAGCAACGAATTATTGTACGCAACGAGCACAACGAAATATTAAACGTAACTAGTGCAACGAATTATTGTACGCAACGAGCACAACGAAATATTAAACGTAACTAGTGCAACGAATTATTGTACGCAACGAGCACAACGAAATATTAAACGAAACTAGCGTAACGAATTCTTGTACGCAACGAGCACAACGAAATATTGTAAAAAACTAGCGCAACGAATTATTGTACGCAACGAGCACAACGAAATATTAAACGAAACTAGCGTAACGAATTATTGTACGCAACGAGCACAACGAAATATTAAACGTAACTAGTGCAACGAATTATTGTACGCAACGATCACAACGAAATATTAAACGAAACTAGCGTAACGAATTCTTGTACGCAACGAGCACAACGAAATATTGTAAAAAACTAGCACAACGAATTATTGTACGCAACGAGCACAACGAAATATTATAACGAAACTAGTGCAACGAATTATTGTACGCAACGAGCACAACGAAATATTGTACAAAACTAGCGCAACGAATTATTGTACGCAACGAGCACAACGAAATATTGTACAAAACTAGCGCAACGAATTATTGTACGCAAACAGTACAACGAAATATTGTAAGCAACAGGTACAAAAAAAATATTGAAATTATAGTCAGCACAATAACAGGTAAGCTTGATAATTTACAATAACGGTTCGGTTGTTCTTTACGGACTTGTGTTTATAATTACGGTAATGTGTGACCGTTCTTTTCTTTTAATCACGGTAGTGGGAGTGACCCAATTTTTAACAGATAAAGCCTCAGCGTTTTCAATTTAAAATTGTTTGTTTTGTTTTTAAGTTTACTTTTAATTAGGTTTAGCCACAAAGGCCTTATTTCTAGACTGGTTTTGCTGATAGGGTTGTCCGTTAAATTTATGTATTAAGTGTAGGCCTTGAAGCTCTATTCCATTGAATTTATGTTTTACGGAGTATATACGAGGAACAAATTAAACAACCGAACTGGTGCTACAAAACATTTCACTTGTCATCAGTGACATTAAAAAGTTTAACCACTTCAACGTACTCTCCTTGCCGATCCCTACAACGCTCCATTGATCAAAGCAGTGTTGTAAGTCCGCCTCTGTCAGCTTGTTGAGAACCTCCGTCGGTTTTGCTTTCACCGCTTCCACAGCGTGAAATCTTGTCCCCTTATGTTCCGATTTGACCTTGGGAAATAAAAAAACACTCACAGGGGGCCAGATCGAGCGGGTAAGGTGGGCGGTCCAACACTGTGATGTCGTATTTTACAAGAACGCCTTCAGAAACAACACGGAATTGGCAGACGCACTGTTAGTGAGGCATCCAGGAATTTTTCTTTCACAAATCGGGTCTTCGTCTTTTCACTCGTTCACGGAGGGCTGTCAGAACTTTGACGTAATAATGTTGATTGGACGTCTGACCTTCGGGGACCCAATGAACGTAGACAATCCCCCTTAAAAAAAAATCATAAGGGCCTTGAGTTTTTATTTGCTCATTTTTGCTTTTTTTGCTGTGAAGAGGTGTATTGTATTTATTTTTGACATCTATATAATTTTGACAAGTCGTATATTTTTTAATTTTTGAGAACTAAAAAACGGTATAAGCCTTCAGCCTTTGTTCTTATTTTTTATTACTTCAATATTTGCCTTGAACATCCAAGCTTACGTTGCAAAGATTATGTTTAAAGTTAAATACTTCAGAGGAGGAGTTGATATATGCCCTCTAAACGTCGTTTATTCCATAGCCAACATCGTAATCGGCGTTAAAATGGCATACATCTGCGTTCTTCAATTTTATTACAGCTGTAAAATATTAATTAGATTTTAACATCAATTAAGGTGGATGAAATCATATTTCCAAAAAAGTTTAACATATTTATTAATGCGTTATTGTTTATGTTTTATAAAATCACATATACATGAGCAAGACAACTGCTGTCACTTTTAAGGTTTTCTGCGAATTGCTTAACTACTTCATGATAAGCGCTATTCTAAAAACATCGAATACAACTGTCGTAAACGGTTCCAATTTTACATAACGGTTAGTAGTTCAGAATCACTAATGTTTTTAATGCATTAATAATAAAAATATTATAATTATGACTTTTGTAATGAATATTCAATACTATAATACACGTTCACGTACTTATCACTGGTATTAATTTCTGCTCGCTCCGCTAGCACGTAGCTAAAGGTTATTTACGATCCTGAGCACGTTACGTCGCGTCCATTTACATTAGTCAAGCTCCGGCTGTGTTTATTGATTTTATTGTACTTGATAATTGCAGCGTGAACTGTGCATGAGCTGAAATATAAAGGCTTTGCAATTCGAACATTCCTTCCTTCGTCCAACAATGAATTCTTTTAAGATTTTCCAACGTCAAATGAATTTTTGGAGCGGCCATTATGGGAAGACCCAGACCCAGTACCTTGAAATGAGTATCGATCCCAACACGTAAATCAATTTTTTAAGAAGTTGTTAAAATTATTGAACATGCTATGATATATATATATATATATATATATATATATATATATATATATATATATAGAGAGAGAGAGAGAGAGAGAGAGAGAGAGAGAGAGAGAGAGAGAGAGATCAAAGGGTGTGCGACCCTTTAAAAAAATAACTAAAACACAC
Organism: Callitettix versicolor; assembly: GCA_022606455.1. Lineage (NCBI taxonomy): Eukaryota > Metazoa > Arthropoda > Insecta > Hemiptera > Cercopidae > Callitettix > Callitettix versicolor. Next base: position 38,720,965 of record CM040185.1, on the reverse strand, counting down.
ACACACACACACACACACACACACACACACACACACACACACACACACACACACACACACACATACACACGTTCGAGCATGTTATTTTTGTATCGAACTTAAGAGAAATCTGCATTAGCATATTTAACTCTCAAATAATCTAAACAGATTTGATTGGTGACTACATGGTGAAATCAGATTGACAAAAATGTGTAATATATTTTTTTTTTTTTAGTAGTATTTGAAATGGCCGGTATTTAAAGGTAGACTATAACACTAAAAGGTAGGCTACAATATTCAAAGGTAGGCATAGTATTCGAAAGTAGGCTACAGTATTTAACCCAAATAGTGTCATGCAAACACAGTGAAGTGTAAGCAGTTTTCATTGTACATGGTAATGTTTGAAATTCAAATAAAAATATAATTTCTGTTTAAAGGTTAAAGAGTTTTATATCATTTTTTCCTGAAAGAACTATAGAATTCAGTAATTGTAAGTAAAAAAATCCAAACATTACACAACGGAATGTTATTTTATTATTCCAACGCTAAGTTAGTTATTATCGTTGGAATAAATATTTTATTTTTTGTGAAATAAAACAATCAACTTTGAGCCCCATTTAAAAATAAAAATAATTGTCTATAATTTTTTTCAAATTTACAAATTTCTAAATTTATTTGCAAATAAAACGGTATACACAAATATAAGTTTGTTTTATAAGTTTTTATGTTCGAAACGTAAAAAGACTCTGAATACCAATTTTTTAAAATCGCCAAGTAACATTTAGCTGAGTAAAACAGTATGTAAACTGAAACAAATACTCATATTTTTATACTTTCTTGAAGAAAAAGAACCACTGATTAATAACATATATCATAACTAATAATTTTCACTTCTGAAAAATTACAAAAATTTAAATTTCGAAAAGAGTTTATTTTACGCAGTAAACATAACCCAAAAATTCTTTAGTTTAGCCGTTAAGTCACTTTTCATACATATATTTAAATAAAAACAATTTTTAATTTCACAATCTATATTTGTTATTGTCTAATAAGAAATATTTACACAATTATAAACACTAAACAACAACAAAAACAACACAAATATAAAAATTATGACAAGAAATAACACACTTTAACGCACGGCATACAATGGCGGACTGATGCTTACTCGGGCGAAAAATGACCAACATTTCAGGACAAAAAAAAACGCTTGGCCTTTGGGTTTAGTTTATGACCAATATATCACTTTGTAGTGGAACTTTCACTCCACAATTGTGAAAAAATAGTTGATCTATGACAAGAAACATACTAGAAATCGAGGAGTTCTTGGACCTCAGTAATTTCGTCGTTTCTTACTTCGTTTGTAGACCACAGTTGAAAAATCACAGATACAGAACTATATTTTGTAGGTAAAATATTCAACAGATGAATTAAAGAGAAAGGATCAATCTTTCAAACGATACCAACTACAATTCTATTTAAAATTATTTACTAGGTCAAATATTAGTTTGAAAACCGGCAATATGGCGGACGCCTAGAAGCAAAGGCGGGAACTAGAAGTTTGTGTGTTTACTTATAAATTTATTGTAACAACTTATATATAAATTTCATAAATCTAAAACATGATAAATAAAGCTTAAAATCTTCACTTTCTAACGGTATTTATTTTATTAAGATTGCAACAGGATAAATGTGTTAAAACAGAGTGTTAAAGTAACGGTGTTTTTAAACGGCTTATAAGCTGTTTACACTTCGAGGTAGCGTTTCAAACAGCTTATAAGCTGTTTTACAGTTCTAGAGTTAAAGGTAAGATGTAGTATTAAAAGTTACGCTATAGTATTCAAAGGTAAGCTATAGTATTTAAAGTTACGCTGCAGTATTCAAAGGTAGGTTGTAGTATTTAGAGTTAGGCTATAATATTCAAAGCTACTCTATAATTTTTAAAGCTAGACTATAGCATTTAAGGTAGGCTGTAGTATTTGAATATAGGCAATAGTATTCAAAGGTAGGCTATAGTATTCAAAGATAAGCTATAGTATTTAAAAATAGGCTATAGTATTTAAAGCTAGCCTATAGTGTTCAAAGGTAAGTTACAGTATTTGAAAATAGGCTATAGTATTCCAAGGTAGGTTAGAGTATTTACCTCTTAAAAATATTTACAACATAAAAGCAAGTTTTAATTAAGATCTAAATATGAATACGATTAACGAATGCAATTTGATGTTTTATATTAGGCCTTTTCAGGAAATTGTTAACGATTTCTGGAAAAGTCAGATTTTACCAAGAACTATTGAAAAATATCACACAATCCTAAGGGATTTTTAATGGTTTTTTAAAGACTAATAACGATCTTTTGAATACCTTTTTCATAATAAAATCTTCATCAAAACGTTGGTGTTCATTAATTCAACCATATCTTCCGCCCTTTAAAGTTAAAAGTCTTAAATACTTAAAACATGACACGACACGTTAAAACACTTTCATTTGAATAAATACAGTCTCAAGAATGATTCAAGGTTGGTAAAGGCTACTTCACCTGAAAATCAGATTTTCTTTAAGGCTTCCTTGACTGATAAAAGCATCAGAAGAAGATTTGCAATACGGCTTTTCCAAAAATAAGACTGCTTGAGTCAAGTTTATATACACGGGTCCTAAAATCCTATAGCAAAACACAAATGTTTAGTAGTATTTTTACAAAAAAATACCAAAATATATCTAACGTTAATCTATATATATATATATATATATATATATATATATATATATATATATATATATATATATATATATAAGCGGCGTTGTCCTAACTGACTGAGAATCAACGTAGAGCCGAATCTATTAATAACAGAAACTTGAAATTTGGACAGGCCCTTCGGAACATTATGTAGCGGTACACTAAGAAAGGAGTTTGTAAAATTTTGATTTTGACGCCATTAAACTACTTATCCAGTCCAAATTTAATAAACAACGTACAGCCAATACTATTATAGCTAGAGACTTGAAATTTTAGGGTACCTTCTTACAGCAGTGTCAAGGTGCACTAAGAAAGGATTTTGCAAAAATTTGGTTTCAATGCCATTATTAAACAACTTACCCATTCCAATTTTATTAATCAACGTACAGCCTATACTACTACAGCTAGAGACTTGACATTTCAGGGTACCTTCTCACAACAATGTCAAGGTGCACTAAGAAAGGAGTTTGTAAAATTTTGATTTTAACGCCATTAAACTACTTACCCATTCCAAATATAATAATCAACGTATAGCCGAGACTATAATACCTAAAAATTTGAAATTTTCAGGGTTACCACCGCATGTAGGGGTGTACTGAAAAACTATTTTTCAGTATTCACCCCTTAAAGAGGTAAAAATGACGTACCAATTTTTATTGGAAAAATATATTTTTCGTCTGACCTTTTTAAAACGTAGCATAGTCACTCTTAAATATAAGTAATGAAATATATTTTTCACTATTTCCCAAAACTCATCCCCTAAAGAGATTGAAAGGAGGTACAAAAATTTAGAAAGGTGTATTCAATTTTGCATTGAAAAAATATTTGTTTTGGATCGTATATTCTAGAAATATGCTATGAAACACAATGAAACACATATTTCAACATTTTTCCGAATTTATTCCCTAAAAGAATAAAAATGTAAAAAAGAGGTATAGTTGGAGAAAAAGAGTGTTTTCATTGGAGAAAAATATTTTCTATCGGCTTTTCCTAAAAGTAAACAAAATATTCTATAACACAAATTATGATACATTAAATTCAGAATTTCCCCCCGAATTCATCCCCTAAAAGGATAAAAATAATAATGAGGTATAAATGTTTGTATTGGAGAAAAATATTTTTTATCAGATTTTCTTACATTTGAATTGAACACGTTTGAAGACAATAAAACAACAAATTCAGGTTATAATATTTTTTCATATTCACTGTAAATTAATCACGAATTTAGATGATCACGCTTTTATTAATATATTTTTTTATGTTTCTAAATTATTACATTACTGGAAAAGTTTAAGATTCGTGGGCCAAGCCGCAACGGGTAATGCTAGTCATTAATATAATGCGGAAATCCTATCGAATTAATTCTTCACGTAAATGCAAAACGTAAGCCAAGTTAAATATAATTAAAATGTTTTTACGTAACAAGCTAGTAGCACTTTGTTTTCTATAATGAAGCTAAAAAGAAACGCTAATGGATGTACTTTCAGAGACGTCATGAGGAAAGTGGAATGAGGCTGGAAAAAAGTTATAAACTTTGTCATTAGAGAATCCTTTTAACCGTAAATATTAAAATATGCAACAACACCTGAACTACTTATGTCTTTTATTTAAACTTTGCTACACTTTTTATTAAGCAAAAATCTTTTAACAAGTTTTTCGGTTCTAAAAAAAATATCATAAACATTTTTTTCTTTGAAATTTATCATAAAATTCGCGTTAATTTGAATTTTGATTAAAATTAACGAAATTAACCTAACGTCAGTTTATTTCATATTACTAATAATGTTAATTTTTGTAAACTTGTTAGCACTACATCAGCGTGACAGCTGCGTGCTGCTATTATACACTATATTAGACGCAGTTGTGCAATTTTTATACATAAAAAATCGCTGTACATGCTCTTATCACTTCTAAGAGATACAGAAAAATCATTATATTTTTTATGACTATTAAAAATCTTTTTCTTGTATTATCGATCATTTTTCTGAAATCTACAAAACGAAAACAAACTCTAAATGATTTTCAGAAAATATTCTCCCCAAAAACAAGCAACCCCGAGTCCAGGATTTATACCGGGATACACTTCCGATATTCCATCACAGGAGACTTAAGCGGGATTTGTAACGGAAAACCATAATGCGTTCTGAGTTACGAGGCACCGTTTTGGGGTGAACGGGTTTCTTTACTTTGTAAGTAAACATTTTCGAAAGTTTTATATCCAAAGACACCTATAACGCCTAATTCGGAACATTAGAAAAGAGTTTCTTAGCGTCAAAACCCAAAACCTAAATAAATGCAGAAAAAATATTATAATGACTTTCTCAAGTTCTGTTACTTACCAAAAATATTCGGTTGGTAATTTAAACCTACTTTCAGAATTACGGGTCATAAATTTTGCTTAAGACAATGATTTTTTGGTCGATTGAAGTGGTCAGTGTTGTTTTAGAGCGGTGCTGGAGTGGATTTTGGTTTTGTCGCCTACTTTTTCTTCTTTATTTTCATGATCCCTGGCACCGAATGTATATTGCAATCCTTGGATTCTAACTGGTTTCCTCAATGAGTTTTATCAGTACACTGTCTAGTTCATTTTGCTTGAGGGTCTTGGAACCAAACAGCCTTTACATTCTGCTGGCAAAAACCTTACAATTATAGATGTAACCTTTAGTTTCCAATTCCTTCTTGTATAACCTACACGCAGTTTCTTCGTGGTATATTCCTATCCCATACATATGCACCTTCAGTTCATAATGCCATTTAGTGAGTCCCATGGTTTTTCTGAGTTGTCCTCCGTCCAGGATAGTGATGTTTCTGGTTGAGAGACCTCCAGTCTTGGAGTCAGCCCTGTCATCGAAGCCCTTTAAGGGGTCTGTTTCTAGTATCCAGGGTTTGATCCATGGGAAGGCCTCTACTTCTAGGTTTAATTATAAACCCCTTTGCTACTGCCTATTCTCCCTCCCGACAGACGTCCGTACAATTAATTACACACGTCTGTCCGGCGTCAATAAACTGTCTTCTTACTGATCTGATTTCATCAATCCCACCTCTCACTTCTTCAACGACAGGTTAAGTATGTCTACCTAGCATCCTTACAGTCTGCTGGAATTCACTGCTTGTTAGTTCTACGAGAACAACACTAGATAGAAAAATCCACGCTTTTTTAGTCTTCTGTTCCACTTTTCGCCAGTTCTTCGGTGTTTTCTAGGTTTTCAAGGTTTTTTCTAGTCATCTAAACTCCACAAATAGCCACAGAAATAAAATGTCCGACCAAAGCTCCGCATGCATGCGTTTAAATCTAGAAAACGTTTCGAATTCTTAAGCTAAGCTTCACCTTAGTCTTTCAGCCTTCGGCGTATACTATTCAACCTTGGCTTTTGATGAAGAGATCTAACAAAAAAGCAGATAGATGAAGAAAGATTAGATCCAGTAGGACATCTAGGGATTTCCAAACCCCTACCGACAATCCGTAAGTCTCTGAGGAGATAATAAAGCAGCTCAATGACAACTTTTTTTGCTAGATCGTAGGCAAGAATACTTGTGAACATTATATATATATATATGTCTAATGACCAAAAAAGAAAACTATCAGTTGTAAAATATAATTATCGTGCAATTTATCATGTGGTTTTTTTATACCTGCTTAAATACTTTAAAATTTTTAAAGGATTTTTTAAGGAATTTTTTAAGGAAAATTTTTTAAGGAAGGATAAGCAAAACGTTGGGTTATACTACAAAGAATGGTGTTCTGAAAAATATCCTAATATTTCGATAAATTTTTACGTTTTCACATCCCTTGATGAATATATCAGGTTTTGTGAAAGTCGGATCTATTTTGATCGACTTTTACTCAAAAGTAGGTATTAATACTCAAACAAATCGTATGAGTCAATACACACGCAAATTCTGGTTGTTCAGATATTCCTCAAACTGTGAAATTTAAAATTAAAGAAATCAAAAAAAATGGTAAATCAAAGAAACACAAGTTGGACACCTGGACGTTTGTTCTGTTTTTTTATTTTTTGTTTTATTTCCTGTGGAACAGTAAATACGAGTATTTTAAATATGCTTCAGTGATTTGAATTGCGAACCTTCATGTAAGTCAGCAAAATACGATAAACCGATTTTGATAGAACCTAAGAACGACTAGAAACTGATTGGATATGACAAAGCAACTATAAACTGATTGGACATAACAAAGCGACTATAAATTGATTGAATACAACAAAGCGACTAGAAACTGATTGTATATAACAAAAGTTTTTGTAACGTTTTCATGCTATTTATTTGTTTAGAATTTTTTTCAAAGTAAAAACTTTCGTGCGGTTCTCCAAATTCCACCTTTTTTTCTAGTCACTGTGTTCGTTGTGGCGCGGATTTCCCCCTTTTTAGGGATAAAATACTAAACATCAAGTACAACGCCTGCCCCAAGTGCCCGCCCCAGTGTTGAGGTTAGGTTCGGCTGTAACAAACAACCGAGTACGGCAGTTTTACAGCGTCGCAACGATTAAACCAAAGTTAAAACGGCCAACTTTCAAAACCAGATGCACGCAATTACAATAGCGCCGGGGTTTGCAAATTTCGTACAGTGGATTAATGTTTTTATTTATACTTTCATAAAATACTGTTACTATATCCAAATGACACACATCGTTGGAGACCAAAATAATTTATCGTTTTTTATAAAATTTGTCCGTGTATGTAGTTTGCATACAATTTTTGTAGTTGAGCTATTTTTCAACTCTGCAGTCCTTATTTTTAACCAAAATACTATTAAAAAATGTAAAAAAATAATTCTCTCAAAATCATTCGAACTATTTTCGCTAAATGTCGCCTAATTAGGCTCTAGCTCCTATAAAACAGCATAAAAGCTGTGTAACACGCTGTTTATCGTTAATTTCAACTTGAATATAAACTATTGGAGCTGCCATCTTGGTAATAACCCGATCAGAAAGACCTGGAAATGAGCACTTATTCTGACCTATATAATTTTTTGAGAGGTCGTTGAAAATTTACATGTACAATAAAAAAAATATGAAAAACGACGATTCAAGAGTAAATCTAAAAAAAACAGAAAAAAAAACTAACCGGTTTCAAGATTTATTTTTATTTCGATTTTTTTCCAACCGTACTTTTGTTAAATTCTATACACTACCTTAATTATTATTACACGCTTTTTCTAATTCTTTACTTGCTTCCTCTGTCTGTACGTTTCATGGTTCAAATCTTGTAATCGATTTTTAACCCACTTTCCATAATCCAATCGACTTGACATTTTGCACACTTGCTTGCTTCCTATGACAATGCAATATTCAATAATTATACACATCAAATTTTGTTTCATTGTGCTCTAATTGATTAACTAAAATTGCATACAGAAAAATAGTTTTAGCGTTTTAGATGGCGTTAGTTTCTTCTAACACTTTCACATTGAAAGTTGTCGGAAGAAGCGAGTTCGAACCGATTACAAGATTCATCACTAAAATGTAGAAAAAAAATAAATAAAATGCAAGTATAAAATGCACTAAAAAGTAAAAAATTAATATTTCATCAGTCGGAGAATAAAGCGGGGTGCCCATCAATACTCACAAGGATCTTCTTCAATAATTTCTAATTAATCTAATCTGCACCCAAGATTTATTCTCTGTCTGATAACAAATTTATTTTTTACTTTTTAGTGCAATTTATACTTGGATTGAAAAAGCGTGTTTTTTAAATCTTTTTTTTTTATTTTTACTTTTGAGAAAAATATCCGATTAATCATTCTATATTCCAGTTGTTTTTGTTGATAGCTTTCAGTTTATAATCCACTTAAAACATATTGCATTCGTTAAACTGTATTAACGGACACGATACTTTTAGAATCTACGAAACCAACTTGTTTCAATTAGCGTTGCTCGCATCTGGCTTTAACAATATTCTTCAATTATAACGAGTATGCAAAAAATAATTTTCATTTAAAATTTGCTTGAAAAATGTTTTTTTAAAAGATACTTTCAAAAACTACTAAAATAATGTTTCAAGACATTGGACTATAGAAAAGCAATTTTCGAAGTCCTGATAAAAACTCTTTGCACCGTTTTTTACCTTATCTTATTGTATATTTTAAAATAACAGCTGAAGATTGTGTTTGTTATTGCAAATGTAGTTGTATTGAACCGAAACCAAATGCGGAGTACAGCACGCGGACTTAATCCCCAAAGCGGGCAGGGATGTCTCCTAATTCACCATAAACATTTTCGCACTTAAAAAAAACGTAAGCCAAAAAGACGTTACCCACTTTACGAGGATTTCTTTTTAATTTGTATTCCAAGACACCCTCTTTCCGCCCGCAATCACGTTAATGTACTGCAGATGTTTAGGTAAACTCATTTATCAACCCTTAATCCTTTATTAAATAGGGGCGACTTTAAAGCCGGCTTTATAAAAACGTACGTTTTTTTAACTGTAGGGTGTATTAAATGTAAGGGACAGAGAAAGTAATCGTGTTATGGAAAAACATTCGCATTGTTGTACTTATGCCAGCACATTCTCCCTCTGCCGGTAAAACACGCACATTGAGGCTACACTAGTGTCTGTGATCTGCTGATACCACTTGTTTTTCAAGGTATCCTGCAGAGTTTAGCTCATTGACATTCAATAAATATCTAAGGTACTGTATGTAGCATAGTTTAACTACATTTAGTCAGAAGTAAATTATTTGTACTACTAACTGGATAGTTAATCTGGATAGTTAATTATCTATCCACTAATCTGGATAGTTAATTATCCCGACCGATAATTATCTTGCTCGCAAATTATCTAGACCGCCAACTACCAAGGTCACCAAATGTGCGGATATTTAACTATTTGATTCACCAATTATCCAGCTCGATAACAATTGCAATTTTCAAGATCACCAACTATCGGTATCGCCAATTATATGGATGTCCAACTATCAAGATTACCTTTCCGGTTTACCGATTATTTCAATTTCCAGGATCACCAATTATCTTCAACTATCTAGATCGCCAATCATATTAACTGCCAATTATCCGGCAGTAATTGACAACTTTACAGTTCGCCAATTATCCTGATCTCTAACAGGATCTTCGAATGACCAATTACAAGACTTGCTAATTATCACCATCATCAAATAATTATTAGATGTCTAACTTGTAAGATCTACACTTATCCGGAGTACCCATTTGATAATCATCCGTATTGCCAATTATCTGACTTTATAGTTATCTGAATTACCAACTACCGATGTCGTCCACCCGCTTTTAGCACGTTACTGCTGCAGTATCACAACAGTGGTGAATTTGGAGAGGATTCAAGGAGGGTAATTCCTGCACTAATTGGTGACTTCTTAGTTCATTGTTGATGTGTTCTACCAATTCCCATTCAATTTGTCTTTCTTATTACGGAGGTTTTTGTCTATTTCGTTAGCTTTTTGTGGTGCTATGAGATTCCGTTCATTGTATTTTACATTCTTACTAATAGAAATACCTGCACGTAGCCCTGCATGCATGTGTAAAGCTAAGGAATACTGAGGTCGAGAGGTATGGCCAGGCCTCCGTCTGATACACCATTAGGCCAATGTTATTCATTCAATCAGCACGGGTCACTTTACACTTTAGTGTTAGCCAAACAATGTTGTAGAGTAGTGAATGTGTGTGTGTGTGTGTGTGTGTGTGTGTGTGTGTGTGTGTGTGTGTGTGTGTGTGTGTGTGTGTTTAGTAGATGAATGAGAGTAGTATGTATGAGCTAAAGGCACAGTTGCATTACTAAGCCCACCAACTGCTCATTTCAGCTGCTTCCCACGAAGTAGCAGTCACTACAAAGCGACGGAACTAATCCCTGAATATAGAATTATAGTTTACATAGCGCTTGTATTACCAGTGTAGTTTTTTACCGTGTTACTTAAGCTTTTTGACATATAAAGTGCTTTTGGTACTTCTTACTTTAGGGACTTTTGCAAAAGTAATGATTGTATTAATTTTTTGCTTGTTATGTATTATATCATTTCCTTAAGAGCTATAAAGGCACGGAAGATTAAATTTATTACAATATATGTACAATAAATTATGATTTTTAGCCACTTATTACTAACTTGTATTTCTAACTTATATTCTGACGTCATTGATGTTTACTTTGCATGTTTATACGATAAATTCACTTCACTACATTAACACAGAGTTTATAATAAATCTTTTGTTATCGTGATAGTTTTTGTAGAGAAAACTTTCTTTTAAAAAATGGCTGTCGTTGTATGTATACAGAAATGACAAAACTTACAAAGGGTATTACTTTTTAAGTAATACTAGTTATACACGTAACAGCCGAGTAGAGGTAGGTTATGAAGTTCTTTTTAAAAAAGATATGTACATTATTAATAACATACATTTCATTAAACACGAAACAGCCGAGTCAGGTAAGGTTATAGAGTTCATTTAAAAAAATAATAAATTTGTTCATTTTTAATAACACGCACTGAATTTATAGTTTTTGCTATTAAAAAAAATTCGTTTATCACTTTCGCGCGGTAGTCATTTTGAGGTTATGTTCGCCAATTTTATTTTAATTTTTTGTAACCTCTCTCATTGTTTCTCCGATTTTATATTTTATATTATTAATATTGGACATATAATGAAGCATGTTAGTGTAAAAATTACCTTTACAGACCAAAGTCCCTGTGATTTAGTTTTACCATGCTTTCTAAAATACATTCTCTTCTTTTTATCATTGATTTTTTACAGTTAGTTTTTGATAACATTTCTACAATTCTTTCAGGCTGTCTTGGAATTGTCTGAATTTTACTTTGACATACTGATTGTAAAATTAACTAGAAAAGAGAATAGCCTGGATAGAAATACAAAATCAGACAGGACTTAAGAGTGATAAGTATTTAATTATTTGTTTAAATTTTCTTAGAAAATTAACTTTAATTTATTACAACTTTAAGTAATTACCAACATTGTGAATTTTGTCACATTCATGACTACTAATATATACCATTACATTACATTGTCATATTCGGAAACTGCTATTATAGCAAGATGTCTTCTCCTTCTATGTCTTTGTAGTAAATCCCCTAATAATTTTAGTTCGAAAGTAATGTTTTCATATTGATATGCCTCTATCTTTACTTGTATCAAATTGTAGCAAATTTGAAATAGTAGTAAAAATATTAAAAATATTCTAATGTTTTGAAAATATTCCAAAGCACTTGATATAAAAACTAGAGATTAAGCTGCACTGTCTTAGCTATCTATTCGGTTTATTATAAAGTTCTCTTTATGCTGAGTTTCCATTCTCCCGCTAGATTTACGTGTAAAATGTCGAGATACATAATTTATTCTCATATAACATGTTGTCCTAAAGATTGTATTTGATACTTATCCTAAATTGTACACAGATTTCCTATGCGATTTCTCGCGTTTAAAAGTATTTTTGCAAAGTAGGTTTGATTATTGATTCCTTTTTTTAAACAAATACTAGTTGTATATCTCGGCTCCTCTTAGACTAAGTTAAAAATGTTCTTAGAATATTTGATTTCCAACTGACATGAAATATTCTAGAACACTGTCGACCATTCTGGAAAATTAGATTCTAGAACATTCTGGAACGTTCTATAACATTCTACAACATTCTGGAATATTCTGAAACACTATAGAACATTCTGAAATATTCTTGAATATTAAGAAATATTGTGACCAGTCTTGATTACTTCGGTGCTCGATTTCCCGCTGTTTCACCGACTTTCCATAAGAAGTTCATTGATGCGATGTCCTCTTTGACACCCATATCTCCGTACTCAAACCCTGCAATTCCAAACCGAAACCTTCATGGATGGCGGATAGAGGACTACCGTGCCATATAAACCGCATGGGGCTTGGTGGGGGGGGGGTTGCGCAGTTATCAAACCACGCTTACATTTCATATATACATATATATATATATATATATATATATATATATATATATATATATATATATATATATTAAAGTGTTTGAAGCAGAATTCATGGTAATTTTATTTGCATAATAACCGATAAGCGGTCTAAAAACGTTTGTTAGAACCGGCACGTCCTAAGCAGTCAGTTCAGATTTCTGGAGTATGCAGACTCAAGTTCCTTGTGTATCAAATTAAGCTGTACACCAAGAGTACCTATTAGCATGGCACCCCAATGAGGCTTAGAAGATTTCGCCCTATACGTCATATTCATTACCTGGTTATATAAATGGATACAGAAAATGACTTTTCTCCTAGGCTCAAGCCTGTCATAATCTAGGAGGACGTCCTTATAAATTTCTTCAGATGGTTTGGATATTTCCTTCGCAATCTCTTTAGACTTTTTAAATAGTCCTTAGAAATCTCTTTAGACGGTTTAGATACGTCCTTAGCAATCTCTTTCGACGGTTTAGATAGTTTTCAAAACGGAATAACCCTTGATGGTTCTAAGTGTTAGTAAATGACTCTTGAAGTGGCAGTGCCATAACTTGTTCAGATTGTTTCTACTCAACTTCATTAACCAGTTGGTTGGTTGTTCGTTTGTGCCTCTGACAAGCTTTCCCCATGCTAGTCGTGCCAGCGCTGATAATGCCTTTTTGAGACTGACCAGTCTTCAAGGTTCTGAACTAGCGCACCTCAAGGTCGTATGTTCGAAACTGAAATTACAGCCATACGCTTCCGTTAATGCTGACTCCTCGTCTTTATTACTTCAACTGTTACAAAGTAAGGGCGTTAGGCATACAAAAATCAACCGTTTGTTTTTAGCAAATAGGCCTAACCAAAGTCATATCATTGACTTAACATCTATCCTTCAAATTTTTTCTCTCAAATGAATTAGAGGTTGAAATAACTATATTTTAGAATATTTTGTCAGTTTTTAAATGATTCATCATTAATTATTAAACTTGTGTTTTAGGTTATACTGTACGTGCATTGCACTAAAGCCCGCATTTAAGTTTTGAATATAAATTCCCGCAGAGTGTTATTCCAAGTTATCTAAGCAGACTTAAGTACAATGGTGTGTTATGCTAACCTGACTGCACGCTGAGCAAACATGGCTATGCAAATGTCGCTCTAGATGAGTCAGTAGATTAACAATTTCAAATAACTAAAGAAAATAGTTCTCATAAGACCTTATACCAAAATATGGCGCGTTTTAGATTAACACATATTATTTTAAAAAATTAAATTTAATTTCGTGTCATTTCTTGTTAATTTTTAATCACTTTATCTTCTAAAAAGGGGTCTACAGGTCAGGAACGAAGCTCATTTCACGGTCCCGTGTCTTACCATGATGCCAGCTCATTTTCGTGATAAAATAAACGATCATGAAATATGATGAATTTATTCGTTTAAGTTCAATTATTCAAAATATTATTTTATTTATTTTTATATCTCTCCATTTGTAAGCCTGTTTGTTTTAGTGTCTATTTGTTTGTGTATCTTTGTTCTATGATGTTTGTTCGTGACTTTTTCTGTATCTGCATGTTTTGGTGTCTGTTTACATTGCCGGAATTTTAACTAATTGGCCGATTTTTATAAGGTTTAACATTATATAGATCCGATGTGCCAGTGTTTCTAAACTTGTAGTTTGTTTTTCAAATACAAAAGTCTTTAAAGTTTTTGTATACAATTTTTTAAAAACTACACTGCTGTAACGATGTTGGTATAGTTTTTACCTAAATTTAATAACCGAACAAAACGTATTAGTGACTATTGCTAACACACATTTTGAAAGCCATAAAAATAAAACAAAATATCGACCTAATTTCTCAAAATCGGTTGAAACTTAAATCGAGAAAAAAAACAAAAATGAACCTTGACAGCTAGCGGTATGCTTTCTCAACTAACCCAAGATCGGGATTTTTTTAATTTCTAATATGATACACTTACTTTATTTACGAACGTATTGGTTCTTTTGATGAAACATATTTAAGGCAAACGCAAAATGTATGTACGCGTATACAATTTACGAAAATTGTATTAGTAAATTTAATCTTCCGATGCCATTATGTAATATCAATTCAAAATCCAATTTATTTTGATTTATACTCATTATATATCATTACATACGGTTTACAGTAAATAAAAAAAAGTATTAATTCCACTTACATTTGAAACTGCATTTCTTCCTTATATAGGCGGAAAACCTGCAAGAAGAAAACATTATATAATTAATTGCATTACAAATAAAATAATAATTTTAAAGGGATAAAACAACATAAATGGAATATTTTTATACGTCCGTAGTTCCGAATTGGCGTATTTGACAATAACTCAAAATGCAGTTTAAAACAATGAACAGTAAAATTTAAGCAATTTGTGTCTAAACTGATTCTGCAATGTTTATTGTATAATTCGCTTTATATAAAAACTAGTTGGTCGATAAATTTCAAAGCACAACTGAGTTTTTTAATTATTAAACGCTTAAACAAAAAGGTCTGTTGTAAAGTCTTTTGAAAATTATATCCACAAACCCTTGATTTGATGCTGCATTAGAGTCTTGTCAGATGTTTTGGTACGGAATCGAATCGGTACACATAGCCTAAATAGAGTCTTTGCTAAAACTCTAAAAGTGGAATTACCAACGTCCATTACTGAACATGCATTTTAAATGTTTTGTTCAGCTAAAAACAATTTCGTAAAATTAAAGACGAATTTTACTTCCAAAAGCTTTAAATAATAGAAAACTTTTATTCATACGGTATTTTTATTTCTGGCGTTCTACTGACCTAATTTGTGTGCGGCTGGTTATAAAGTACAACTGTTATTCCAATTTTGTGAAATGAAATTGGTTCAGATTTAATAAATAAGAGCTTTAATCAGAAAATCGTTTAAAATATGGTACAGAACATTAAAGCATTGGTTAATTCTCACTGCATTCCGACAGAGGTAGCTGAAGTGAGCAGCTGATGGGCTTAACGATTCTCTAGCTCATACTACTCACAAATACACTACGTTAATACTAAAGTGTAAAGCGACGGGTGCTGATGGAGTGAATGACACAGGTCAAATGGTGTATCCAATGGAGCCCTGGGATATATGACGACCTCCCAGGGCATTTCCCTAGCTACTTGTGAGTGTTCGCATAAGTAATAATGTAAAATAGAAAATGCGGGATCTCTCAGCACAACAAAAAGCTGAACAAATGGAACAAAACTGCCGTATTAAGGGTCAAGAGAAATAAAAAAATCGGTTATTAAACTAAAAATTAAAATCATGTATCATATTTTCTTTTCCTTTTTAAAATTTTATCACTATAATTTGCACGAAAACACGACAAGTTAGCATAGATAGTTTTTAACAACATAAACTTATTACAGCTGTTCAATTAAAGGCTCCGCAACTGAGCACCTCAGGAATACAAAAAGGGGGCAGTGTAGTAGTAACGCTAAAACATTTACATTTGTACGCAAAGGTTATTAACTGTTAAGTAAACTGTCAAATTTCTATTAACTTCGTTTTTTATAAAATAAAAAAAATCTGATCAGGAAACACAGCATGTCAAAAACTAATCTATTTTCCCAAAAACGTTTCCATATTTACAAGTGTGAAATTGAAGTTTCCAAATAAGTTGATGACATCTTCTGTGCTTTGCTAGCAAATAAATATATTTATCATATTTGTAGAATTTATTTCCTAAATATGTAAATATATTACTAAACAAACTGTGAAAACAAATTAAAATTAAAATTAAACTTTAGTGTTTCACTGACAACGGTGCTGCTGGAAGATAATGAACTCTTACACAAGTGCAAAAGGAAAAGTGTTTTTCCGATTGTTCTGAATAGGCCTGAATATTTAAGTTTATTTTTTCCAAGCAATACGCTTTTCGTTAAGCGATAAATAAACAAGACACTTTTGTTGTAAGGATTTTATTAAGATATCAGCTCCCTTTGTCTTTGTGTTTGGTTTTATGTTGAGATAGATTCGGAGATTTTAATGTGTTTACAGAGTCCTTACGCGTTCTCTTTCAATTGTAAATATGTTCGATCCATCATTCCAATTGATGCAGTCTGCTCGTCCTTATTTCAAACATCTCCTCGATGTTGGCCTTTCAAACATCTCTTGCCTTTCAGTTCTTCATTAAACAAATCCTTTATTCACGAGCGTGTCCCTTCATTCGAACTAACATTTAATATACGAGCCCACCCCAATTCAACTTCCAATTATTTACTCCAATAAATACTTAACTCGCGAGCCTGACCAACCTTTAATCGTTTGTTTGTCAATTTTACATTTTTAAGGCCATCTTTTATTCGTAAGTTTATCAATGAATTTCATTTGTATGTTTTTCAATACTTCATTTCAACAAATTTTTCATTCTTAAATCTGTATATTCTTTCTTTGTATTTGTGAGTTAGACCATTCATTTATTATAACTATAATTATAACCATAACTATAGTTATAACTATAACTATAACGTTTTCATGATTATGTCAAAATACCCTCAATGAACACACATGGACTTAATAGTAAAGGTGACTACAAAACCAAAAAAAGTTATATTTCTTCGTTTTCAACCCTTTAACAAAAAACTTCAGAAATTGCTGTAGTACAATTTTTTTACAGTAGCGTTCACAAATAGAATGAAATTCTTTTTATTTTTATATTTTGAGGTTGCTAATTTTTAGTTGTCCAATTTAAAATCCTTTTTACTTATTATCAGGGTATTTCTAAATAAATTTCACCTGTGTGATTTAACCTTATCAAAACAAAAATAACAAGAAAAATACTATTTGTAACTACCCTATTAAATTAACAGGGATTTAAATTGATAATATTTGGGTAACGAAACACGTAAAAATAAATATTCACACATTTATGAACGTAAATAAAAAGAACATAGGCCTAAATTTTCTTCTTTTTCAATCCTGAAAAACACGTTTGAAATGTAAATTAAAAAATATTTCCATTTGTTCGAATTTAATTAAACTTGTATAAATTAATACTGGTTGCTACGGTAACAGATTAAATTATTAAAATTTGTATACTACAATAACATATGTAAATAATTTAAATAAAGTTGAAAGGGTTGACCCACAAAGTGGGCAGTGGTATTGTTCTTTAATTTGTCATTTTGTTGATCCTTCATTCTCACAATTCATTAATTCTTGAATCTGTCCTACTTCATTCTTGAGATTGTCCATTTTGCATTCTTACAAATGGAAAAGGTTTTTCCATTTATTGATTCTAGAATCCCTTCATCGTTCACTCGTAGAATTTTCTAACTGTCGTTCCAACAAATTGTTTCTATTTATATCCATTGGTATTGAACAAATAACAATTAATTGTTGAGTTGGTTCATCATTCATTCGTGAACCAGTTTATTGTTATCATTCTGACAAAGATTTTATTCTTTAACCTCGGAACGTTTTCTTTTTATTCTAAAGTCCGTCCAACCTTCATTCGAACGAATCCTTTCTTCTTTGTCCGTTCAGTCGTCCTTATTTCCAAACAAAACCTTCATTTGTGAGACTGTTCGTTAATAAGCGGCGTGCTATAGAAAATGTGAAACCTTGTGAATTGAAATTAATTATTGGTGATTTTCCGCGGTAAACTGGATTCACGGAGAGGCAAATATTTTTCATTTTTCAATTCAATTATACACAGAATTGGGCTGTGGGTATGAAAAATTAAAACGCCTAAGGTGACTGCTGACAACGCAACATCCATTTTTGACCAAATTATATGAAAATATAATTCCATTTTAATATTTTGTTCAAGCATTTCAACTTTTAGAACACGTTATGAGGGGTAATGTTTCAAGCTTAACGTTCGCAATTTTAGTTCGATTGCATTGATTTATTTACATTTGGTACACAAATTATTTTGTTATTAACCAGAAATAGTTTGTTTAACCGTTTAAAATTTCTGATTCTATTATAGTAAATCAGCGTTAAAATCTGCATAAACTAACATCTTACATTTTCAAAATTTATTGAAATTACAAAAGTGAGTCCGTTATTGTCATATTTTCGTTTTCTGTTGAATGAAATTCCTATTTAATATTTAAAGACGTGTATAAAAATCCAAACGCTGATTGCATTTCAAAAAACACTAAAAAGATAAAAGGTTATGATTTTTTCAAGTTTTGGAACGGCATCTATTTTGAAAGGTTATCATGTTGAATAGATTATGTTCGGTAACGAACGGTTTCATCTACAAAATACTAAAATCGATATGTGTGTTGTTTATTTTTCATGTATTTTTCATTTTTCGAAATTATCGTTTACTTGATAGGTTCTAGTTTTTGTAGCGAAGCTTTTGATTTTAGCTTTGGCGAGAGGGGTGAACAGAAAAAGCCTGCCTAACGGAAGAATGTAATGGAAATATGGAACGAACGAGCAACCGAATTTCGTCTCTATTTCTACTTCTTGCTTTCTTCCTCCTTTCCGTTAACAGTACACGCGTATTTTATGAAAACGTTGTTTTGTTTTGGCTTCGGTATATTTTCGTAGTTGGAGAACACGTGCACGTTGTAACCGTTTATACATTCGTTATATAAACGTTTATAATAAACGTTTATTGTTGTTATTATTGTTAGTTTTTTACAACATAACATGAAAATTATTATAGTTGTTCAATGAAACAAGGTGATCGTTACAAATTAATATAAAACAACTGATCGTTTACTATAACTACAGTAAATAATATCTATGCTAGATTCAAGTATTTATTTATTTAAACGAAACAAGATATATGTAAACATATCTTCAAACTAATTATAAACATCTGACGGCGGCTGGGTTCATTTTTCGTATTAAAAAGGAATATTAAAATTGTGCACGTTATTTTATGCAGAGTTTAAGGATTATTATGACAGGGAAATTTAAATTCTCATATAAGGGTTAATTAAAAATGTTATTTTGAAAATTTTAACACCTGGATATTTGTTTTCTGAAACAGGAGTTTCGACTGTGTTTGGCGTCATTAGTGAAACTAAAACTGTATTCACACGTCACCTGAACGCAGTATGCAGCACTTGAATTAAGTGGTAAGGCAATACCGGCACCAGTCAATATTTGTAGCCAGGTGTGTAAATATTGGCGGCAATTTGTTGGTTCGCTCCTACCTTCCATGTTTGTTTTAAAAAATAAGTGCTGAAACCACGACACGTACACGAAAAAAATTAAATATGACCTAATTTTTAAAATTTGGATTTTTCCTAATTTATGGTCATTTCACTACTCAAGCAAAAATTTAAGCGGCACGGTGGGGTGCTATTTGTATGAGCAGTGGGTAATGGGAGACATTTCTTGCTCGCGTAAATTCAGTTTGGATATTGATCTCAAGTAATACGCATTTGTTTCCCTTTGTCTCTGCTCTATAAGGTAAGCGTTTGTCAAAATAGTAATGACAACCAGATAAGAACGATTTTTCCCTATACCTTTTAATATGCGTTTGTCTCTATTAAAGCCTAGTTGATAGCGTACTAGGCTTTCACCCCGAGGACCCGGGTTCGATTCCCGGCGAAGGCTTGGCATTTTCATACGCTATAAATAATCCCATCGTCTGCATTAACCCAAGTGTGCACAATAGTCGAACGTTAAACACAAAAAACAAAACAAAAATGTCTCTATTAAACTTTCCTCAAATAATAATTAGCGGAGTTATTAATGCTTTAATATTATTAATATTTTTACATTTTTTGTTTGTATTTTCTGAAAGATCCTGAATTCTGAATAAATATTTTTTTTGTGTAGAGCATGAAGTGATAATGAATCGTAATAACATACGTAGATCGTGAAAACGATATTGTACCGGAAGTTAAAAACCAAGAAATTGACCAAAACTATGTTATCTACATATCAGCTGATAAAACGAAGATTTAGGAAAATACAATGAGAAGCCAAGGAAAAACGAGTTGTCAACAGCAGACGCAGTTCACATTATAACAATCAATTGTATGCGCATAATTATGTTTCATTTGTTCAGGCAAATACTCATTGGATGATATAGCGTGCATTTCTTCTTGAAATACATCATGTGCATCATTGACTTCAGATCACAACAGCTCAAACGCCAAATTCAGCTAGACGGTTCAGATTCAGTATACTAGCGATTTTTGGCCTTCCAGAAGATCAGAAAAGATTATATGATCTTAACAAGAAATATTTCAAGAAATCGTGCTCAGAAAACAAGATCAGAAAAACAAAGACAATAAGCAGAACGTGTAGCAAGTCAACATGCCAGGACCACTGAGCTCAAATCTGTGAATAATGTGTAAGATATCCAGTAAATAGTCTAGATGTTCTAAGATTTACAATCTTACCAATGGTTTTAAAATTTCGATTTTTCCCGTTACAGAATTTCCAGAAATCGGCGATTATGTTTTTCTTAGTTACGCACGTAACCTACATTTCAACAAAGAAACCCAATTTTTCGAGTTTAAAAAACCAGAAACATATGCATCTGTAAAAACATTCACGATTGAAATGTTAGTTTCTACCTCAAAGTCGTAGGTTCGAGACGCAGATACTGTCGTAAACTTTGCCCTTTCCATTAACACCGATCTATTTCATAATTACTTTCACTGGCATAAAACCAAAAAAATATTAAACGTTTTATGTAATGACAAAGTAAATTTTATCGCGTCCTTTTTCTGTTATTTATTCGGCATCACAGCACAGTAACTTGAGAGTGTTAAAAGCAGTAAGTGAAAAATGCAGGAGGAAAATGACGAGATTTTGAGAAAATATTCACAAGAACTTGGAATTTAAAGGCTAAAAGCGTTGGAAAATAATACGCCGAGTAGACCTTCCGCCCCTAATGAAAACAAGACAAAACACATCCCCTCAAACGTTAACGAAGCTGTTTCTCCTCCTCCTCTTCCCAACCCCCCAAAAAACGTTCTGACTTTAATGAACACGTCGGGGTTAAGTAGAGGTGGGGGACGCGTTGTTATTGCGGACAATTATATTCTCTTACTGTTCTAGATTTTGGTTATTTAATAATTAACGCAGCGTTGGAGTTACGCGCTCAGCAAATATAAACCTACTCCAAAATATTACTAGTAATTTAAAGAACAGCAGAACTCGCAGTCCTTAATTAGTTGCCGGGTTACCGCTCAAGGATAGCACTCTGACGCTTCGTAATATTTTCCACCAATTTAACCGGTAACCGTAACATTATTGGAAATTTTATCTGTGAGGAGGTTAAAATTACGATAGGCCATTCAGTCAGTCTTACAGTAAATAGGCAGTAATTACAAACGTCATCATAAAAACAGAGGCCGCTATCTTTAAATGGAAGAAAATCTTACATATATATCGTCCTGACTATATACGAGCGTACGTACAAAGTTCCTCCGTACCGAATTTCAAAACAATCGGTCAATTCATTTAAGGGAAAATATATAACCAACATACATACACACGCTCTCTCTCTCTCTCTCTCACACACACACACACACACACACACACACACACACACACACACACACACACACACACACACACACACACACACACACACACACACATGCCGAACGGTCGAATTTAAACAAAAATTAGCTTCGTTCGTTAAAAAAAATAAGTTTTTTTATTTACATTTTTTGAACTTCTAACTTGAATTATACAGTGTTAAAGTGTTAATTAGATGGTGAAATAAGTTTTTTAAAGAAAGTTTAAAATAAAAAAGAATATTCAAAATGTTTATTTTTTTCCAAAATGATCAGGTAATAACTTTTTTGTGTGTAGCAGTCAGTGTCATTTAAAATTACAGTCGGGGCCATAAAGTTGGCAGAAAAAAAAAAGTCGGGGCCATAAAGTGCCCGACTTCTAAAATGTCACTAGTACGTCAGCTTTGAAGTCAAGGAAATATGTGTTGAATTTTATAATCAGAAAAACGAACCATTTAGAAAATATTAAAAGTTAAAATAAATATTATACGTTAAATATTAAATATTAAATATCAAATATCGAATACCGAATACCGAATATGGAATACCGAGTATCAAATATCAAATATCAAATATCGAATATCGAATATCGAATATAGAATATCGAATATCAAATAAAGTTAAAAATTAAATGTCAAATCTTTATTGTTAAATATCGAATATCGAATGTCGAATGTCGAATGTCGAATGTTAAATGTTAAATGTTAAATAAATGTCGAATGTCAAATGTCAAATTCCAAATACCAAATGCCAAATGCCAAATTCCAAGTTTTTAATTTCAAATTTCTATTTTCAAATTTCAAATTTCAAATGTCAAGTGTCAAGTGTCAAATGTCTAATGTCAAATGTAAAATGTCATATGTCTTACGTCATTTGTCAAACGTTAAACGTTAAACGTTAAACGTTAAATGGTTAATGTTAAATAAATGTCAAATTTCAAATGTTAAATATTAAACATTAAATTTTATACTGTATTTTCAGTAGTCACGACAATCTATATAATTCCTCTTTTTGGTTTAATGTCCTTGCTTTATTCCTGTTAGGTTAATGAGAACGATGGATCGGCATTACCGGACAGGGCAGTTACAAGTCCCGAACCTACGACATTGAAGTGCACAGTTCAGACCTAGCCACACTGATCACGAGCTCTCTGTTCTAGACTAACGCCCACCGAAGTAAGGGAGCAAACTTCGAGTAGAAAGATGTCAAAGTACATGACTGTAACCCTGCAGAGAGCAACCACGCTCACCTGTTGTGATGATATGTTACCGCAGAGGGGGTTGTAAGTGGGAGTTATTGCATTCCCAAACTGCCTCTTCTCGTCCTACACTTCTAGCACAACAGTTACACAATTTTAATTAAATGTTGACACGTGTTTGCGTTCTACGAAGCGGAGTTTCCAATTTGTAATAATTATTTCAGTAATTATCTCACGTGTTCATCTCACGTGGGGTCAAATCTAAAAGGGATTTTAATTACAAGATAAGATTATACTAGTGCAACGTTGTTATTGGTGTGTCAGTTCAGAAGAAACATAGGAGTGTCATATTTAGAAAGACTACACGGCAGAAAAGTTTCACCCGATTTCATTCCAATTTGTCGACCCTTTTTTCCATTAAAAACTATTAGTGCTACTTTTAAAAAAACTTCAGACTGTAAAAAGCGCTGAACACCGTTGCTGAAAACATTTATGAGAATTACTTATTTGGTATTTGTAATCAGTCACCGAGTTAAAAAATATAAACTTAATTAATTGTCTATAAAAACACAACGCTGATCAAGATCCAAAGTATCTAAATTATTGAACTAAAAGAGATTTAAAATGTAAATGAAACATTTCTAACGTGATGGAAGCGAATTTTAAAAAATATTTCATTTTTTGTACTCTGATTTTACGATTATAAACAGCATTAAAAATTAATTTTTGAAATTCGCCTCCATTACGTCAGCAAGAGAGCTGTGTACTGCGAATGTTATAAAATATACTTTCTACAGTAGTAAAGAAAAACATCAGTTGCTAATCAATATGCCTACAAAGATTTGTTCTAATTATCCAGTCGTTATAAAATTTATGCCACATATTCCATTTTACAATTTTAATGGTTTTTTTCAAACAAAAAACTAACTTCTGATGAGCTAGAGACGTGAAACTTTAAACACAGCACAGAACTGGATGACAATGCAAAATTAAGTTGCTTTCTTGTCTGTTCGGCACAAATTTTGCAATCAATTTTACACTCACTTTCTTGTCTGTCTGTTTATTGGCGCACCCAATACACCTTTGTACGCGTATAGCTAAACGAGAGCAGTGAAGAAGTGGATGTTTGAGTAACGACACAAAATCAGTAATACGTTGAAATGTCAATAAATTCAATAAAAAATAAAATAATATTAATATCAAATAGTTGATTATGATAATTTCTGAAATGTAGACAAAGTGTAGCAAAATTTCGGACTCGCAAATACCACGGAACGAATGGCTCAAGCAAAAGCTATCGAGACGGGTAGACGCACATTCCTCTCGACTTACCAATGACACGCAACGACATGCTCAAGCAAGAGCAAACTAGTCTGTTTGTCTGTTTATCTTACTAAACCTTATAAAATTATTTTTCTTCGCTTCTTTATTTTATTTTTCAGGAAAACAACAATTAAACAAATGCATTTATTGTGTGTAAAAAGCGGAAAATAATTATTTAAAGAAAAAGAAAATTATTAATACACAAAGTCTTTAAAAAAGGACTAAAAAGTACAAAATAATTTCTCCTAGCTCCATACAGATATCGTAGTACTGCCATGAAAAGTCGTGACTGTGAATTCTTAATAACTATGAAAGTACTTGTAAGATTTAAAACGAAAAAAGTGGGGCGCATTGAAATGGGAGTAAATGCTAAAATTCCTAATGGAGGACAAGTACCTCCTAATTTAATAGATGGGGATTAATTTTTGTTTCCTACTGGATTCGCCCCACGTTTTTAGTTTTAAATCTTACAAGTACTTTCATAGCTATTAAAAATTCACAATCACAAATTTTTAGGACAATACTACAATATCCGTATGGGGCTAGGAGAAGTTAGTGTATACTTTTTAGTCGATTTTAAAAACTTGTATTAAAAATCATTATTTTTTAAATAATCATTTATCCTGCATTCATTACTATAAGAAAAGTTACACTAACATTTTATAACAGGATATTTTAGGTCACATAAAGGGGTGTAAATAAGAACAGCATTGTAAATAGTGTTTTATGAATATACAATGAGAAATTTAGTAATTTTAAGAATAATATTTTATTGTAATTTATAAATGATAAAGTAATTACGTATCCCTAACCAAAAAAAAAAATATAGGAATTACATAACCACGTATCATATTATACTTTTATAAATTTTTAACATTTTATATTATTTATTTATGTAAACTATTATTTACTAGTTATTATTACTAATTTAAGTTCTGCTTCATTTTATTCATACCGTTAGTTCCACAAACAAGGCTTAACGACCAAACGAAATTTTATCAAAATAAAATTCACGATCATACAGACAGAATGTAATAGCTGTTTATGATGTAGAGGGTTCGTTCAGTTCTCACTGTGTTTAGTCTTGGCGAATTGCCAAATCCTGGATTTTATTGTTCTGCTGGAGGGGATGGCACTGGTTTTAATATGGGGATACTCATTTGTAGAAGGTATTTCATTAACGTGCGCGCCATTTTGAAATAGGTCAAGCGGTTTGTTCATAACAGAGATAAACTATGTTGTGACATTAAACTTCAACAATTATCCTACCGAAATACATTTGTGTGTGCCTTTAAGTTTGTTCTTTTATTTAGTCCATATGACTTTCAAAAGAATAATGCATATAACTATCTTGCTTATGTCAATGAAACGAAATTGTTTTCAAAAACTCTTTCAGTAAGTGAGATTCAAACTAGGAACATTAAGCCATTTTGGTTATATATATATATATATATATATATATATATATATATATATATATATATATATATATAAAAACAATATAAGACAGCTGGAGAGGCGCTTAGTGATCCCACCAAACCTCTACCTCATACTACTCTCACTCATCTACTCAAGACACACACATTCACTACTCTACATAGCTTGGCTAACTTTAAAATGTAAAGCTACCCGTGTTGATGGATTGAATGACATCGGCCTAAAGGTGTATCAAACCGAGCCCTGGGACACCGTGCGATCTCCAAGTGTATCTTATCCTTACCAATGCATGCAGGGCTCTGTATGGGCGGACCTGTTTTTCCTAACTAATTATGCGTATCCCCATGAATAAGTATATAAAATAGAATGAGCGGGATCTCTAAGCTGGCCAAGTGGAACAATTTCTCCGTGATAAGGATCAAGACGAAGGTAAATTAAAAGGGAATTAGCAGAGCAAGCATCTCAAAAGTGAACTACGAATTCATTAATTAGAAGTAGCGTAGTTACCCACCTTGAATCCTCTCTGAATCCAAAACTTTATGAAGAGATTAAGACTGGAGATGGCGTTATAATTGAGCACCTCACGAATATAGACACGAAGCAAAACCTACAAGATAGCAGGGCAACACCACATTTCCAAGCCTACAAAGATGACTTTTGACACATATGACAATAATACATTCTTGAATTAAACAAAGAACGGTTTTATGGTTTCAAGTTCTTCAATCAATAACGGAAGTTCTTCTTCTGAGGTTGTATGATCATGCGTTCTTGAATTAATAAAAACGGTTTTTCTATGCTTGTATTGTTCTACGTTCTTGAATCAATAAGAACGGTTCTCTATAGTTCTATGGTTCTACGTTCTTCGTTTAATAAGACGGGTACTATATTTATATGGTTTTACGTTCATATCAATAAAATCGGATTTTATATATGGTTGTATGGATCTACGTTTCTGATTCAATTCTTCTATGGTTCGTATAGGTACCCGCTAAGAAATTGTTTTAAAAGATCCACTCCTAAAAGGTCAAATTGGGGTAAAAAAGGGGTTTACATTCAATCTCCTAATCCAGAGGGAAGTGATTTAGAAACCTGAAGTTTTGTATACAATTTTATCCCAAGATTTAAAGATACCACAAAGAAAAAGTTCACAAACAGTCCACTTCGAAGGGTTAAAACGGGTATGATGAAAATATTTAGTCGAGGGCGTTAAAATTTCTTGTGAACAATTCTCTCAGGAGACAGGTGACGGCAAACAATCGTTATAAAAAATTCAAAACTAAGAGAACGATTCCTGTTATTCTAACAGAGTACAACTTTCAGTTCAATTGTCTACAGTTTGCCTTTAACGTGTGCTGCGCCGCGACTGTTAATAATGTCGGTCCGGGGAACGACTGTTTCTCACATGGCCAGTGTACGTGGCATGTTTCGTAATCAGTTCACCTTGATAGCCTGACTAAATTCCAGTCAGAGGGAAAAAACAGGATTTTTTTTACAAATTGGTCCTGAGCACTTAATCAATAAAACTTTGTATGTGCACAAAGAATGGTTTTCCAAACTTCCACCCTGAAGGTCTTTTTATAAATTTTTATTAGCCGAAACGGGGGAAATATTAGTAACAAAGACAGATTCTTTGATCGCTCATTTATTTAAAAATAGCGAACATTTTATTCAATTTTTTTTTTTTAACGTCCGACTATTGTGCACACTTTGACTAATGCAGACGACACATTGTATTCAAAACAGTACTGGTTGGCTAGTCATAGTACACACGATTAAAAAATTTGTTTACAATAGAGAAATTAACTTTGTATTGCTGAAAGTTGAACGAGTTTACTGTAAAATATTGATTTAATGCTTTATTGTTAATAAACGTCACATTACTCGTTTTAGTAACGGACCTAAAAAACAAGCAGTATAGTACTTTCCTTTGAACACCTGTAGGATTTTAAAGTGCTGTAGGCCCTAACTTCTATTTTTTGTAACAGGGTATTTTGCCGTATCATATAATAATGTTTTTCTGTGGGCTTTATAATCAGTAATAAAGTCTATGTTGACTTTTTAAAAAGTTACAATTAAATCTGTACGTTTAAAATGCTAATTTACGCTAATTTTCACGCTAATCACGATGGTGAAATTAAATTTTCAAAAGTGTAACAATAAAGTTGGTTTTTAGATTTTAAAAGGCCGCCATTTTGTAACGATTGAACAGTTTTTCGCTGAAAAACAAACTTTACCTAATTATAACGAAAATAGTTTGAATAAAATTTCAGTAAATTTTTTAAATTCCAAATCGTTCAATATTTTTAACCAACAATACGTGATCTAGAGGTCAGGATATTTAAGCTCATTTCAAGATCCCAGGTATGGTTGTTATCATGATAGAAATAACAGTAGTTTTTTCCAATGGAAATTCGCTAAATAGAAGTTATTTTGAAACGGCCAAGAAAAGCTTTATGAAATTGAGTGAAAACCTGCAAACTAAGAATAAAAAATGTTTTTGAAATTTGGTATAAATCTGTCGATTTGTTATCCTTTAAAAAAACTAAGAAGGCGGATATAAGGACAACTGAAACGATTCTATGAAATTTTATAATTGTCTCGACCAAAAAGGAACAATGCCACAAAGCGGTTGCAAAGACTTCCGAAACATTCTACAGAGTTTTGCGTTTATTGGAAAAGGTAACATGAAAAAAAGCAGAGTAAATATTAAGTGCCAAAGCAAGCATAAGAATTGCCTCCATTTTTTTAAACAGAGCGTTTAGTCAGCAGCCTTAATGCCCCTGTGGTTAACTCTAAAAGCTTTCCCCTGTGTAAAGGTTTAAGCTTTCCACCCTTTACACTCTTTACACTTTCCTGATCTCACTTTTCTTTTATTCCACGGGTTACTATAAAGACACGTCAGAGCTGGGAGGGGAGTGTATTTATTTTTTATAATCACTAATTTAAAATTCCGTAAACATTCTTCCGCGAAAAAATAACAGAGTATTAGAACAGTTAAGGGTTAATTTTTAATTAATTATAAAGTAACAAAGGAGCTTTGTCCTTTGCGACCTTCGATCGCTAATGTTGCGTCTACAGGCACTTTGGTACAAACAACTCATAACAAAATCATAAAACATGTTTTTAACTAGAAGTTCAAAGAACAGCAGACCTCGCAGTACGTTCTTAATTAATGGGTTTGCCACTGCCCACGACAGCGCTCTGACGCGCTTGCAAAGTTTTCCACAAATTTAACGGATAATCGTAATATTTAAGGAAAATGTTTCTGGATCAAATGTATTAGAAATTATATGTTCTTTCTTTATGAAACGGAAAAAACTGCGATAGAAAAAGCCGGTGAAAAAGCACATAGCCAGCAACTACACTCGTCGTCGTTCAATCAGAAACCGCCATCTTGAAATGGAAAGAAATTGGGAAATATCTTAGACATACTTTGTTTGGGCCTTATACAAGGAACTTTCTTACATAATTTCAAAAAAAAATTTCACTGCGTTTTGAAAAAATTTTCACTGCGTTTTGAAAAAATTACAACGTTAAATCGCAGGCCGCCATCTTGAAAAGGAAGTGAATGGGGGAAAACCTTGCAATACACCGTTCGGGTTTTATACAGAGTACGTTGAAATTTCAAAACAAGCCACCAATACGCATTATAATCGTCACTATAAATCAGACCCGTCATTTTAAAAATGAACTGAATGAAAAACACCAACACATATGTTTGCCTTTATACAAGACACATTTGTACAAAAATTTCAAAACGATCGGTCAACGCGTTTGGCCAAAACTGCGTAACACACAAACAAAACAAACATTCAAACCAAAATGCTGAACGGTCAAGTGCTTCGCTCGGTCAAAAATTATTTATTTGTTATTTCTATTCACTCTAAACAAGTGCAATAAATATAACACCCGTTTACATTTTATTATGAAAGAAACAGCTGTAGTGCAAATCAGCTGTGAAGGTGTTATTGCCTCCACAACTCTTCATCACCGCAACATTAGAATTTCCGTTGCATATTTCCCCTCATATTATATATGTATCATGAACAATCTACAGATCGACTAATGATTTTACTGGCATATAATACACACATGAGTAGGATAATTTCCTTAACAGTTACTAAAACAGTTCATACGGTTTAGTTCTTTAAAGGTGACGCATATTGTCGGTCACTTAAAGTACTGCTTCCACTTCTGTGTTCTTATCTATGAGAAGTCGCTGGTTGTGTTTGACTGTGTTTTTTATTTCATTCTCGACATAACGGTTATGCAGGTCACGATGCAAAATTTTATTCCTCACATACCATGGTGCTTTCACTATTCTACGCACCTTATTCTGAAAGTTTTGTATTATGGTTATGTTTCTTTGTGCAGCCTCACAACTGGTTACGATATGTCCAAATAGGCTTCAGTATCTACTTGTATATCAATATCTTATTTTCCATTGAAAGTTCAGAAATTCGTCCAAGCAACCAGTACGATTATCAAATTGGTATTCTCTTTTTTTCTTCACACGTACCTTCCACTTAAGTCTTGCGTCTAGCGTCATTCCCAGACATTTGACATCTTTAGCAAGTGATATTATTTGGTTATTGACTACAACAGGATACGGAACTATTCTCTTATATGAACAATACATATGGGTTGACTGTTTCATTAAGTTTGTCAAGCTGCTAACATTGTTCACTGTTTGTTTGTAACACCTTCGATACTACCAGCGACAGCAAGGACAGCAAGGACAGCAGTGTTATCAGTGTTTGTGGATATTACGGTGTATCTCACATTTAAATATGTTTTACGTTATTACGATAACCATGTTCAAATTTCATTTCTCTACTTGATATTTATTTATGTTACAATAACATTGTAGTTGTAATGTTAAATTTAAAAATTAAATTAAGAAGAAAGTAAATTTAGTGCATATACGAGTATAATTTCGTCTGTTGATAGGACAAACAACTGTCATGGACGAATTAGGAGCATATAGTATCAGGCGGCTAGCTTGCAACCCCAACGTTTGACCTCTATAGCACTGCAGCCACAGCCACAACAAAGAGACCGAGACCGACATGTAACACCTTGCGAGTGGTTTTGTATAACCTATGTAGATTTACTATCATTTAAAATAGCAAGTGGTGAGAACAGTCTCCTATTAAGTTTATATACATGAAGTGAGTAGCAGAATCCCACATTACCTCTATATCATAACACCCTCACTGATATACTCAAGTACTCAAGACACACATACATTCACTACTCTACATAGCTTGTCTAACTCTAAAATGTAAAGCGAGCCGTGTTGACGGAGTGAATGACACCGGCCTAATGGTATATAAACGGAGCTCTGAGGACCTCCCAGTGTACCTTGACATTATCAATGCACGCAGGGCTCTGTATGGGCGGACATCCTTTTCTTAGCTACTTGTAGGTGTTCCGAGCGGGATCTCACCGCACAACAAAACGCTGGACAAATGGAGCAAAACGTCCGTAATAAGGGTCAAGAGAAAGAAAAATTATAATGAAATGGAAAATCACCATTTAGAAGTGGGAAGTTACAAACCTTTAGTCTTCTCCAAATCTTAGACTTTAAGAAGAGACTAGGACTTGAGAAGGCGCCGTAAACTGAGCACCTCAGGAATATATAAAAGGGTCGCAGATCAACAGTAACTATAGAAATTCATTCACTCAACCAACGTAGAGTGGTGAATGTGTGAGTGTGTGTGTGTGTGTGTGTGTGTGTGAGAGAGAGAGAGAGAGAGAGAGAGAGAGAGAGAGAGAGAGAGAGAGTCATGTGTCTTGAGTAGATAGGTGATAGTATAAACTAGAGATACTGGGCTAACGGCTACGCCTCTACTAGCCGTTTACATTGAGATGTTAGAAAAAACGATAACGCGGACAATGATTAGATTTATGGACATAGCTTGGCAAACGTTATTGGAAAAGATAATAAAACAACTCTCTTCTCCTACCAACTGTCCAAGATCACGAATCCAGACTATAGATGGTCCGTTTTAACTTGTCATTTGTGGTGGTCACCATCTTACAACACTTCCCTCGACGAAAAAGACGTCGGACCTGCCACTCACGGCGATGACTCACAAATAGGGACGTTATTTGTAAACAAGTAATATTTTTAAGCATGCGTCAAAACTAAATTAAAAATTTACTTCTTAATTAAGCAATTTTTCCTGATAATTTCTATTAACTGATAATTTCATATTGATCAGACTACTAATAGCTTTGAAAAATGAATTTTATTTCTATTAATTCAAGCAAAGCATTTGATAGAGTATAACAAGAAAGTTTTCTGTACAAATTAACCAACAGCTCCATGCTAAGTTCACGTAATTCATCGTATCTTGACAACAAATATTTACAAGTTCTTGTAGGTGGTACGCTTTCGACACCCAGACCCATAACGGCTGGCGTAACACAAGGATCAGTCCTAGGCTTGTTGTTGTACAACTTGTACGCCAACGATACGCCTGTCCAAGAACTTGTGTCACTGCGGCTATTCGCTGGTGACTGCATGTTCTACTATACATCAATAAACCACGAGTTTGGGTCCAAAATGGTTCAAATCTGTTGGACTTATTTGAGCCATGGTTTCGTAGGTGGAACATCGCAGTGAATATAAACAAAATAGAAGCCACTGCGTTTACACCCCTGAACATCACTTCATCTAAATGGTTCTCCCACAGGATTGAAAGTCAAAGTGAGATAATGAGGTGTCGTGCTTGAACGAGAACTTATATTAACTTCTCCTGTCAAGCAACTAGGCAAAGCTTGTGCGGGTAGTCGCAACTTTTTCATGTGCTCGCGAAAAATAGTCCCTTTCCATTAAATGTAAGCCTGGTGTTAGCAAATTGGGATCCCTAATAACCCGAATCCTTTAAAGAAACAACTATCGGTGGTTCAACAAAGCTCTTTAATACATATTACAATATTCTTATGTTGTTACTGCTACTTCTACACTTGATAACAACCCAAGAATGAACACTATTGTATTATCCGATTCTAAATGTTCGTTGAATTTGAACAGATGTGAATTTTGTAGTTTCCAAATGAAGTAAACTATTATTTTTTCTTATTCTTTTTCATTAAATAATAGTTTCTATTCTTTAGCTTAACCTCTTTAAAATGAATGAAACCAATAATTAGTTCCTAACAATATCAGGCCTTCGTAGGGCGTTGTCTCTAACGTCAAAACTAGAGGTCCTCTATAACAGCGGGGTTTAAATTGGTTGATGTCTTTTCGGGGAGGCAAAAGTTCTGGGGTTTGTTTCAGTACATATATCTTAATAGTTAGGTACAATATTACCAATGTTAAACCTGAAATCCATGTATAAGGGGGGAAGTGCTGTCCACCACGTCTAGAATGGGTCTTTGGTAGTTCATCCTTTGTTCATGTCTTTTATACATGTCTGTTGTTCTTTGAAGGACCCGGCATAGGAAAGATTCCAAATTCCTAACTCTGACCAATTATAAAATGTACATCCGTCCCATTATTATTTATGCAGCCCCGGCTTGGCTCACTCCACTCGGAATCTCGAAATAAACGGCTATAATCCTTCCAAAACCATAGCCTATGTTAGTGACAGAATCTCCATGATTTGTGAGGAACATTACAATCCGTCACGGCCTTATATCCCTCACAAAACAGAAGTATTATCTCAAGCTTTCTAAAAAAAAATAGCATCACTATTAAACGGCTCTAATTATGCGTATGTAACAGATCCCGTTCCCCTGCTACAATACAGAAGGATTGTGTAGCTATAGTCCAGCCATTTAGTAAACGGCCTGCGGGAAAATTTCTATCACATGTAGGAGAACTCCCCTCCAGCTCCCTCCAACAGTTCAATGACACAGAGACTGCTAATCTGAGTCTACAAACTATTACTACTCAACGATAGTGAAGAAAAAGGAGGGAACTATGGTGTGAGAGTGGGGATTCAACCTTTCACTTGCACACTTTTCTGTGTTCTATTGATGTCCGTAGCAAGCCGTTTTCTAAGCATCTGATTTATGGTATACGAACCTATATGAAGTGGTTTATGTAAATTACATAGTCAACTCTTCTTCATATTATATACCTCCTAAATAAATCCAAACCATTATCACATCAACATTTTTCATTACTCAGTTAGAACCTAATAAAGCCACTTACGTAAAACATGTTTTGTGTCAGGGGCAAAATGTTTATCGATAGGATTTATTTCTCTCACCAATGAATATATACTATCATCTTAACTGTTTTTTTCCACTCATCCCCTCATTGCTTGCTCTATCCGTCTGAAGTGTCCGGTTTATTTCCACTAAAACTATGAACAACTCACTACAACTGCCTTCGTAATAATGTAAAATATTTCAGTAACAAGCTTTCAATTTAAATATTACAGAGGCGGTGTCGACCTGCGGAACAAACAAGAGAGCTTAAAATATGTTTTTAGTAAAAGAATCGGACGGATATTATAATTTATAAAGGAACACCATATTTAAATATATTATACTGTATTCAGTTTAAAGGCTATTTTTTTCAAAACAAATCCCGCCGAATTGAATTGTAACAATGTCACGTACGATTTTGATTAAATTTAAATTAAGGGAAGAATTTATTTTACGGCCCGGCCTACGCAGTTGCTATGTGAACCTCGTACTTTATTAGTTTTGCGAGTAACAGTGATTTCCATACAAATTGCCTGCTTTGTTCATGCATGTTGTATTTACTTGCTTGCTATTCCAAGTCGCTGCTATTGTCAACAGTAAAATAACGAAGAGAATAAAAAAATGAAAGTTTTATAACTGACATTTCTTAATATTATAATAAGTAGCCCGCAGCTGTCTCGCTGACGTGTTGAAAACATATTCATATTATTTTTTACTAAAACAAGAAACAATTTTACTTAGAACTAGAAAACGAACCACAAAAATGGCAGACGAAATAAAAACACAGATTTTGATGTAATTAATTACTGCTGTTGCAAATTTTTTTAAAGTATTAAAAAAACTAATAAATTAATAAAAATGAGATTAACAAACTGTTTTACTTAAATAAAACGCATCCATAGTTACTAAATTATACCAACGCCTAAAAAAAGACACGTTCATAATATTGTAAAGTCTTAATATTGTATCCAAAGATTATCATTCAAGTTATCACTTTTAGTTGTGCGTGTATAAAATACACCCGCACTTATTCTTTTATATTCGCCTGTTATACACCCTTATTATACATTCGTTCTCTTATATTCGCCTGTTACGCACTCTTAAACATTTGTTCTCTTATGTATTTGCTGTTATGCACTCTTAGTAGACCTATACACTTGTTTTCTTATATTTACCTGTTATATAACTCTTATATTCGCACTTGTATTGCACTTTTTCTCTTATATTCGCCTGTTATACACTTATTAAACACTTGTTCTCTTATAATTGTCGTCTGTTATACACTCTTATTTATAATACGTTCTCTTACACAGCGCTACAAGAAAACGTCACCGTTAAATTTGCAGACAACGCTAAATAGTCAAAATCACCTTCGAAGATTGTTATTTAATATTTCATACTGGAGGGTAGAACTTATGTTAGCGAATTTCCACTGAAAAATGGGCTCAATAGTGGTCATAATGGTTACACTAAAAACTCGAGACCTTAAAATGAGCGCCGATCCTTGTTTCTAGATAATTTTTTATGGGAAAATTCATAACTTTTTTGTCATTATTTTTTAATCTGATTTTACTATTGTAATCAGTGTGGCGAAATTGCCCAAATTAGCATTTTTGAACATTCAAAATCCGTTAAAATTTAGAAATATAATTTAACGCTGGTCAGGATTCATTTATCTTATTTTCAATGCAACTTGAAAATTAAAAATTATAATTTATGTATATTTTAATGATGATTATAATACATTATGTACTGGATCTGGCACTATACGTTAAAAAGAGGCAGTATTTGTGTTTAATAATTAATTATCACACAAAATGCAATAAGTGTAATTAATAGTAAACATGAATATTTAGGGTCATTATTGCGCTTTGACCTTTGTAGATCTTTTGTACCCCTTTCCTACATTCTTGAGTTGCTCAATTACAGCGCCTTCTCTAGTTCTAGCCTCTTCACAAAATCTAGGATTTGGTGGAGATTCAAGTTGAATAACTTCCTCACTTATAATTGCTGAGTTCCCGGTCAGCATTAGAGTTACCGGTGCAGGTGCTTGTTCTGCTAATTCCCTTTCAAATTTTCTTTCTCGACATTATGGAGGTTCTGTTCTATTTTATTGTACGGTGATCTCCTACTTATTCTATTTTATATTCTTATGGGAACACTTACAAGTAGCTAAGGAAATGAGGTCCGTCCGTACAGAGCCCCGCATGCATGTGTACGTTATACTAGGTGGTCGCCAGGTATCTCAGGGCTCCGTCTGATAAGCCATTAAGCCGGCGTCATTCACTCAATCTGCAATGGTCGCTTTGCACTTTAGAGTTAGCCAAACTATTACAGTAGTGTGTGTGTGTGTGTGTTTGTGTGGGTGGGTGGGTGGGTTGGTGGATGGGTGGGTGGGTGCGTGCGCGCTAGTGTGTGCGTGCGTGCGTGCGTGTGTGTGAGTTTTAAGTAAACGAGTGAGAGTAGTATGAGCTAGAGGTATGGTGGGATTGCTGCTCACTATATCTGTCCCCACCGGATAATAGTAAGTAAAAAAATGCTTAGTAGTTTTGTATTATAAAGGTTCAGAAATTTTTAAACTTATATAGGCTGCCGTTTTCTGTCTATAAAAACCAATAAATCTTAACATTTTACAAAATTTTTCAACATTTGCTTAAACGTTTATTGGCCAACTTTCAATTAAAATAGGAGAGGAATGAGTGGGTGTGTGTTTATATATTAAACACCGTAAATATATAAAAATGTTAACAACCTTTATAAGTTAGAACCTAAATAAGTTCTAGAGGTCAGAATCGGTGGTTATTCGATAATCCAGAGTTTCTCTTTTACCACGATTCCCATTTAAATATCTCACTTCCCAAAGAAAAATCCTTAACAACTAGTTCGAGCTATAACTGATCAACCCTCCTCCCTTTCTTATAGGAAGGTTTCTTTTTACAGACGTTTCCTGTTCCAGTTGACGTAATTTTTCCAGTCACTGAGAAAAAAAAATTCGGTTCGAATCTGATAGAAGCAGACAATAAACAGCTGTTAGGGTTTATAGTGATATTTTCAACTTAATTTAAGTTTAGAATGCAAATTTACAAGGATTTCTACGCTAGTTGCAATGGTGGAAACGGTTTTTCAAAAAAGGTATGAAATGAAAAAATTAAATTTGAAAAATCGCTTACATCAAGTTATCAAAACAGTTGCTACAGCAATTATTACGAAGAATCAGAAAATAGGATCTAAATTAAGGAAATTGTTTTACATTGTGAATATCAGCATAATGCGTACTTTTAGTAATTCAATTATCGAAGATGAAATAGTCGAGAAGAGAGCAACCGCATATACGAAAACACATCCATTAAACACAAGAGTTTTTCGTAAAAACATTAACGTAAAAAATAAAAATGATTTATTCGGTTGGATTTGTATAATGCAATAATGCAGAAGATAGAAAAGATTGTTTAAGGAAATCGTTTCAATTGACACAAGATATCGTACCCTCGTCATTCCGCAAGGAGACGGGGTGAATAGAAGGGGAAGATAATCGGATTTCGTGTCATCTCGGAAGAAGTTGCGTAATTTCTTGCTACCCCTGCGCCTCTGGAGGGATTAAAATAAAAACGTTTTTGCGCAAACCGTTTGTTGTGCACAGTTTCTGGATACGTTTTCGCTTGGCATTAAAGTTGAGTTGGGTAAATTGAACGACCTTGTGAAAGTAATATACAGTATTGCTTTAAATAAATTAGATTTTTAAATTATTCATCGTGCAATCCAGCTCGCCACGTGAGCTTACATTGGGATACGTGTACGAGGGGTTTTATAGAAACCCGCATGCATGCCAACAAATATTTTGTAAACATACACCCCTGCACTTACACTTACAAATCATTCCATTTTTCAAATGTTAATTCCTGCTGGTCAGGGGCCAATACCTTCAAGGGTAAATATTATAAATTTGTTCAGTAAAACTATGCCTAATAAAGGTGAGACATTTTTATATTGATCAACATGTGCACTGGTGTTAATAAAATCTAAATCGTGCAGCTATTTCGGTGAAGTGATAGAAGCGAATTTTCAAAAGTATTATTTTTATTTTTTTGAAATTCTTTCGTCAACATAATCAGCATTAAAATATGCATTTTTAAATTTTAAAATTACACTGAAAATATGAAAATGAAACCTGACCGCGTCATATTAAATTTCGTAACTTCAGTGGATTTTGAAAATTCAAAATGTTAATGTATGCATTATTTGACGCTGATTACGATGGTGAAATTGCATTTTCAAAAAAACAGTAAGGCAAAAAGTTACGAATTTTTAAATATTTGAAATGGCCGCCATTTCGAAACTGTTGACACAATTTTGCTGTTTAACGAACTTGTCCAAGCTATTATCAAAATAAATTTTAATGCTAAGTTTGAATTAAATAGAATTAAATTTGCGAATTAGATTTGTATATTTTCTGTAAAACTGCAGCAGAAAATATACAGCCTTCGTCTAAATCGGTTGGAAAATAACGACTTAAATGAAATTTCTTACCGAATTATTTTATAAGGTTCTAATAAAATAACACATTTATTACATAGTAGTAAAAATGGATGATAATGCTCTTAATCATACAGAAAAAGTATACTGTTACCAAGAAACATAAGGTTCCCTAACTAATGTAAGCTATTTCCTTTTATGTCCTCAAAATAAATTTTAGTATAGAAACAAGCTGGCTATACCAGTTATTCTGGTTGAGATTTCCAAACACCGCGTGATATCCTGAATCCTTGCTTTCCCAGCGGGCCCTGAAGAGGTTCGACAATAATCCATCAGTCACTTGCAGGAAATTACCTAGCCTCCCTTCTCGTTTACTTAGAGCCAGGAACTGTGGTAACGACCGCATGATGGAATGGACTCGGAGGCTAATGTTACCCTGGAGAATAATTAACATCAGTTTTGAGAAGTTGCAGCCCTTATGGCTCTCCTATACAGGGTAGTTTCATGTTCAAGAGTTAATAACTAACCGCGATCAACATAAATTGGACTAAATGCGTGAAGAATGCTTTTGGAAGTTACGTTTACTTTAGCATTGTATAGGCCTGCCAATTATTAGCGAATTTCCTTTAGAAAAGTAAGCAATTTGAGCAAACATCACGGTATGACCCACCCGTGAGATCATGAATTGGGCGCCGATCGGGACCTCTAGAACCCTTTTTGAGGGATCGTTAAAGTGTGTGTGTGTGTGTGTGTGTGTGTGTGTGTGTGTGTGTGTGTGTGTGTGTGTGTGTGTGTTTTAGCACGCTAACGTTCGCAATTTTAGTCCGATCTGATACAAACTTGACACAAAACTCGATTACGGTAAAACTTGGACAAGTCTGTTAACCAGAAAAATTCGTTTAACAGTTTCAAAATTCATTCAGATTTTTTTTATGAATAACTTTTTTGCCTTAAATTGTTTTGAAAATCGCATTTTCTCATCGTAATCAGCGTTAAAAACTGCATAAAGTAACATTTTGAATTTTTCAAATCCATTGAGATTAAGAAATATAATTTGACAGTGGTCATGGTTCATTTTCTAATTTCAGGTATTAATGCTGATTATGATGGTGAAATCAGAATTTCAAAAACGGCAGAGTAAAGAAAAATATTTTTCGAAATTCGCTTCCATCTTGTCAGCGAGACAGCTGCGTGCTGCTATTATTTAAGTTTATAATTCCTTAGAAAATGCAAAGAATACTGTGGAAAGAATACAAACACCCAAAAAAAAAACATTTTTCACAAAATGAAAATAAACTAATTTCATACAAAAATAATAAATATCAAAGTAGTGAGCTTACTTTACCTTGTTATAAATTTCGTTAACCATCTTCAAAGAAATAACAAACAGTATTTCTCTTTAGTAAGTATACTTTCTTTAGTAAATAGCCGCCTCGGCGGCCTAGTTGATAGCGTACTGGGCTTTCACCCCGAGGACCCGGGTTCGATTCCCGGCCAGGGCTTGGCATTTTCATACGCTATAAATCATCCCATCGTCTGCATTAGCCCAAGTGTGCACAATAGTCGGACGTTAAACACCAAAAAAACAAAACAAAAATTCATTAGTAAATATCTACAGATATCTTATTCATATTATATTTCTGAAAGTTTGTGTGTTTGTTTGTTTGTTATTCAATCACGCTTTAACCACTGAACCAATTGAGATGAATTTTATACGAATATGGTTTAAGTATCTGAGATAAACATAGGCCTATTCCCGTTTTAAAAACCGTCATTATATTACTTACCCAGCCCAAAATAATTATTAGTATTCAGTTTTGTGACATGTGTTAACTGTAGTTAGGTTTAATTACTGTTTACTGGACATGAGATTTAGGCACCTGAGATGGACATAGATTCAATCCCATTTCAAGAATCATAATCTGTGTTTTATATATTGCAAAATTATTGCTTTTAGTGTAACATTTACAATTATTTTAGTCGAAATTATTTTCAAAACTGACTTTAATTTGTTACTTTGTGATGAATTTTCAATATTAAATGTAAAAAAAAATTCCTACGCAGAGTGCCAATTGTAAGGTAGTATACATATTTGTGTAATTACATTATATGAAAAAATGGTAAATATGCAGTATAGCATATCCTGGATTTTTCGATATTTTTTTTACTAAAATGCTTTATTATGTGCCCAAAAGCAAGAATCCAAAATATGCAAGCACGAGAAGTACGTAAAAATAGAAAATAAAAGTGACCAACATAACCTCATAATTGCTACGTTTAACACGGGTTTTGGGTGATAAGAAATCCATTTTTTAAAAGGATACTCCATAACCAAACTGACACGGTTGTTAGGCCTAACACGGTGAAGCGTGAAAAAACCTGTATATTTTTTAAAGAATACTACATTCCTATCTGACACGGTTGTTGGGCCTATCACGGTGATGTGTGAAAAAAACCTTTATTTATTTAAAGAATACTACATAACCTAATTGACACGGTTGTTAGGATTAACACGGTATTGCATGAAAAACCTTTATATTTTTTTAAAAAGTTCTGAAAACCTTAACTGACACGGTTGTTAGGCCTAACATGGTGATGCGTGAAAAATACTTTATATTTTTTTTTTTAAAGAATACTCCATAAGGTAACTAACATGGTTGTTAGGCCTAACACGGTGATCTATTAAAAAAACCTTCATATTTTTTTAAGAGTACTCCATAACTTAACTAAAACGTTTGTTAGGCCTAACACGGTGATGCGTGAAAAAAACCTTTATATTTTTTTAAAGAATGTTAGGCTACATATATTAACTGACACGGTGGTGCGTAAAAAAACCTTTATATTTTTTTAAAGAATACCACATATCCTTACTGACACGCTTGTTTGGCCTAACACAATGATGTGTGACAAAATTTTTATAATTTTTTAAAGAATACTATGTATCCTAACTGACACGGTTGTTATATGTAAAAAAAATTTAATATTTTTTTAAATAATACTACATATCATAACTGACATGGTTGTTGGGCCTATCATGGCGATGTGTGAAAAAAACCTTTATTTTTTTTAAAGAGTACTCCAAACCTTAACTGACACGGTTGTTGGTCCTAACACGGTGATGCGTGATCCTTAATGTATATTATGATTGCGGGCAAAGCCGTGATGGGTAATTTGGTAAGAATATGGTTTAAGTATCAGAGATACATATAGGCCTATTCCTGTTTTACAAAATGTCATTATACTACTTACCCAGCCCAAAATAATTATCAGTTTTTAGTTTTGTAACATCTGTTAACTATAGTTATTTACTGGACATGTGATTTAGTTACCTGAGATGAACATAGATTCAATCCTACTTTAATAATCTTAATCTGTGTTTTATTTATTGCAAAAATTATTGTTTTTAATATAACATTTTCATATTTTAGTTGAAATTTTTCAAAACTGACTTTAATTTGTTACTTTGTGTTAAATTTTCAATATTAAATGTAAAAAAATCCTACACAGAGTGCCAATTGTAAGGTAGTATATATATTTGTGTAATTACATTACATGAAATATAGTAAATATCCAGTGTAGCATAACCTATATTTTCGATATTTTTGTTACTAAAATGCTTTATTATGTGCCCAAGAGCAAGAATCCAAAATATGAAAGCACGAGAAGTATGATAAAATCTAAAATAAAAGTGACCAACATAACCTCAAAATTGGCACCAGGCGAAAATCAGTAACGTGTTGTAAATCGGTAAAACAATAAAAATACGACTAACACGGGTTTTGAGTGATAAAACCAATTTTTAAAAAGAATTCTGCATAACCAAACTGACACGGTTGTTAGGCCTAACAAGGTGATTCATGAAAAAAACCTTTATATTTTTTTTTTTAAATAGCCTACTATATATCCTGACACGGTTGTTAGGCCTAAAACGGTGATGCGTGAAAAACCTTTACATTTTTTTAAGAATACTACATATCCTAACTGACATGGTTGTTAGGCCTAACACGGTGATGCGTGAAAAAACCTTTATATTTTTTAAAGACTACTACATATCCCAACTGACACGGTTGTTGGGCCTATCATGGTGATGGTGAAAAAAACCTTTTATTTTTTTTAGAATACTACATAACCTAATTGACACGGTTGTTAGGCCTAACACTGTGATGTGTGGAAAACCTTTATATTTTTTAAAGAATACTACATATCCTAACTGACATGGTTGTTAGGCCTAACACGGTGATGCGTGAAAAAACCTGTATAATATTTTAAAGAATACTACATAACATAACTGACACGGTTGATGGGCCTATCACGGTAATGTGTGAAAAAAACCTTTATTTTTTTTAAATAGTACTGAAAACCTTAACTGACACGGTTGTTAGGTCTACCATGGTAATGCGTGAAAAATACTTTATATAGTTTTTTAAAAGAATACTCCATAAGCTAACTAACATGGTTGTTATGCCTAACACGGTGATCCATTAAAAAAACCTTTATTAATTTTTTATAAATAGTACTTATAACCTGACACGGTTGTTGGGCCTAATAAGGTGATGCATGAAAAAAACCGTTATATATTTTTTAAAGAGTAACTTAACTAACACGGTTTTTAGGTCTAACACAGTGATGCGTGAAAAAACCTTTATATTTTTTTAAAGAATACGACATATCCTGACACGGTTGTTGGGCCTACACGATGATGTGTGAAAAAACCTTTATATTTTTTTTAAGAATTCTACATATCCTAACTGACACGGTTGTTAGGCCTAACACGGTGATGCGTGAAAAAACCTTTATATTTTTTTAAAGAATACCACATATCCTAACTGACATGGTTGTTGGACCTATTATGGCGATGTGTGAAAAAACCGTTATTTTTTTTAAAGAGTACTTCAAACCTTAACTGACACGGTTGTTAAGTGTAACATGGTGATGCGTGAAAAAAACCGTTTTTTTTTTTTTAAAGAGTACTCCAAACCTTAACTGACACGTTTGTTAGGCCATAGTGATGCGTTAAAAATCTTTATATTTTTTTTTAAGAATACTGCGTAAGTTAACTAACATGGTTGTTAAGCCTAACGCGGTGATGCATTAAAAAACACCTTTATTTATTTAAAAAAAAAATAGTACTCCAGAACCCAACTGACACGGTTGTTGGGCCTAATACGGTGATGCAGGAAAAACGCTGATGGGTAGCAGCTAATCATATTATATTTCTGAAAGTTTGTTTTTGTTTATTTGTTTGTTATTCAATCACACTTTAACTACTGGACCAATTGAGATTAAATTTGTATGAACATGGTTTAGGTACCTGAAATAAACAGAATACTATTCCAATTTAATTGTGTAATAGTGACTTTTTAATAATACTGTATTTTATTAAAATATGACATGATCCTGTTTTAGAGTATTGAGTAGCAAAAATTAATATGTCTTGGCCGAAAACCATAAATCGTATAATATTGTATATAGAAATATATTAAAATGAAATGAACCTATTCTGATTTTGAAAATCGACTGTAAATTTTATTGCCTACATTATAATTGCAGGCAAAGCCGCAACGGGTAACAACTAGTACACTACATAAATATCCAGAATAGAGACTAAAGTAAAATAATTTGACTACTTTCACAACCTGATCTGACCATATAACATTAGTTTTTTTTTCATTTTGTGGCAAAAGGGTTTTTGAAGAGGTTTTGAAAGAGGTTTGAGGGGCCGTAAAGAATTGTGTGTGTGTGTGTGTGTGTGTGTGTGTGTGTGTGTGTGTTGTATTAACACACTCACGTTCACAATTTTAGACCGATTCGAATCAAACCTGTCACAAAAATCGATTTC
The DNA here is from genome assembly GCA_022606455.1 of Callitettix versicolor. Taxonomy (NCBI): domain Eukaryota; kingdom Metazoa; phylum Arthropoda; class Insecta; order Hemiptera; family Cercopidae; genus Callitettix; species Callitettix versicolor. The sequence goes on along the minus strand of CM040185.1, from coordinate 38,676,418 downwards.
GATAATAATCTTGAACAAGTTTGTTAACTGACGAAATTCGTTCAACAATTACAAAATGACGGGTATTTCAAATCTTTGAAAATTCCTAACTATTTTTTCCTTAAATAATTTTTAAAATAGGTCTTCAATACAACATTACAACTGCGTAACAGCATTACAACATTACAACATTACAATCAGCATTACAAACTGCGTAAATTAGCACTTTGAATAAGTTTTAAAATATGTTGAAATTAAGCTATTTATTTTGACGGCGGTCAGGGTTCATTTTCGTATTTTCAATGAAATTTGATAGTTTAAAATGCTACTATATGCAGATTTTATTGCTGCTTATCAAGATGAAGTCGGCGTGTGAAGGAAATGTATCATAAAAAAATTACTTTTAAATTCTATGATGTCAGCGTGACGGCAACATGCGCAGTTGTTTTGAAGTTTGAGTGTTTACTCATTGCTATTAAATACAGCTTTACTATGCGCACATCCATTATGTACATCTCGACTGCAAGGTCACCATCATCAGAGATAATTTGAGATAATGAAATAGCATTAGGTGTTTAGATCTCCTTATTTCTGCATTTTTCCGATACTTTTCGCTTAAACCATTACATACTGATCGTAAGTTAGCACATCGTTATTATGTAAGCTAAACAACATTTCTTTAATTATTTTTTCCTGTTTCATTCATTACGTCTAGTCAGATGGCATGTTTTTCTCGCTTATATAAATTTACAGTTTAAAAAATAATTGGGCAAAATATAATTACGTTTATGAATTACGTTTCAATTCTCCAAGTTGGCAGCAATTTAAGTGGAATTTACACTCTATGTAACTGGATGATAGCAATAATGAACTGCATTACAAGTTTGCAAGTTTAATTAAAATTGGTTCAAGTAACGGGAGCTTTGTACAGTAATTAAATTAGTTGAGTGAAGCAGCAATCAATTGCCACATTTACTTTTATATTTTAATATTTTTAGAGAATTTCGAGAGCTATTCAACACTCGAGACCAGGAAATGAACGTCTATCCTGACCAATAAATCACTTTTTGAGGGGTTAAGTGTTATCACGTTCACGTTTGCAATTTTGGTCGGATTTGATTCAAGTTTGGCAATAAAATCTATTTTAGTAATAGCAACACAAATACGTAACTTTTTTCGTTAAATATTTTATAAAATCAGATTTCAGTATCGTAATCAGTGTTTAATGTAAATGTTTAAAGTGTTAGTATAGGCAGATTTTAATGCTGTTTATGATGGTGAAATCAAATTTTCAAAAAGAATGTAAGATATAATAATTATTTTTGCATTTCGTTTCAATCACGTCAGCGAGACAGCTGCTTACCGCGATTAATTAAATTCTACATTTTGAAGTGATTGTTTCACTCAAGAGTTTGTGGAGTATGCCGGCCATATTGAATCTATTCCCTATTAGACTAATGTTAATTACGATACAGATTAATCCGATATTTGTTAAAATACAGTTATTCTTGGTGTATCTTTTTAATGGTCTTGTATAGGGGCATGTGGACATCTTTTCATATTTTATATACTTTTTTGCTTTTAAAGATTTTAACTTTATAATTAAGAACAAAAATATATATGAAATCTAAAAGCTGACCGCATTCTCACATAAAATGAGATATCAAGTATAATTTTATTTTAAAAAATAGCAGAGTAATCTGCATCGTTAATTTAATATTTGTCTTAGATTAGATTTAGTTTTTGAGGTTATAGGTTTGCTTTCCATCTGGCATTGCGATCAAAGGACCAATTGTGCAATTAAGTCTCTTGGATTCTAGTTCAGCAGTCTGGTGACTTTTAGTAGTGACCAATATTTAGCTCATTCGGTTGGATGTCTTCAGGGTCCTGATTCCAAACAATTTTGCCTCCTGCTAACAAAAGATTCACGATAGTAGATTATAGATCACGTGGCCTGCAGTTTCCTCTTTCTGTTTGCATAATCTAAACTCGGTTTCTAAGTGGTAAGTTTATATCCTTTTCATGAGTAACCACCTTACCACAGCGTCTTATAATGAGTTCCATGGTTTTCCTAAGTCACTCTTGTCCAGAATCTTAATGTTCCTGTCTAATAGCTCTCAAGTCTTTGTGTACGATCTGTCAGCTATGGCATTACAGTCTAATAATAGTTGCGATTCTCTCACCTAACATTTGATTCCTGAGGTCCTTTGCTTCTAGGTTTAGAAGTCCATTTACTAACTCCTATTCTCTTCCTCGTTGGCGCTTTTGTGCTTCCGATAAACGTTTATACATTTACAACATATGATTTGAGATAGGCTATCACTTTAATGATTTGAGATGTTTAACCCCATTTTTCACTTCTTCAACCTCATGGTTGAGTAGGTTCCTACAGTCTGCAGTAATTCACTTTTTGTAAGTTTTAAGGGTTTAAATACAACACCAGTTTCCTTCCCTTCATCCATGATATGTTTACTCCTAAGATCCACTTTTCCCAGTACCTCAGTAAAATACATCACAATATTTGTATCCACTTCAAATTCACAACATCTCTACCGTCAACTGCTCGACCAATAGGACGATTCGGTGAAGGTCCTATTTACGCTTAACCTAAATCACCTCCCAAAATTTGAAGCCAGTTCCAACGGAATTTGTAAAAACTGACGCTAACAGGAGTTGGTTAACCAGAAGCGCGCCACAGACCCAGCGTTACAACTTCCGGAAACTTCGGATTTTCTTTCTCTCCTGGGTCGCTCTCCAACCGTGAGACGTTAGGACATCACAAGACTAAAATCTCTTGTCGAATTAATGCGGTAACTTTGCCTAATTTTCTAGATCAAGACTCACGCGTTCCCTTCAGTGGACAGTGTTTCTATATTTCCGTTGCTATAACGAATACCTCTACAATTATATTTGTCACACGAAAGCGAAGCAACAGAATCACCACAAACTCTGAACTGTATCACCGCCAGCGAGACCAATACAGGTGCTTGTTAACAGTATAAAACTAAATCACGAACTTGTACACAGATTGAAATATAAGTGAATCAGTGATATGCAGCGTAAACATTGAAAAACTCAATAAGTGAACGTTGTAAACAACATGTGTGTATAGGCACTTTGTGTAACTCCAAGTGTTACGTCTAGGACGTCTCAATTTAGCCACCACAATGCCAAGGACTGTGGACAAAGTAACAGTGAAGTTATGTTTGCTTATATATATATATATATATATATATATGATTTCTATTGGAATTTTTAATTTGGTACAAACAACGTTCACTAATGATCCTCCGGTTATTTATAGAAAAAATAATTAACATTTTCTCTCACTATTACTTCTTTCACAATTATAACAAATTATAAAACTTTATTAACTAAAGATATAATAATTGATAAATAAGACTAATAAACATTTGGTCCAAACGAGACGAATAGTTCCTAATGAACTTTACACTAAACAATATGACCCCGTAGACGACCATCATAAAATTTTGTGTGCTGGAGATACCAACTCGTAACTCACGACACAATAAATCTATAGTGAAAAACTATAAAAATAATTACAGCTGATATTTAATATCAACAATATTCAGTTAAAATGTACTTAATCTGTACGCAAACAATACAAATAGTAATAATTTTCAATTCTCTCGTGTTATTTTCCAATAAAGTCCGACATTAACCCAAGTTATAATGGCGAATTTAATACGGCCCTATAAAATGGCGAACACAAATACATTTTGGATAAATTGCGTAATAAATTGTACTTAACGGCGGATAGAAATAAATTGCATCGTTTACAGCGGCCGGGGTTCCGATAAATGTATAAACTGGAACTTTAATGTTAACAGGATCTGTATACTGGATGGTGGAAAAAACTATTCCCATGTCAACGTTTGTAACTAGTGAAATAAAAACACTTTAGGAAGATTATGGGCTTTGTGACAACGAAACCGGTCGGTTGTGTTTCTGAAGGTCGTTCATAAGCTCGAGACTGTGGTTACTGGCGTAAGTTCTACTCTTCCATTTAACGCCGATCCTTTGGTCTAAAAATGCATGTATATCACTAGAAATTGCATGTATGTATTAGAAATTGGAAAATATTCTGGGCGTTGTTTGACAGATCAATTGAAAAATAATTTGCATGCTTCATAAATTCTTTTTCTTTTTTTAAAAAAATTCACAAGAACTATTTGTTTCAAATGGAGTTATGTTTAACTTCGTATAGTCTCGAACATCATTTCCTTACTTTTTGTTATTGCGGAATCAAATTTGCGAATTGGTTTTACTATTAATAATTTGAAAAAAAAATTTACCACTAGTAATTCCACACAACATTTTTAGTGATATATTTTCTTCAAAATCATAATTCAAAAAAAAATATGAATTTTAAAAAGTAGCACACGATAGAAGAATATTAAAAACAAAATTATAATGTTGTTATAAATATGTTTTGCTATTAAAACGAATTGACTAATAAAGAAAGACTAAACTCAGAGGTCAAATCGGAATGCAAATACAAAGTTGCTAGTATTGATAGTATCTCTGTTACGGGGTACTGACAGCTAACACAGTCGCTGTTCCCGTTCCCGCTCTTGTGATCTTGACTTCTTGCATTGTGAAGTGATTTGACATCCAGAATCACGATTGTACAGCTTTGCACCAGGGAACGGATAGTGTACAGGAGCGGTAATTCTGTCAGCCTCATAGCCAGTGATTTGTAAATCGCTGTGATAAATCACAGTACGTGAAATCACGCTCCACCTCTATTGTGTATACTGTATACTGTGTAGCGACTGTATTCAAAATAATAACTTGTGCCAGGTACATTTAGCCATACACCGGAAGAAACGAACCGTCACGAGAACTACACCGATTCTATGACTTAATTCACCGAACGAAGCAATTTTTCTGTTTCAAATGGACCGTTCGGCATTTCGTATTTGTATTTGTTTGCTGCGCAATTTTAGCTAAACACACTGACCGAATGTTTTAAAATTTGGTTCGAAGGCACCTTGCATAAAGCCCAAAAGATGTATACATAAAGTTTTTTTCCATTCGCTTTCCTTTCAAGACGTTGCCTCCGATTTATGATGAAGTCTGCACGCAGTTTTGGCTAAACGCATTGACTGAATGTTTTGAAATTTGGTACCAAGTTACTTTGTATAAAACCCGAACGACGTATGTGTAAGATTTTTCCCACTAACTTTCATTTCAAGATGGCGGTCTCTGATTTATAATGGCGACTGTACGCAGTTTTGACCAAACACATTGACTGATTGCTTTGTAATTTGGTACGAAGTTACCTTGTACAAAACCAGTACAATACATGTGTATTATTTTTCCCAAACACTTCCGTTTCAAAATGGCGGCCTCTTGTTTAAGGATGACTAGTGTAAAGTCTGTTCAATGTTAGTTTGGTCCCGATATTGAAAAGTAGAACAGTAATATAAGATGTTCTTCATAAAGTTTTTCCCGAACTATGTTTGACGATATCGATATTTGAAGATGCAGTAGTCGCCAACTGGCCAATAATCTGTTATTAAAATAAATAAATCGTGGTAACTGCCATAATGCACTAAACACAAAAACAGAGTTCTAATTGTTAATAGAAACTTGCTATTTGTCAGTTAGCAATGAAAGGACTGCTTACTGCTGTCTTATCCCAGAGTAGTGAATGATGGGTAATCTTATAAACCAATCATGTTGACGCGGGTACAAGTGATTTGTTTACATTGGGACCAGACTTATGATGAACAGACAGTAGCATTGTTACGTAAAGTAACTTCTTTCCTAAACAAACAGCCAAGATAAGCACGTAAATGCAGCCAGGTCGGTTAAGAGCCTACCTTCACTGACCGCCTTGTAGGGATGGGCACTTCTGCTATTTTTAAAAAATATCAACGAACAGTTTGTTGGAAAAAAATAACTGTTTAGAAAAACAGTTTGAAAAACCAGGTTTAGAAAAATAAAACTCGAAGTTGTATAAGCAGCTAAAACATAAGCACAAACGTTCAGTTTTCTAAGACTACTTTTTCATTCCCATTACCACCATGTCCTTACCTGTTTTTGGGTGTAAAACATTTAGAAAAAAATAATCCTTATAAGTGTAGTAATAATTAAATTACATTCTCAAAACGTAATATATACGTATGCCATTTTATATTTACAAAATGCAATAAATTTCTGATAGAAGCATTCTTTTTTTTACTTAAAAATTAAATAGCCTTTGCATATTTACTGAAATGCAAACAATTTAGAATATTTTTAGTTGATTAAAAAATATTGATGATTGATAATAAATATAAAAAATACGTTTAAATAAAATTAGGTTATGTATTTACAAAATGTGAGATGTTACTGTCATATTTTTATTTGGTAGAAAGTAGGTTTTCATTTTTCAACACTGAAAAAAGTAACCTTAATAAGTAAAATATAGTAATAAGAACATAGGCCAAGTATGTTTAAATAAAATTGGCTCTATATAGTTACAAAATTATAGGTTATTAACATTAGGTTATTATAGGTTAATGATAGGTTATTAACAATAGCATTAGCAAAAAAATAAGTTTTCCATTTTACAACACAGAAAAAATATAAAGTTTATTGTAATAACATATTTAACAAAACACATGTTTTTAAAGAAAATTAGGCTCCAGATAAAAATAAAATGTAAGACGTTTGTAATATTTCCCATCATAAAAAAACAGGTTTTTCACTTTTAAACACTGAAAAAAAACAATAAAAAGTCCACACATCCAATAAATAATTAAAAACTATGCACTTAATTCTAAAAACATAAAAAAAGTAAAAGAAAACTTTCAAAATTGTCCTATAAATATTTTTAAATTTCTAAAAACAAAGTAAACTAAACTACGGAGAAAAACTAATATACAACACAATTATGGCTGTTTTTATAGTTTAAAAAATGTTTGAACAACAAATTTTACATTTAAAACTTTCAAACAACTCGCAACAAAATAGAGATAAACTTTGACAACGCCCAAACAATTCTTACTTCACTACGTTGCAACAAGAAATAGAGGGAAAAAGTATAGCAAGTTAAAGAAAAGGTGTTTGTACTGTTTGAAGAAAAACAGTTTAACAGGAAAATAACAGGAAAAAAGTTTTAGCGCTTGCGGCAACGTTCGAATAGAACGTAGGTGGTGGGAAAGAACAAACTGTTGTCCTTGTTTAACAAATCACGATCCAGTCCAATTCAAACTGCTTGTTTTCGTTTGGCAAAGCAGATTGTTTTTCGTATATAGAAAAACAGTTTGTTTTAACAGTTTGGAGTTTTCTTACCCATCTCCACCGCCTTTTTGCAACGAGCTACGCTGGCGACCACGTGTCCGGGTATAATTAAAGTTCGCATTGTTCGACGCGATAGTGTGTTTTCTTTTCTCTCTTAACTAAATCCGACAACAAGTTCGGTGATAATTAAAACACTTTCCCTTTGTTTTACAAGTCCATCCTAAGAGTTTCCATCAAAGTCTGTAGTTAGTAGCAGTGACCTTCCTGACCGCAGCGCTTGATCACCGGCGACTGTACAGTACGCAAAGGACATACCGGATATCTTGTCCGGCTAGTCTGTAAAACTATGCCTGGGGCATAAAAAGGGCGAAGCCCTCGATGTTGGGAATGTAGAAATATGAAAAATTCAGTACAAAGTTTACAGTAAATATATAGTATTTATTTTTGCTTTCAAATATTACATTTTATTATTAATTATTCTTTACTACTAAAATTGTGTTGCTATTTGTTCAAGCCGTGATAATTCTGCACGTCTTCCTGCCATTGCTTTGCTTTTATTAATTTTCTCGAGTCTGTTAAAATTAAATGTTGGTTTTAATAATAATCCAGCTAGAGTTTTTACACGAGACAGTGCAACGTAAGATAAACCAACTGAAAATTCTTTGTCTCCTAAATTGACTACAGCCGTATCCAATGTAATTCCTTGAGATCGATGAATGCTGACCGCGTACCCAAGCATTAATGGAAATTGTTTCCTGGAACAGTGAACTCCTGATTTTTGAAAAGATTCTGTTACTGGTAAAATTGGAATTGATCTATTGTAAAGAGGGTGGACAGGTGCTGGAGGAATTGTTGGCAGAGGATTTATTGCACTTACTAAATTATCATAGAAAATTTTAGCATTTAAAACTTCTTGTTCAGAGGCCGAGTCAAAACTTACAGGGTTTGGTGCTCCAGATATCGACAGAAGGCCATGTAAATGGCATGAACCTCTGTGCTGAAATTCGAAACGAAACCAGTAGTCAGAAATTTCAAATTTTGAACATAAAATGTTTTTGATAAAAAAAGTTGCAAGGTACGTAAAATAGTTTTCAACGATCACTGGATTATCGTTTATAAGTTGTTGACGTTTTTCTGCTATTTGATATTCACTTAATAATTCTTCTTCTTCACAATTCCAATTCAAGAGCCGAGACAAATCTGGCCACCACAAATCAGCAGCACTTAAAGTTAGAAATACAGTAGGCATTTTACACTGCTTGAGCATAGCTTCAAGTTCTGATTTACGCTGATACCAGTATGACTTTGTGCCAGAAATTTGCCCACACCAAAAACTCAAACTGGTTATTATTTGAGGATTTTCTACTATTTTAGTTTTAAGCTCTGCATGGTTCCATTAAAATGCGACTTTTTTGCAAAAATAGTTCCTTTTTGAATAGCATCATGTCGCTGAACTGTATTTAAAGCAAATAATCGGAAACTTGGGTCTTTAGCAAAACGCTGATCTTTATATTCTATAAAATATTGAAAATATTCTTTAACTGTAAGTTTTTTATTACGCCTGTTATCGTTCTATTCAGCCGATCCATAGGGAAGTAGCACTGGAAATGCCATACTTATATAACCTTCGCAGGTGAATTCATTGATAACATTAGTTCCTTTAGGCCATGGAATGACGTTATTGACAGCATTTTGAATACGCTGAGCTTCTTGCAATCTGATGTTGTTGGTTATGTGGCTTTCATAAACTCCTTGCAATTGATCATCTTCAGTGTCGTTTGTATTTTCAAGTTCAACTGCAGGAATTTGATTATATATACTGGTATCTAATGGCAGCTGTAATAAAAGCTCATTATCAATATCGATGTCGGCATAGAAAGGATTATTGTGTTTTAAAAAATTTAGAGCATTTATGATTTTGGATCGTTTGACATGAAAATCACGATGACCGCTGGAACCTTCGCTTCTGATAACTATCAAACTTAACGAAGCAGGAGTACGCGGCAGTTTTCGCACGATTTCATTAACATCTTGTCCGATATTAATGATGTTACCTTTGTACGCGTATTGACCCGGAAGACCTCGTAATTTTACTCTATATATACGCATAACAGGATGCACTTTTGCAATTAAAAGCTGTTCTACATATGTAAGACCTTTGAGTTCATTTGGAATGGTACCTGGATCCATGTAATTTACTGCAGTAAATTTGTTCAGAATGGACTTACATTGTTTATATATCTCAGTAGAATTTGTTTGCATAACAACCCGAGAAAAATTCTGACACTCATAAAATTTTAGTTTTTTCAATTCCTCTTCTAGCGTAACTTGAAGATTAATATCCACGTTATTATCCGAGGAACTATCGGAAGCCACAACAGGAACATTTGCAACAACTTCAGGAACATTTTCAACCACTTCGCCACTGTTTATTCTACGCCTATTATTTATTTGATTACGTGTGTGTCTTCCGATAAAAGAACATCTTTTTCTTTTAGACATTTGAATTATTGTAAAATATACAGTACTCAATTACTGTATATTATAATTGAGTATTATATATTATGTATTATATATTATATTGAGTATTATATATTATAATACAGTACTCAATTATAATCGGACTCCTCACTTTGTAATTTCACTGAATACACTAAACAATAAAAATTCGAAATTAATCGGGCTCTTCACTTTATAACTTCATGTACTCAACTGAAATTTGGAAAATTTTCGAACGTTACATTATAGAACTTCAACGTAAAGTCAATGGGTATTACGGCAAGTACTGGCCGATATGTAAACAATCCAAGTAGCGACTGATATGTAAACAATATAAGTCCATTCCGAACAAATATACTGCAGTAAATTACATGCTGTATTTACCGGCTGAAATCCAGCTAAGCACCCAGCTATACTAATATTGCAGTTAAAAAGTCATTAAGAGAGAGTAGGTGGAGCAGCTAAAGCCTAGAGAATAGACACTGCAGCAAGCAATCGTGACGTTTCCGAAAAACTTCAGTAACTTTTGATTAAAAATTAATATTACGATAAGGTTTGCGCCACGACATCCGCAGAACTATGATGGAGATGCATATCAAATTTCATCAAAATCGGTTCAGTAGTTACGGAGGAGATGTGTTTTTTGTATTGTCAAAATTGCTGGGAAGAAGGGCTTCGCCCAATTATGACTGATCACAATTAATATCTGTACTACCAGACTGGTCCTCCGCAGACGCTGAAGATTACGTAGCAAGATTAGTTTTCAAAAATGATTTTTATTACTTTTTCACAACAAACATTTTCCCTAAATATTACGGGTACCGGTTAAATTGGCGGAAAATGTTACGAGCGCATCAGTAGCTCTGTATGGCCAGGAAATTAATTAAATAGACATACTTCGAGATCTACTGTTTTTTTAACTATTTAACAAGGTTTGTCTATACCAAACCTATAGTCTGCCACACACCAGCTAAGACGTTTGTCTCCAGTTGACTGTCTCATACGAAACGACGAAGTTTATGAAATTTCGTCTCGATTCTAGAGAGCTCATGACAATTTTATTTACGCGTTATAGGTTATGACCTACCACCATAAATGAAATCTGATTAACTGACTGCTAATTGCAAAAAATATCCAAAAGATTAACCAAAATTGCAAACGTTAAAATGTTAAAATATACATAAAATTTAACAAACACTCAAAACTTGTCATGATTATTGTATATTGCACGACTCCAACAACACATTTTCCAATGGCAATTAGATAAAATTACATTTGACGAGTGCAATTTATATTCGCTTACTTGTATAAATTTAAAGTCTGGGAGATTGAAACCAGTCCGCAACGCGCACTGCGTAAATTAATACCAATTAAAATTATTTTTTGCCCTTTGCAATCGAACACAAACTGCCCGTCCCATTTTGAAGCGAAAAGCGCCCGAACAAAAACATTGAAAATATGAACGAGCTCATGCATAGTAATGTGCATTGCTCCAGTGAATAATGTTATTTCAATGTCTGTCAGGTTTGAATTTTTTGTTTACTTTTAAAAGCATATCGTAAAATGTAAATGTTACATTATAATAAATTGTTCGCTGTATGAATAAATACGATCGTAATGCATTTCGACTGCATGAAAATAAATGGTGCACGAAATTTCTCGCGTTGAATTAAATTATTTGAAAAGGGAGGCACTCCAGCATGCAAAGAAAACGAAGTATCTCCCAACAAAGTTCGGTTTTACTATAGTTGACAAAAAGCGAAAACAAACACGTTAGCAATTAGCGTTATTACGTTTTACTCAAAAATATTAATTTGTTCTTATTTCAATTTTTTTAACTCAATAATATTAAGTGGGTTTTATTTCAAATTTATTTTTACTCAAGAATATCAGTTTCTTTTTATTTCAATTTTTTTACTCAAGAATTTTAACTTGTGTTTATTACAATTTTTTTAATTCATGAATATTTATTAACTTGACTTTATTTCAATTTTGTTTACTCAAGAATATTATCTTGTTTTTATTTCAAATTTAACCATCGGAGAAAGTATTGATTCTGCGTAAATCTATTATATGTCGAGTTGAGTGTGGTATTTGCAAACTGAGCTTGCTTACAAATATAAAATAAGTGAAAATTTAAGAATAAGTATTAAATAATCTCATTATCACACATAATATTTAAAAAAGTTCAACATTTTTATTAATCAGCACCAAGAATAAGACAGTACATATATAAGTTATATAGTGTAATTTAAGTTAAGACAATGTACAATGTCAACGAACGATATATAATCCTGCAGATGTTCATTTCCTGGAATAGCTATATCAGCTTTTTCTCATTGCATTGTAATAAAGCTTTTGTTAAGTTAGTTAGTTGAATCTGATCCAGTGTGTGAACAACACTGTACAACAGGTTACCTCTAGGCATAAGAGTTATACCTATTTATTATAATTATTATAATAAACGGTTTTGTAAAATTCAAGTTTGAGTTTTTTAAAAACCAATCGATCGGAACCAACGACATAACTGGCGCAGTCGGTAGGACACATCGGGAAAATTAGGGTATATAATTTTTCTTCAGTTTCAACTGATTAACCGAAGTGTCGAACAAAAGACCAGCTGTTTAATTTAATAAGCGTATATTATTAAATTGAACACAACCAACCGGCAAAGTGAATATTTGCAACCGTAGAGTGAACATCTATATCCGAAGTGAAGTGCAATAATTGTGTAAAAGTTCAGTGCATCGCGCAATGAGCATAGAGTTTTGGATTTTGTAAGTAATACAAAGAAGAATAACCTTTGCGAATCTGTATAAATTATCCTTAGTTATTTATAACATTTTAACTTTAAGTAATAAGTAAATTTAAAAATTTACAGTGGCAATTCCTGTTTTAAAGAAGGAATATCTAGATATGATTCCGGAATATTCTGGAGAACCTACAATGTTAAGTAGATTCATATCAATTTGTGACAAAATAGTTGCTAAATTTTATGTAGCTAGTAATCCCGAAGACTTTCAAAATGAATATTTGATGTCAACGATTTTAGCTAAGTTAAAAGGATCTGCTTTAGAATTAGTTGTAAGTTCTAATAGCCATGCTTGGTTAGATGTAAGGAAAACACTTTTATCTTGTTATTCAAACAAAAGAGATTGCTTTACATTAAATCTCGAAATGGCTGAACTAAAACAAGAAGTAAATGAATCACCATTTAAATTCTACGACAGAATACAAAAATTGTTAAACCTGCAAATAGAATATTTTGTAAATAAAGAAGTAGGTAACCATTTGGTACTATGCGAGTACTTTCAAAAATTAGCTTTACGAGTTTTATTAACAGGAACCATTAGGTTCTCTTATGAGAACAAAAAATCCCGCAACTTTGGGTGAGGCACTTAACATGCTAACGAACGATTTTCAATTTAAAAATAATAAAATGTTTTCACAACCAAATAAGCATATAGGTGTTCCTAAAAGTCAAAATAATTTTGTACGCAGACCGACAAATATTGAACAACCAAAGTTTAACCAAACTTCTAGACAAACATACCAACAACCTAATCCTTTTTATAAACCGCCCTTTGCTAACTACGGTCAACAACAGCGAAGTCCGTTTATGAACAATGGAAATCAAAAACATATTGTATCACCCCAAAATAAAACATATACACCTACTCCTATGAGTATTTCCACTAGACAAACACATGGGCAAAATTCTAAACTTTGGACAATAGAAACCAAAAAAATAGAACCAAAAACATTGGACAATAGAATTAATTTTAATATGACTGATTACAAAAGTCGGAAAAATATTTTTGATTTGTCAAAAATTAGAGTAGAACACATGAATTCGGAAGAAAAAATTGCCATTACTAAATTACTACAAGAGTACGGAGATATTCTTCATGTTGATGGAAATAACTTGACCTTCACTAATCAAATAAAACATATAATTCGAACCACAGACGAAATTCCCGTATATTCTAAAAACTACAGATATCATGAAATTTATAAAAACGAAGTTAACAAACAAATTGATGATATGCTGAATCAAGGAATTATTCAACCTTCTCAATCCCCGTGGAACTCTCCAGTTTGGATTGTACCCAAAAAGCAGGACGCCTCCGGTAAACAAAAATTTCGACTAGTAATAGACTTCAGAGGCCTAAACTCAAAAACAATTGATGACAGATTTCCTTTACCAAATATAACAGATATTTTAGACAAATTAGGACGATCTCAATATTTCTCGACATTGGACTTAGCTTCAGGATTTCACCAAGTGGAAATGGACCCAAACAGTGTAGAAAAAACAGCATTTTCAACAGAAACCGGACATTACGAATTCTTAAGAATGCCTTTTGGTCTAAAAAACAGTCCTCCCACATTTCAGAGAACTATGAACAATGTTTTAAGGGGAATTCAAAATGAAACATGCTTAGTATATTTAGATGACGTCATAATTTATTCGACCAGTCTCCAAGAACACATACAAAGACTTAGGGAAGTTTTTGACAGACTAAGGAAAGCAAATTTTAAAATTCAGTTAGACAAAACAGAATTTCTTAGAAAGGAAGTAGCGTATTTAGGTCACCTAGTAACAGCAGAAGGTGTCAAACCAAATCCAGATAAACTGAAAGCAATTAAAAACTACCCAATTCCAAAAACCACCAAACAAATTAAGGGATTTTTAGGTCTATTGGGATACTATAGAAAATGTATTAAAAATTTTGCTGGAATTACTGAACCTTTTACAAACTGTTTGAAAAAAGGTGCAACAATTAAAATAGATGATCCAAATTATATAAATTGTTTTGAAACTTGCAAGACTATATTATCTAATGAACCTTTGTTGCAATATCCAGATTTTGAAAAGGAATTTAATTTAACTACGGATGCTAGTAATTTTGCGATCGGAGCAGTGCTTAGCCAAAATAAAAACGGAGCTGATTTACCTATAGCCTATGCGAGTCGAACATTAAGTGATAGCGAAGTCAATTATTCGGCGATAGAAAAGGAATTACTTGCTACAGTATGGGCAACTAAATATTTTCGGCCCTATATCTACGGAAGAAAATTCAAAATTTATTCGGACCATAAACCTTTACAATGGCTTTTTTCAGTCAAAGAACCAAATTCTAAACTTCTTCGGTGGAGACTTAAATTAGAAGAATACGATTACCAAATAGTTTATAAAAAGGGCAAGTTAAATCAAAACGCTGACGCACTTTCTAGAATACAACTAAACGTTAGCAATACCAGTCCATTGAACTCAGGATCAACGACCGATCAAGACATTCAGCAAACAGTAGCAGAATCAGTAAATTTATATTTTCCGGAATTAGACGAAGGACTTTCAGAAGTAGACGATGCTCAATCGATGTTAGCTAACATAGACGAAACGGAAGATATCTTAGTCGACTTGGCAGCAGCAGAAGATAACGCAGAAGATAACGACCAAACATTACATTCAAATTATGAAGGTAACACAGTGATTGAAATGCCAATTTTGGATGAACCTGTTAATTTTGGAAAAAAACAGATAATAATATCTCTTGTAAACTATAACCCCAAAAATGTAAAAATACAAAAATTATTTAACAACAGTAAAACGAGATTCATTGTAGAGATATCTAAAAATAATTTCGATAATGATGCCGTAAATTTTGTAAAACAATATTTAATACCAAATATAAAATATAGTATATACTTTGAAAACGATATTTATGAAAAATTTGCAACTTGCATAGCCAGACATTTTAAAAATTCGCAACTATGGTTAATTAAATGCACCACAAAATTAATGGACATAACCGATGAAGAAGAGGTTCAGGAAATCATAAAAAATTATCACGTAGGGAAAACCAACCATCGTGGAATTCAGGAAACATACGAACAAATAAAAAGGAGATATTATTGGCCAAATATAAAAAATCGTATTCAAAATTTTGTAAACAACTGTGACATTTGCTTAAAGACAAAGTACGAGAGGATACCCTTAAAGGTAGAAATGAATTTAACACCAACTTTTACAAAAATAGATGCGAGACCACTACAAATAATGCACGTGGACAGTATTACGCTTGATAAGCAAAAGTTTCTAAGCATTGTTGATAGCTTCTCTAGATATGCGCAGATGTATTGTATTGCAGGTGCACAGGCTGTCGAAATAGTCAGCAAATTCTTGGATTTCTTTTCTCATCATGGCATACCAGAAGTTATAGTAGCAGATAACGGCGTGGAATTTAATAACAGGTTAGTAAAAGAAATGATGGATTTACACAAAATAAAAATTAATTTCATAAGCACACAACATCCACCATCAAATGGGATGGGAGAAAGATTACATTCTAAACTAATAGAACATATAAGATTATTAAACAACCAATCTGAATTTAAAAATGAAACAATCGAAACTAAAGTAAAATATGCAATAATCGCCTACAACAACAGTATACATTCTGTAACGAAATTAACTCCATTTGTAATTTTAAATGGACACATAAATTCCAATTCACTTTTAGATATTGACGTTGAGAGACAAGTTATGAATGATTACGTTGCCACCCACAAAGAAAGGACACAAAGATTGTATGAGATTATTAGAGAAACAAACCAAAATACAAAGGAAAATATTTTAACTAAAAGGAATGTTAATAGAGAATTAGTACCCGAAATTCCATCTGATGTTTATGTCAAAACTGTACAGAAACAAAATAAAACTAAAAACAAATATAATAAAGAAGAAGTCACTTCAGTAAACGCAGAATTAAAAACGGCAAAAATTAAAGGGAGACACCCTAACACCAAACAAAAAATCCATCTATCAAAAATTAAAAGACCAAGGAAAATCAGTAAAATTCCAAAATCTAATGATCCTGTTCCAGGTCTCTCCTCTTCCTCCAGGGATTAATTAAAGATAAGCTAGAGATAATATATGTAGAAAATAAAGTTAATATTAAGAAAACTAGGTATACTTCAACCAAGTATAATTTCCACAAAATAATTGTTCAGTGAAATAAAAAAAATTCATCAGTTCTATAATAATAAATTACCATTAGAGCCAAAAATAGAAAATATGTGGGTATTTGAAAGTGTAATAGACGTAAGTTGTAAAATTAGAGCTTAGAAATAGTATATTTGCTGAAATTGCTTATTGTAGATGAAACAGACTATAATATTTATAAGTTGTTATCTGTACCAAACAAATATGAATCAGGATATATAACTGTAATTCCTAGAGTAAAATATATGTTAATGTCTAAATCTAAGTTAGGTAAGGTTAAACTCTTATGTTTAAACGGTAATTGTAAGAACAAAATTCATTCAAAATCTCTATGCTCATTGGAACAAATAACTAATCATAATCTTGATTGCGAAACATCTATAATACAATCCGGCAAGACGGACAGCTGCAAATATACTGCATTGGAGATTCCTGAAAATTTAATAATATGGATTCCTGAAATGAACCAATATTTGGCAATTTTACCCCAAAAGGAAACCTTAAAATTTATGATTCAAAAGGAAACTACAGCAACTACACTTCAAGGTATCTACTTAATCAGTCCCAACAATGATTCAATTTTTTATCAAAATAAACAATTGTATCATTCATCAGAAACAAAAGGTGGTCATCCACGATTCCTAGATGCCTCTGGATTACATCTCGAAGTCAGTCAACGACCAGAATTCTCCATTAATCTAAAGAAATTGGACATAGAAAAAATTAATTTAGACGCTATATCAAAAATTCAACAACATTCAGTTATTACAACAAAAATCAGCATCTGGACCATCATCATATTCGGAAGTCTTCTCATGGGGATTATTTATATTGTGTTTAAAAGATTTTCGGGAAAAGACCAACGTCAACCCAGCACTCAACCACCCCCGGAAGTTTTATTTAGGGATGGAGGAGTTATATAGTGTAATTTAAGTTAAGACAATGTACAATGTCAACGAACGATATATAATCCTGCAGATGTTCATTTCCTGGAATAGCTATATCAGCTTTTTCTCATTGCATTGTAATAAAGCTTTTGTTAAGTTAGTTAGTTGAGTCTGATCCAGTGTGTGAACAACACTATACAACAGGTTACCTCTAGGCATAAGAGTTATACCTATTTATTATAATTATTATAATAAACGGTTTTGTAAAATTCAAGTGTGAGTTTTTTAAAAACCAATCGATCGGAACCAACGACATAACTTATATATATATATATATATATATATATATATATATATATATATATATAGTTTCTCTTTATTTAAATTTTTTACTCACGAATTTTAACTTGTTGTTATTCTAATTTTTTTAACTCACGAATATCAACTTATTTTTATTTCAAATTTATTTTTACTTAAGAACGCTAATTTATTTTTAAGACAATTTTTTGCTCAAAAATATTAACTTCTTTTTCAATATTTTTTTTACTGAAGACTATTAACCTGTTTTTATTTCAAATGCAATACTTCTGCTTAAGATATGGATGTTTTACAGCTTAATCCTTAAGTTGATTAATTTGCTAATTTTTAGACATCAATTACAGATTTTTTTTTCGAATATAGCATGAAATACATTTTTTAATTTAACAAAAAATCAAGTTTTCTTGATCGTAAAGAGTGCTTGAACACAAAATTGACTTCAAAACGAATGTTTGTTTTTAATTGAAAAATAATCCAGGCTATAGAGAAACTACAACTTCACTTTAAGTTTCACGATTTTAACTCGTCACGTCAGAGATTTATTAATCTCTCAATGTATTCATTGAAATCTCAAGACTGATTTTTAACGAACACAATTTTTTCTTAAAGTGACAAAATCTAAAGTAGTTTTGATAATTTGATCACTTATTAAAATTTATTGAATGAAACACATTGGTCAATCAGTTCATTTAAATTACTACAAATTACTTTGGGACTCAGCACCATTAATGCACTTGCTCATCATTTTTTGACGCGTTTTGATTGATTACTGAATGAACTCCTAGTGCTGGTGTTACACTGCGACCTTTGTAGATCTATTGTGCCGCCTTTCTATACTCTGGAGTTGCTCAATTACAGCGTCTTTTCCAGTCCTAGTCTCTTCTTATGAAGAGTCTAGGATTTGGAGAAGAATCAAAATGTATATCTACACTACTACATATTGATGATTACCCAGTTAGTTACTGAGGTGATTGCAAATGCTTGCTCTGCTTACTCCCCTTCAATTTTTCCCCTTTCTCTTAGTCCTTTGCAAAGTCGGTGCTCTATTTGGATAGTTTTTTGTTGTATGATTAGATCCCGCTCATTCTATTTTAGATTCTTATTCATGTTGTTTCAATTAGTAGATAGGAAAATAATGTCCATTTATACACAAACCTGCATACGTGGGTAAGATACGTATGCTTGGGATTTCGGCAGGTAGATTAGATTAGATTACAGTAGAGACTAGAGGAAGGGATAGTATAACCCCAGGCACTGCGATTGACTGACCTATTGTGCAACTAAAACTCTTAAAAATACCTAGTTCACCAAATTGGTGCCCTTAATAAGTTTCAGCAACCCACTGACTAGCTCATTCTGCTGATGATCCCTAAGGTCTTGAAAACCAAAAACCTCTAACCTCCTACTAGCAAAAGTATCACAGTCATGAATTATATGACCTGAAGTTTTCTCTTCCTTCCTGTAAAACCTACACACGGTTTCTCCATGTTACATACCTATCCTGTTCAAATGCACCCTCAGACCACAGTGCTCTGTAATGAGCAACATGATCCTCCTGAGTTGTGCTCTACGCCGGACATCTGCTGCCTCTTTGAGTCCTCCAAATGGAACTTTACTTTAGAGACGTTTATTATGGAAATGTCCATGAAGATTAACCCATCTTACTTGGTGTTGATTAATAGTAAACTACCTATTAATAGCAGACGTGACCAGCGATAGAGAAATCTCTAAAGCCGGCTCAGGTCCGATAAACTCAGATGCAGATCTAAGTCCAGCTAGTCGGTCTGCTTCCTCATTACCCTCAATTCCCCTATGCTGGAGAACCCAGTGTAGAGTTACCCGGTTGCACAAGAACAGAGTGTCAAGATTCTTCCGACACTCTCTTATTTCTGCTTTTATTGCTGCCTGACTATCGTTATGAATACGAATGCGTGTCTTCTTGAATCCCCGATTCAAGTTCTCCCTAACACGGTCATTAATTGTCATCACTTCATCCTGAAATACTGCTGCTGTCTCATGGTAATAACTTTCTTTAACCCCGATCTCAGGCCGTACACCCCCCATAACCAGTGCCTGACTTTGTCTTGGAGTCATCTGTATACCATACTATGTCTCCAGATTTTTCCAACACACGATCTCCACCCTCGAACGGCAATATGACATTAAAGGGTCTAGAGACCATGTGTGATCAGATGGTCAGTCCCAATCATTAGAATTGGTTCACGGATCTTTTCTGTGATTTTAGCATGCCCCAATGTTGAGGATAGCCAGACACCATTTACCTGCAGTACATATATGATGCCTTACGTGCCTCCTCCATGACGTAAATACCAATGGGGGGGATTTCAGGAGGTATCCGTTTGATACACCATTAGATCGGTGTCATTCACGCCATCAGCACGGGTTGCTTTACACTTTAGAGTTAACAGAGCTATGTTGAGTAGTATATGTGTATGTGTGTGTGTGTGTGTGTGTGTGTGTGTGTGTGTGTGTGTGTGTGTGTGTGTGTGTGTGTGTGTGTGTGTGTGTGTGTGTGTGTGCGCGCGCGTGCGTGTGCCTTTTGGTACATTAGTGAGAGGAGTATAAGCTAAAGGTACGGTGGGATCGCTAAGCCTATCACTTCAGCTGCCTCCGCCATATTGACAGATTGTAAAACAAAAATTATTTACATTATCAGTACTTGACTTGTATGTTTTAACATTGTACCTGTCGCTCTAACGATTCGATGTGAATCTCACGAGGCATAAAATCTTTATTCGTAACAGATTCCTTAAGTTCGTTAAACAGCAAAATTTGGTAAACCATTCCAAAAATAAATGTCGGCTATAATAATGTGTATATGAAATAAGATTTTGTATTTTCCTATCAGTCGCTTCTATTACGCCAGCGAGACTTTATAACAGATAGATCTTCTTTGATAGAACTGAACTGTATAATTCGTTTACTATATGTTTACAACAATTTACTAAACAACATAAACTAATAAAACGTGATCTTATCACTTGACAGCCAGCCAGTAATCATCATAAAGCCAGGATATATTAAAAGTCAATACCTTCAGTAAAGTCTTTATGGAAATTTAATGTTATCACGGAGCCCGCGTGGATTGCAAATATTAAAAGCCGTACATAACCCGGGCATCGATATCTCAAGTGCATGCCGGCCAATGTAGGGCTGCAATTTTCCATCGGAGAAAGTATTGATTCTGCGTGAATCTATTATATGCCGAGTTGAGTGTGGTATTTGCAAACTGAACTTGCTTACAAATATAAAATAAGTGAATATTTAAGAATAAGTATTAAATAAACTCATTATCACACATAATATTTAAGAAAGTTCAACATTAAAGTTACATAATATCTTTCAATTACGTTAACACACAAGATATTAAAAAAATATTGTACGAATTTAAAACAAAAATATTTAGAACAGCCTTAAATTAAACCAAACTGAACAATTGAGCGAGCGGGCAAAAAAAGAGATCATAGGAAGCCAGCTTACAGCTTGATCAGTAGCTCTTGCTGTAGGGAACCGGTATCAAACGTTCTTGCAACTCACCCCTATCAGCTCTAAGAGTAAAGGGCAACAAATGGCCTGAAAAAATAATGGCAGCAGTGAGAACAGATCGTACAGTTAACAGTTAAATCAAAATTCTTGACATATGTCCTCCAGAAAAGGACAATGCAACCTTGTGTCAGTTAATTTAAGTTGTAGGCAGCACCAAGTCCACAAGGTTACGATTATGCCCGACCTCTGGCATAATGCAAAGCTGCAGTTTAAAATATTTTAAACTATATTAGAAGATTATGTTAGGTTATGGTTATTTGACAACCCGCCTCTACATAGTATAGCGTATTAGACGATGCATGGTTTGACCAGGTAAACATCAAAACTGAAATATATTAGAGAAAAACACATACTAATAATTTACGTATAGGCTACATAAATTTATTTTAACTTTCTTCCTGTAAGCAGTATAGACTATTTGTAAAGCACAGTAATAGTGGTCAAATTAGATTCAAAATTGGTTAAAAGTCGATTTCGATAATAGCCTGGACAAGTTCTCTAGTCAGCGAAATTCACTGAACAGGTTCAAAATGGCGGCTATTTCCAATCATTAAAAATTAGTTAGTGTTTTTTTCTTAAATATTTTTGAAAATCTTCGCAAAACAGCATGAATTAGCCTTTTTTAATGTTTAAAATCCGTTAAAATCAGTAAATTTAATTTGACGGCGATCATGGTTCATTTTCGTATTATCAATACAATTAGTATTTTATCATGATAATTCATACATATCTTAATGCTGTTTATGACGGTGAAATCAGAGTTTCAAAAAAAGGGTAGGAAAAAAACAAGAAAAGTTAGAATTCTGGGAAGTTGCCAATTAGAAGTAGGAGAGTTACCCACCTTCAATCCTTTCCAAATCTTCACGAAGAGGCTAAGCCTGAAGAAGATAATGTAATTGAGAGTGGCAGGAACACAGGAAGAGACACAATAGATCTACAAAAGTCGCATTGCTTTTGTAACCCCTATTGTGCATTCATTCATTCAATAAACGAACTTTAAAAATCCGGTTAGCATAGCCACCCTGCCGTTCATAATTTCGAACTTATTCAATTTATTGAATAATTTATTTATTGAAACTTATAATAATTTATAACCGTTCAATAATTTATTGAAACTTATTATAACTGTTTATTCGGACATTTGCCATAATTTGTATAAATCAATAAACGATTTTCGAGAGCATGGATCAACTTTTGCTTCCAAGTGTTTAACTTTAAAGATGTTTAGCAACATGGGGCAAATCTTTAAACAGTCAAACCAAAAATAAAAACTAACACTTATATGGTCGGGAAACCATAAGTCACCAAGAAATCGAAACGAAAATTCCACACAAAATAACTGACAAATACAGTATCAGAAAAGGGTGTGTACAAGATAACAGTAAATAATCGACTTATATGTGTACCTGCTAACAATGGGTGGAGGGGCCTACCTGATCAAGGTCATGACACGTGCTGTTCCCTCCTCTCAGTTTCTTAGCTTAGGATCTAGTAATGGTTCCTTTTTCTTTAACCATTAAAAGTCAGCTTTTTTTAATTTCAAATTACGTTTATTTTATTATTTAAATAATTAGGTTTAGAACCTATTTTACACCGTCTAGTAGTTTTTAACTCACTTTAAATAGGCTACCGCGGTTTCGAAACGTTACAGGTTCATCTTCAGGCCGTGCAATTGGTCAAATGCTCAGGCGAAGTCGTCACAAAGTTAACAAAACATTGAAACACGTATCACAACACTAAACACAATTACACGATTATATTAAAACATAAAAGGATAAAATTCAGTTTGGCCAAACACTACCGTTGCTTATGTCGTTACAGTTAGGACTGCGTAGTCTTCACTGGTACCATCGCGCACCTGTCAGTGTTATCAGTTGCTATGCGTTTGTTAGGTTTTTATCATTTATTTGAATTAGTTATTCTTAAAGCAATTTCGTACACTAAATTGGATTTTGATGAAAGTCTGTCATTGAAGATGTTGTGTTAGAATTTGTAGTGTTGTGATATGTGTTTCAGTGTTTTGTTAACTTTGTTGACTATTTCGTCAGAAGGATTTGACCAATTGCACGGCCTGAAAATGAAACTGTAACGTTTCAATACGGCGATTGTCAATTTAAGCCCATTCAACTCACGTTAAAGACCACTAGACGTTAAAAATTGGTATCAAGCCTAATTATTTATACATGTGGTCCTGGGGTTGGGTTACAATAATGTTATTAAAGTTTAATGAAATGTATGTTTAATAAGGAGTAGCTACAGAGTATTTATTTCTACACTCTAAAATAGGCCTAGGCATCTAGGCTTATGTTCCTAATCGCATGCCTAGAGTTTAAGTTAGGTACTTGAGAACGAGAATTGAACCATTCTCTCGAAAAGTCATGTATTGCTTTATATCAATGATAACGGTTATGAGAGGTGAACGCTCGCTGCTGGTGGCATCTTGCGGCAGAGTGTTCAACTACAGTTAGATAATATTACTGTCTATTTTATGAAACGTCTCCACCCCTGTCCTTACAGCTTGCAGCGTTCTTAACGGCAAATAGTGCAATTACTTTGACTTTAGCCTCTGATACCGAGCACACTGTTTCCAATAGCGGCTACACTCTTAGTTCGTTTATGTTCAGTATTTATAAACACACATTTTACCAAATGTCTGAATGAAAAGTAACAACACAAATATTTTACATTAACTAGCCATTCAAAGAGGGAATATGATTGAAACTGAACACAACAATCGATTATTGTAGTTCAAAATCTCTAAAAAAACTACTTTATTTTATACGTTTGTAAAAACAAAATTACCACAGCCGTAATTAATTCTAGTATGTGCACAAATATGCATTTCACTGAACATGGTGAAATCAGATTTCACAAAACTGTAAGATAAAAAAAACACTTTACTGTTCATTTTCATATCTTCACTGCAAAATATAAAAAATCATTTGTGTAAAAAAATTGTACGGTTATTGAATTTTGCTTCCATTACGTCAGAGTACCGCTAATTTTTTACTGTTCTCGAACCGCTTCGAGGCCATTGTCCGAAGGCTAACCGTTGAAAAGGGCAGTGTTTTTCTAGTATTTTGTTATTTCTCAGTTAGGGAATGGGTTATTTGCTCATAAAATCTGGTGCCAGGTTTTTTTCACTCCCTAGACGACTGTAAAACATGATATATAGACCAGGAGCGTGGGAAGGGGACAGGATTTATGTGTTATTTTATGTATATCTGTGCAGTAATACGGTGCGTACGAGCGCTCACAAACACACACACACACACACACACACACACACATACATTTCCATAATACGAATTAAATATTGAAATATTCGTTCCAAGCAAATTTTTCGCTGACGAATTTTATGGAAGCGAATTTCCATAAGTAATTATTTTATTATGACCCATTTTTTAAAATTCTGATTACATCATTCTAATTATCATCAAAATCTGCATATAAGCATTTTAAATTACAATGAAAATACGAAAAAGATCACTGACCGCCGATTACTTAATTTCAATGGATTTTGAAAATTCAAAGTATTAATTTAGGCCGTTTTAACGCTAATTATGATGATAGTTTCAAAACGTTTACAACAAATAAGTTAAAAATGATTTAAAATTTAAAACGGCTGTCATTTTGAAACCGTTTGAACGAACATTGATGCTTAGTGAATTTAACGAAAGTATTACCAAAGTCGATTTTCTTGCGAAGTTTGAATCAAAACCAACTAAAATCGTAAACGTTATTATACTACATACCCGACCCATCTAGCGCAAAATTGTTTAAAACGTTTACAGTGAAGTATGACTTGAACATTGTATATAAATAAGTGAATAAATGTTTCGATTATTAACTAACGCCGCTGTACTACATCCCAGCCAAGCGTTGCCTTCACAATTATCGGAACATTAACAGGTGGACATACTGTACAAGATTGATGTTTTATATTTAATGTAGATAAGTGCTCATTTACTTTAATATCAGTTGTATATAACTCCAATTTAACAATAAGATCAGTTATATAATTCAACCAACAATAAACACTGATTATTTCAATTTTTTAAATGTTCACATTGACGGTCAATCAACCGACTGCCAATTTTTTTCTCTTGAATTCCGTCATTAACTATGTATAATAATTAATTCATAATTATGATAATTAATAATTGATTAGTTCAAAATTAATAATAATAATTAATTAATTGTAATTATAAAATTAATAATTTATTTATTTATTTATTAGAATTTATTTTAATTCCCTTATTATTTAATTATAAATATATACGAAATAGCTGTTACTCTTTGCTGCTTCGCACGCAATTATAATGTAGGTAATAAAATTTATAGTCGATTTGAAAATCAGAATTGGTTCATTTCAATTTAATATATATATATCTATGGTTTAATATATATCTATGGTAATAATTTATGGTTTTCGGGCAAGACATATAAATTTTTGCTATTCGACACTCTAGAACAGCGACATATCGTGGGAGAAACACGGAGTTCCCAAATGTATTCCTGCTACTCTTAACGTCTGACTTTTCGACTTATTAATTGTCATTGTAAATGTCAACTTCAATGGAAACTGCAATTTTTAAATTGGAAAAGGATGTTGTTCGGTATTATTGGACCTAAAATTATAGAGAAAAGTTTTCAATTAAAATTATTGCAAATGTAATTTTATAAACAGTAATTTTGTAATAAAATAATAACAGGGATTTAAGATTTTTATTTTTTTAAGATTTTTAAGACGGAAATACATATATGTCCATCTCAGGTACCTAAATTATGTTGATTCCAAATTTCATCTCAATCGGTCTAGTAGTTAATATGTGATTGAATAACAAACATACGCGCACGCGCACGCGCACACACACACACACACACACACTTTCAGATTTATAATATTATATTAAGAAGTATAAAATATTATTAAAACGTCATTGTTGTACAGTTAACACTTATCACAAAACTAAATACTAAATAATTAAGTTGAACTGGGTAAATAGTATAATGGCGTTTAAAATAATTCAAATATTTATTATTCACCTATTAATATAGGTCTGTAATAAACGTTTAAAATGTTACTGTTGTACGGTTAACACATGTCACAAAACTAAATACTAAATAATTACGTTGGACTCGACAAATAGTATAATGGCGTTTTTTTAAACGGGAATAAGTCTAAGTTCATCTCAGGTACCTAAACCAAATTTCATTTCAATCGGTCCAGTAGTTAACGTGCGATTGAATAACAAACAAACACATTTTCATAATTTTAATATATTAAGAGGACTGTTATAAAAATAAATCTTCATAAAACTGTTTCAATTATCCCAAAATTTAATTTATTAGCTTTAAAACCCAAAAACATTTACCATTTTTGTTTTAATCTACAAGTTCTGAAATCGAGTTACAAAGCAAAACGAATGTTATGTTATACGTAGGTCTTGGTTCAGCTATTAGAGCAGCACTATTAGAGCAGAACTAATAACAAAAACTAAGGGCTAATAGCTTGCTTGACATCTCTAACAAAGCGACAACTAAATGCAGGTAATGGCCACTATGTCGAGACACATTATGTCAGTAACAGTAACTAGCGATAGTATCACGTGTAGTGTGAGTGTACAGTTTTTCTTTTCAAAACTTTAAATTTTTACTTTTTACATTTTTTTTAAGCAGGACCTACATAACTTTTCCTTTCCGTTTTTCGCTTTTGCTGATCGTTTTATATCGTTTATTGGCATTTTATACTTTTTTACTTTACTACTCTATAGAGAGGAAAATCTTGCAAACATTTTAAAAAATCACTTTTTCATATATTTTGTCACGTTTCGTGACTGACAGAAATAGAAACAAAAGAATATGGCACCAATTACCGAGAAAAGCAAAGTTTTTATTTTATCATTCGGCATTTGGTCTGTGTGATGTTTATTACATTGTTACACAGTTCTGGCATAACACATTGACCACCTAGAACAATTTTCAGTTCAAAAAACATTTTTTTAAATATGCCTGTTTCAAAGTGTGCAGTGTGTCATTTGTTTTACAACAAAAATTACTACCTCGATGTGGTTCAAAATTTATAACTCTAGGTATATTTCCTAAAGACGTTTTTTTGAATAGGTTTGACGTAGCCCACCATAATCTACAACAGTTGTTTCTTATCAAAATTAATATTTTTGTGGGGTATATTTTCATATTTTTAATTTAATTTTAAAGTATAAATTCCAATTGGCGTGGATATACAGCAAGTCTGCTGATTATGATAGATATAGAAAGTATAATATTTTAAAAAAACATTGTTGGAAATTTGTTTCTATCACGTCAACTGCGAGCAGCGATTTTTTAATCAAACAAATTTATTAGTGTGTAGAGACTAACTAATTAAGTAAATACTTGTTAATAACCCTGTTTACAAAGCTATATACGGGATTGATATTATATGAAGAGTATCCACACACGCGCACGCACACACACACACACTACATACACATACAACACACCATCCACACATCTTCCTCTCACGCTCTTTTCCTATTCACGTATCCTTCAATTTTTCGTTACGTTACTCTCAATTCCATTTCACTGTACCACAAAATTTGCCGTACCGGGTGTAAGGTAGTTTTCGTTTCGATAAAATATAATTTATTCACGGTTTCCACATTTGCAAGAAATATTCTTTATTATTTCTCAGTTATGGTACGGTTACTGCCCATAAAACTGGTGCCAGGTTTTTTCACACCCCAGATGACTTTAAAACACGACATGTAGGTCAAGAGCTAAGGGAAAGGTATTATGTACATTAATAATTTAATGCATGATTTCGAAGTAAGGTGCAAGATAAATCACCGCAACACGCAGGTGTCTCGTTGTTGAACGATTTTCAAAAAACTAAAAACATCGTTTTTTTGCGAAACATTAAATTATACAAAAATCAAACCTGAAACAAAGATTTATTTTGAATTTTTGTAGCTTAAACAAATGCATTTTTTAAATTTTATGGTTTTCTATTTTCCCATATTTTGTACAGTTTGAATTTTTCAATAATTTATTTTTATTATTTAATAAACAATTATTAAATAAATGGTATTATCACTGTCCATAATCTGCAATATCTCTTCAATATTCTTAAATCTGAAATTGCTCACCTTATGGTAGTAAGTTCGAAACTGCGGTTATTGCCGCAAGCATTTCCTTTTCTGCTAATGCATATACCCGTTCATATTAGTCTAACTGGCATAAAGTAAAGAAAAAAATAATCATGGCACGCAGCTGTCTTGCTAACTTGATTGAAGCAAATTTCCAAAAGAATTTTATTTTATTTTACCCTTTTTTGAAATTCTGATTTCATTATCATAATCTACATTAAAATCTGCCTATATTACATTTTAAACTTTCGAATTGCAATAAAAAGACTATAATGAACCCTGACCGCTGTCAAATTAAATTTCTAAATTTCAACTGATTTTCAAAATTTAAAATGCTAATTTACGCAATTTGTTTGTTTTATTGCTCTACTGAATACAGATTTGTGTTTAAAAAATTTAGACAAAAACTTTATGGATTTTAAAATATTTCAAATAGCCGCCATTTTGAAACTGCTCAACGAATTTTCTTGGTTCAACCGATTTTAATTTCAAGTTTGAAACAAATTGGACTAAAATTGCGATTGTGAGCGTGCTAATATGTATACAAAAAAGCGCCAATTTGTAATCCCCTCAAAAAGTAATCAGAGGTCAAGACCAGTGCTAATTTCATTGGTCTTACAATAATGGCTTTTCCAAAAGCTCATTTTTCCAATGTAAATTCGCTAAAAAATTAGGGTGGTTAATTGAATTACGGATATTTATACAACACTTGCATATTTATAAGTTGGTGATTTCTGGATTAACCGATAAAGAAAAAGATTCTTGGTTATAACTCAAAATGTATTATTTATCTGAATAATTTATCGGACTTGTAGTTTTTGTTAAGCAGGAAAGTAATTTATTTTGATGTATTTTCGTAGCGGAACCCATTAAGTGGCGCTATAAATCACTTTTTCAAAATCTCGATCTTGTGACAACTTCTTATATTTCGCTCAACTCGCATTAATCAAAGCTCTGAGTAAAACTTGCTTTTGGTGACTTGAAAGTTTACTTCTGATTTTGGTATTTTTAATCGGAAGTTATAAAACACTTGTACATCTTTGAATACGGTACAAAATACAATGAAAAATCGCATTGAAAAAAGAAAATAAGATAAAGAAAAATACTTCTGAAAATTCTCTTCTATCACGTCAGCGAGATAGCTACATGCTCCGATTATTGTCGAACTGTAAAAGTAAACTCGGTCGGTATCGAATGTTTTCGACTTGGTAACAGCCGGGAAAGAAGTGTTAGGTTTCAGCGTAGTTGTAGTCGAGTGACTGCGTTCTACGGCATTTAGGCGATGTGAACGAAATAACTCATTATGAATCTTATATTGTTATAGGCAGAAGCACAACATACAGTCTTCTCAATATGTTTAAAGTTCCACATTCCTTCAGGTATCTGTGAGGATTCAAGGTGAGTAGTTCCCCTACTTCTAACCTCTTAGATTTTAGTTCAATGGAACGGTGCTCTTAATGAGTTTTATCGGTCTACCTATCATGATCTGCTAAAGGTCCTGGAAGTCAAACATTTCCTGCGGGCATTTGCAGTTTTCTTGTCCGTTGTGTATACCCTACGCACAGTTTCTATGTGGTATATTTCTGGCAACAGCTCTCCAGTCTTTGTGTATGGTTCCCGTCAGTTTTATCGTCCCAGTTCTATATAGGTTGTGTTTCTCACCACAAGGTTTGATCGTGCAAGTCTTCTGCTTGTAAGTTTAATTGGGAGCCTCTTTGCTGCCGCCTCCTTTATTCTCAGGTTTAATTTTGCACTCCCGATATACATGGCTAGACGGCTGTGCAGGTTTGATATGTTTGACCTCTATCTCTCTTTTCTTCCACTGCAGGTTGGGTAAATTCTATGATTGTCCATGGCCTGCTGTAATGCACTACTTGTGGATTCTATGGGAACTTACAACCCCAGTTTCCTCCCCTCCTTTCTATTATCACACCCTTGTCCACTTGGTGGATTTTGATGGTTTGTTCGTTAATATTAAAAAAAGTAGCTAGGGAAATAAAATGTCCAATTATACAGAATCCTGTTTGTCCAGGTAAGGCCTGGTAGCCACGTTCTTAAACCAAGCTCCCCCTTAATCCTAACCGAAGAGCAAACAGACGAATAAAGGTTAGATCCAGTTAGGGAACCTCGGGATTACAAAACCCGTGCTCACGATGTGTGAGCCTGTGAGGATTGCGCGTTGGTTAGGCAACCTTTCTGAATAGAGTCGCACAGCCTCGTTCACGTTCCCATCATGTAAACTGTAAACAACATTAAATTCAGTAAGCTCTTAATGCTGTGACATTGTAAATATATTTGCAGCGTAAATAGCAGAATGCTGTGTTGTGACGAAGTACAAAACACGGTAAATTAATAGCAGAAAATAAAAACAACGAACAAAAGGGGGGACTTTAGATTGGCCATAGGGGAGGACCGATGCCAATGGGGAGGACCGATGCCACTAGGTGTCCCTGGGAAACCAAACGATTTACATAAAAATCCTTAATTTCTGCCTTAGAGGAGTTACACCATAAACCAAACAATATTTGGAATGTTAAAAACAGCAGAACAAAAAAACCTCTTCCTATGTTTTTCATAGACTTGCAGCCAAGTCCGAACAATAAGGACATTTATAGCATCAGGTCACTCCTTAACTGCCAAATAGAAATTGAACCTCCAAGACCAAAACGTTCAATTCCTCAATGTTCCAACTGCCAACAATATGGTCATACGCAGAAATACTGCCACAGACAACCCAGTTGTGTGAAATGTGCTGGACCCCACCATACGGCAAACTGCCCGAGAAAAGAACGTTCAGACAGGGTAAAATGTATTCTCTGTGAAGGTAACCATCCTGCAAATTATAAGGGCTGCACTGTCTATAAAGAGCTGCAAAAAATAAAATATCCGAGATCGATAACCAATAACCGAAAGCCTAAAAACCTAGAAAATGTAACCAAAATAAGCCAAAGCAACGTTGAAAATAATTCAGGCAAGTCATATGTAGCAGCTGCAAAAAATGGTCAAAACCTAGAAACAATTAAAGGTAACACTGCTGAACAACACATGGTGGAAATTTTGCGTACCTTCAACAGTTCGATACAAGCTCTCATGAACCAAATGCTAACAATGACTCAGATGTTAGCTGAACTCATGTCAAAGTTGTCCAATTCGCATCCATAAAACTGTGCGTGTGGAATGCCAATGGCCTGTCAAACCACTCTAATGAGTTAAAGATTTTCTTACAAATAAACAAAGTAGACATTATGCTGATTTCTGAAACTCACTTTACGACTAAGAGCTTCTTCAGAATACCCAACTACACATTATACCATACGATGCATCCTGATGGTAGAGCACACGGTGGATCAGCCATTCTTATTAGATCTAACATAAAACATCATCAGGCACAACCATACCAAAAGGACTGCATCCAAGCCACGAGTGTTGTTGTGTATGACTGGATAAGCAAGATTACAATATCGTCACTTTACTGTCCACCAAGACACACTGTAAAGAAGGCACAGTTCGATGACTACTTCAAATATCTTGGCAATCGTTTCATTGCGGGAGGTGATTATAATGCCAAACATACATTTTGGGGCTCCAGGCTTACTCTTCCTAGAGGCCGTGAACTTTTTAAGAGCGTACAGGCAGGAGCGATGAACGTAATTTCAACAGGACAACCTACATACTGGCCGTCTGACCCAGCAAAGATACCAGACATTATTGACTTTTGCATCACCAAAGGTGTACCAGGGGACAGCATATCTTGCTGTGGTTGCTGGGAGCTATCATCGGATCACTCTCCTATTCTGGTGGAAATTGGGGTGAAAGTTAGAGAGACAACTAAAAAGTGTACACTGCACAGTAATAAAACCAAATGGGATATGTTTCGTATTCTGGTAGACGAGGCTTTTAGCGCAGAAATCGCACTTGAAACGGAAAATGACATTATGAATGCTGTTGAATTTTTCACCACAAGTATCCAGAGTGCGGCTTGGGATTCAACTCCAATAGTCCAACAACATAGACCGGCTGGGCAAAGTATTCCTCCAAGTATCCTGAATGAGATTGGTGCAAAAAGGGATCTTCGTAAACTGTGGCAGCAAAACAGGTGCCCTGATACAAAAAAATTATTGAACCATAAAATAAAAAAACTTAAGCAAATCCTTGATCAAGATCGAAACGCTAGTTTTCAGACATATCTCAAGGATCTTGATGCCACTTCAGCTACTGACTACTCCTTATGGAAAGCAACAAGAAACATCAAACGACCTACAACAATTTCCCCGCCATTGAGAAAAGCGGACAATTGTTGGGCACGTAGTGACCAAGAGAAAGCTTACACGTTTGCTGAGCATCTATCAAATGTTTTCCAGCCTCATCCCTATGAAGGCCCAGCAGACCACGAGAGGAGAGTAACCGAATACCTGAAAGAAATAGAAACGGAGGACATTACGTCAATGAAATTCACAACGAAAGAGGTCAGAAGAGTAATACAAAAGGCAAAATCAAAGAAATCTCCAGGATATGACCTCATTACAAATAAAATTTTGCAAGAGCTACCTGACTCTGGAATAACAATGATTACAGCTATTTATAACGCTATAGTTAGACTCCAATTTATTCCACCACAGTGGAAAACTGCACAAATAATTATGTTATTAAAACCAGATAAAAAGCCTGAAGATCCAAAATCATATCGACCAATAAGCCTGTTACCTATACCATCAAAGATACTCGAAACATTAATACTACAACGTATTATGCCATTAGTGGAACAGCATGGACTGATACCCGACCACCAGTTTGGATTTCGTCAGAAACACGCGACTGTTGACCAAGTGCACAGGTTAATAGGCGAAATAGACAAGTCTTTTGAATCTAAAAGGTATTGCGCGAGTGTCTTTCTTGATATATCGCAGGCCTTCGACAGAGTATGGCATGAAGGATTATTATTTAAAATAAAATCGTTCTTCCCCAGCAACACTTATAAGATCCTCAAATCCTTCTTAGAGAATAGATATTTCTTGGTGAATCACGGAGAGGCTTTCTCGGGTCTTTGCAATATTAACGCGGGAGTTCCCCAAGGTAGCGTCCTGGGACCGCTACTCTATCTGATTTACACGTCTGACCTACCAACGTCAGACTGTGTAACAACTGGAACCTTTGCCGACGACACCGCAATTTTGTCCTCTCACGAGGATCCAACAGAGGCGTCAAAAATCCTACAAAAAGGAATAAACGAGATTTCAACATGGCTCAAGAAGTGGCGAATCAAGGCTAATGAAACGAAGTCAATAAATGTCACCTTCACCTTAAAAAAGGGTATATGCCCACCAGTAACGCTTAATAACGTCGAAATTCCACGAGCAGATCATGTCAGATACTTGGGTTTACACCTGGACAAGCGACTTACATGGCAGAAGCACATCTTTACCAAACGCAAACAGCTGGGACTGCAAATACGGAAGTACTATTGGTTAATTGGTCGCCGTTCGCAACTGTCAATGGGCAACAAACTTCTTCTTTACAATGTTATGCTTAAACCAATCTGGACCTATGGTATCCAATTGTGGGGGACCGCCTCTCATTCCAACATTGAAATCTTGCAGAGATTCCAGAATAAAATGCTACGAATGGTAACCGACGCTCCATGGTACGTGACAAACGAACAGCTGCATCACGACCTTCAAGTATATACAGTCAAACAAGAAATTCTGCGTCATACGAAAACCTACAAAGAAAGGATCATAAACCACCCAAATCGCCTAGCGAAAGTCTTGATGGAGGAAACTCGCGCAACTCGTCGACTTAAACGGAAAATGCCCCAAGACATACTTAAATAATAAAGTAAAGTAGGATGTGACCCTAGTCGCATTCCGAGCATGTCATGACAAGTCCCGACCTACCTACTACTTAATGTCCCCCAATATGTGACAGATTGTAGTGAATAAAAAAAAAAAAAAAAAAAAAAAAAAAAAATCTATTCAAATTAATATTAATCTCCAGTTATACCAACATCCGGCATTAAATATTAAACAATAACCATTGAATAATACAACTAGTACAAACTACTTTATATACTATGAAATGAGTGCATTAACAATACAACAATTAACTCGTTCATGTATATTTAAATATACAATTGTTCCACTGCAAATAGCCAATTCAATGCGCACAGTTTCATGCATACACAATATTTCCACGGGTATTTGGAATGTTAAATTGAAAGCCCGTATAATAGTTTTTTACGGCAGTAACTTAGTCTTGAACCTACGACCTTGAGATGCGCAGTTCAGAGATGCAGGATACTGATTGGAGTTTTAACCGCCTTGACTATCAAGACCTTATCTCAAATGTTTAACTTAAGAGATGAAATTAAAATATATTGTAAGCTTTCGATTAACGAAAAAGTTTTTCTTAACTGTTTTTCTTAACTGCGACAACTAAATGCTGGTAATGGCCACTATGTCGAGACACATTATTAAAATTTTATAACAGTTGTTTTCATTTAATTTTTTGGCGGCGAAAAATTAATAATAATTGCTGTCATGCGAAATTAAAATGTAAAAAAACTAACAAAATAAAAAAATATACTTTAATAAAAAAATATAATAGTAAAAATAAACAAAACAAATCAAAATATAATAACAGTTATACCTATAAAACTAAAACTAGTTAACAGTGGCATAAATCTTAAAAACAACAACATACATAAACG
Organism: Callitettix versicolor; assembly: GCA_022606455.1. NCBI lineage: Eukaryota > Metazoa > Arthropoda > Insecta > Hemiptera > Cercopidae > Callitettix > Callitettix versicolor. The sequence continues at coordinate 38,641,048 of CM040185.1, read as the reverse complement.
TTGTTTTAAAACAAGTCTTATAACGGGTCGTTGGATTAGACTCGTAAGTTTTGTTAAGTTTCAATTCAATCGGTTTACCCGTTCTAGAAAAATAAATTATTTGATAAAAAACAACTTATATTCAAACATAAGTTATTGAACATAAGTTATAACCTTTTAATTTTAGCTTTGGCGAGAAGAGTGAATAGAAAAAAGTCTGCCGAAGGGAATAATGTAACGGAAATGTGGAACGAACGAACCAACGATTTCATCTCTCTATTTCTGTCTCTTTCTTTTTCTTCCTCCTTTTTGATAACAGTGCACACATATTATATGAAAACGTTGTGTTGTTTCTCTGTAGGTATTTTTCCTTAGTTGGACAACGCGTTCTCGTTTTAATCGTTTATAATACATTCGACCTTTATAATAATTATTGTAAATATTGCTAGTTTTTAACAACATAACTTGAAACGTATTATAAACGATTTTCGAGAGCATGGATCAACTTTTGCTTCCAAGTGTTTAACTTTAAAGATGTTTAGCAACATGGGGCAAATCTTTAAACAGTCAAACCAAAAATAAAAACTAACACTTATATGGTCGGGAAACCATAAGTCACCAAGAAATCGAAACGAAAATTCCACACAAAATAACTGACAAATACAGTATCAGAAAAGGGTGTGTACAAGATAACAGTAAATAATCGACTTATATGTGTACCTGCTAACAATGGGTGGAGGGGCCTACCTGATCAAGGTCATGACACGTGCTGTTCCCTGCCTCTCAGTTTCTTAGCTTAGGATCTAGTAATGGTTCCTTTTTCTTTAACCATTAAAAGTCAGATTTTTTTAAATTTCAAAATACGATTATTTTATTATTTAAATAATTAGGTTTAGAACCTATTTTACACCGTCTAGTAGTTTTTAACTCACTTTAAATTGGCTGCCGCGGTTTCGAAACGTTACAGGTTCATCTTCAGGCCGTGCAATTAATTAAATGCTCTTGCTAGGTCGTCACAAAGTTAACAAAAGATTGAAACACGTATCACAACACTAAACACAATTACACTATTATATGAAAACATAAAAGGATAAAATTCAGTTTGGCCAAACACTACCGTTGCTTATGTCGTTACAGTTAGGACTGCGTACCACGCGCACCCGTCAGTGTTATCAGTTGCTGTGCGTTTCTTAGGTTTTTATCATTTATTTGAATTAGTTATTCTTAAAGCAATTTCGTACACTAAATTGGATTTTGATGAAAGTCTGTCATTGAAGATGTTGTGTTAGAATTTGTAGTGTTGTGATATGTGTTTCAGTGTTTTGTTAACTTTGTTGACTATTTCGTCAGAAGGATTTGACCAATTGCACGGCCTGAAAATGAAACTGTAACGTTTCAATACGGCGATTGTCAATTTAAGCCCATTCAACTCACGTTAAAGACCACTAGACGTTAAAAAATTGGTATCAAGCCTAATTATTTATACATGTGGTCCTGGGGTTGGGTTACAATAATGTTATTAAAGTTTAATGAAATGTATGTTTAATAAGGAGTAGCTACAGAGTATTTATTTCTACACTCTAAAATAGGCCTAGGCATCTAGGCTTATGTTCCTAATCGCATGCCTAGAGTTTAAGTTAGGTACTTGAGAACGAGAATTGAACCATTCTCTCGAAAAGTCATGTATTGCTTTATATCAATGATAACGGTTATGAGAGGTGAACGCTCGCTGCTGGTGGCATCTTGCGGCAGAGTGTTCAACTACAGTTAGATAATATTACTGTCTATTTTATGAAACGTCTCCACCCCTGTCCTTACAGCTTGCAGCGTTCTTAACGGCAAATAGTGCAATTACTTTGACTTTAGCCTCTGATACCGAGCACACTGTTTCCAATAGCGGCTACACTCTTAGTTCGTTTATGTTCAGTATTTATAAACACACATTTTACCAAATGTCTGAATGAAAAGTAACAACACAAATATTTTACATTAACTAGCCATTCAAAGAGGGAATATGATTGAAACTGAACACAACAATCGATTATTGTAGTTCAAAATCTCTAAAAAAACTACTTTATTTTATACGTTTGTAAAAACAAAATTACCACAGCCGTAATTAATTCTAGTATGTGCACAAATATGCATTTCACTGAACATGGTGAAATCAGATTTCACAAAACTGTAAGATAAAAAAAACACTTTACTGTTCATTTTCATATCTTCACTGCAAAATATAAAAAATCATTTGTGTAAAAAAATTGTACGGTTATTGAATTTTGCTTCCATTACGTCAGAGTACCGCTAATTTTTACTGTTCTCGAACCGCTTCGAGGCCATTGTCCGAAGGCTAACCGTTGAAAAGGGCAGTGTTTTTCTAGTATTTTGTTATTTCTCAGTTAGGGAATGGGTTATTTGCTCATAAAATCTGGTGCCAGGTTTTTTTCACTCCCTAGACGACTGTAAAACATGATATATAGACCAGGAGCGTGGGAAGGGGACAGGATTTATGTGTTATTTTATGTATATCTGTGCAGTAATACGGTGCGTACGAGCGCTCACAAACACACACACACACACACACACACACACACACACATACATTTCCATAATACGAATTAAATATTGAAATATTCGTTCCAAGCAAATTTTTCGCTGACGAATTTTATGGAAGCGAATTTCCATAAGTAATTATTTTATTATGACCCATTTTTTAAAATTCTGATTACATCATTCTAATTATCATCAAAATCTGCATATAAGCATTTTAAATTACAATGAAAATACGAAAAAGATCACTGACCGCCGATTACTTAATTTCAATGGATTTTGAAAATTCAAAGTATTAATTTAGGCCGTTTTAACGCTAATTATGATGATAGTTTCAAAAACGTTTACAACAAATAAGTTAAAAATGATTTAAAATTTAAAACGGCTGTCATTTTGAAACCGTTTGAACGAACATTGATGCTTAGTGAATTTAACGAAAGTATTACCAAAGTCGATTTTCTTGCGAAGTTTGAATCAAAACCAACTAAAATCGTAAACGTTATTATACTACATACCCGACCCATCTAGCGCAAAATTGTTTAAAACGTTTACAGTGAAGTATGACTTGAACATTGTATATAAATAAGTGAATAAATGTTTCGATTATTAACTAACGCCGCTGTACTACATCCCAGCCAAGCGTTGCCTTCACAATTATCGGAACATTAACAGGTGGACATACTGTACAAGATTGATGTTTTATATTTAATGTAGATAAGTGCTCATTTACTTTAATATCAGTTGTATATAACTCCAATTTAACAATAAGATCAGTTATATAATTCAACCTACAATAAACACTGATTATTTCAATTTTTAAATGTTCACATTGACGGTCAATCAACCGACTGCCAATTTTTTTCTCTTGAATTCCGTCATTAACTATGTATAATAATTAATTCATAATTATGATAATTAATAATTGATTAGTTCAAAATTAATAATAATAATTAATTAATTGTAATTATAAAATTAATAATTTATTTATTTATTTATTAGAATTTATTTTAATTCCCTTATTATTTAATTATAAATATATACGAAATAGCTGTTACTCTTTGCTGCTTCGCACGCAATTATAATGTAGGTAATAAAATTTATAGTCGATTTGAAAATCAGAATTGGTTCATTTCAATTTAATATATATATATATACAATTTATGGTTTTCGGGCAAGACATATAAATTTTTGCTATTCGACACTCTAGAACAGCGACATATCGTGGGAGAAACACGGAGTTCCCAAATGTATTCCTGCTACTCTTAACGTCTGACTTTTCGACTTATTAATTGTCATTGTAAATGTCAACTTCAATGGAAACTGCAATTTTTAAATTGGAAAAGGATGTTGTTCGGTATTATTGGGCCTAAAATTATAGAGAAAAGTTTTCAATTAAAATTATTGCAAATGTAATTTTATAAACAGTAATTTTGTAATAAAATAATAACAGGGATTAAGATTTTTAAAACGGAAATACATATATGTCCATCTCAGGTACCTAAATTAAGTTGATTCCAAATTTCATCTCAATCGGTCTAGTAGTTAATATGTGATTGAATAACAAACATACGCGCACGCGCACGCACACACACACACACACACACACACACACACACTTTCAGATTTATAATATTATATTAAGAAGTATAAAATATTATTAAAACGTTACTGTTGTACAGTTAACACTTATCACAAAACTAAATACTAAATAATTAAGTTGAACTGGGTAAATAGTATAATGGCGTTTAAAATAATTCAAATATATATTATTCACACCTATCAATATAGGTCTGTAATAAACGTTTAAAATGTTACTGTTGTACGGTTAACACATGTCACAAAACTAAATACTAAATAATTACGTTGGACTCGACAAATAGTATAATGGCGTTTTTTTAAACGGGAATAAGTCTAAGTTCATCTCAGGTACCTAAACCAAATTTCATTTCAATCGGTCCAGTAGTTAACGTGCGATTGAATAACAAACAAACACATTTTCATAATTTTAATATATTAAGAGGACTGTTATAAAAATAAATCTTCATAAAACTGTTTCAATTATCCCAAAATTTAATTTATTAGCTTTAAAACCCAAAAACATTTACCATTTTTGTTTTAATCTACAAGTTCTGAAATCGAGTTACAAAGCAAAACGAATGTTATGTTATACGTAGGTCTTGGTTCAGCTATAACAGCACTATTAGAGCAGAACTAATAACAAAAACTAAGGGCTAATAGCTTGCTTGACATCTCTAACAAAGCGACAACTAAATGCAGGTAATGGCCACTATGTCGAGACACATTATGTCAGTAACAGTAACTAGCGATAGTATCACGTGTAGTGTGAGTGTACAGTTTTTCTTTTCAAAACTTTAAATTTTTACTTTTTACATTTTTTTTAAGCAGGACCTACATAACTTTTCCTTTCCGTTTTTCGCTTTTGCTGATCGTTTTATATCGTTTATTGGCATTTTATACTTTTTTACGTTACTACTCTATAGAGAGGAAAATCTTGCAAACATTTTAAAAAATCACTTTTTCATATATTTTGTCACGTTTCGTGACTGATAGAAATAGAAACAAAAGAATATGGCACCAATGACCGAGAAAAGCAAAGTTTTTATTTTATCATTCGGCATTTGGTCTGTGTGATGTTTATTACATTGTTACACAGTTCTGGCATAACACATTGACCACCTAGAACAATTTTAACTTCAAAAAACATTTTTTTTAAATATGCCCGTTTCAAAGTGTGCAGTGTGTCATTTGTTTTACAACAAAAATTACTACCTCGATGTGGTTCAAAATTTATAACTCTAGGTATATTTCCTAAACAGGTTTTTTTGAATAGGTTTAACGTAGCCCACCATAATCTACAACAGTTGTTTCTTATCAAAATTAATATTTTTGTGGGGTATATTTTCGTAATTTTAATTTAATTTTAAAGTATAAATTCAATTGGCGTGGATATACAGTAAGTCTGCTGATTATGATAGAGATAAAAAGTATAATATTTTTAAAAAATATTGTTGGAAATTTGTTTCTATCACGTCAACTGCGAGCAGCGATTTTTTAATCAAACAAATTTATTGGTGTGTAGAGACTAACTAATTAAGTAAATACTTGTTAATAACCCTGTTTACAAAGCTATATACGGGATTGATATTATATGAAGAGTATCCACACACGCGCACGCGCACACGCACACACACACACACACACACACACACACACACACACACACACACACACACACACACACACACACACACACACACACACACACACACACACTACATACACATACAACACAACACCACATATCTTCCTCTCACGCTCTTTTCCTATTCACGTATCCTTCACTTTTTCGTTAAGTTACTCTCAATTCCATTTCACTGTACCACAAAATTTGCCGTACCGGGCGTAAGGTAGTTTTCGTTTCGATAAAATATAATTTATTCACGGTTTCCACATTTGCAAGAAATATTCTTTATTATTTCTCAGTTATGGTACGGTTACTGCCCATAAAAACTGGTGCCAGGTTTTTTCACACCCCAGATGACTTTAAAACACGACATGTAGGTCAAGAGCTAAGGGAAAGGTATTATGTACATTAATAATTTAATGCATGATTTCGAAGTAAGGTGCAAGATAAATCACCGCAACACGCAGGTGTCTCGTTGTTGAACGATTTTCAAAAAACTAAAAACATCGTTTTTTTGCGAAACATTAAATTATACAAATATCAAACCTGAAACAAAGATTTATTTTGAACTTTTGTAGCTTAAACAAATGCATTTTTTAAATTTTATGGTTTTCTATTTTCCCATATTTTGTACAGTTTGAACTTTTCAATAATTTATTTTTATTATTTAATAAACAATTATTAAATAAATGGTATTATCACTGTCCATAATCTGCAATATCTCTTCAATATTCTTAAATCTGAAATTGCTCACCTTATGGTAGTAAGTTCGAAACTGCGGTTATTGCCGCAAGCATTTCCTTTTCTGCTAATGCACATACCCGTTCATATTAGTCTAACTGGCATAAAGTAAAGAAAAAAATAATCATGGCACGCAGCTGTCTTGCTAACTTGATTGAAGCAAATTTCCAAAAGAATTTTATTTTATTTTACCCTTTTTTGAAATTCTGATTTCATTATCATAATCTACATTAAAATCTGCCTATATTACATTTTAAACTTTCGAATTGCAATAAAAAGACTATAATGAACCCTGACCGCTGTCAAATTAAATTTCTAAATTTCAACTGATTTTCAAAATTTAAAATGCTAATTTATGCAATTTGTTTGTTTTATTGCTCTACTGAATACAGATTTGTGTTTAAAAAATTAAGACAAAAACTTTATGGATTTTAAAATATTTCAAATAGCCGCCATTTTGAAACTGCTCAACGAATTTTCTTGGTTCAACCGATTTTTATTTCAAGTTTGAAACAAATTGGACTAAAATTGCGATTGTGAGCTTGCTAATATGTATACAAAAAAGCGCCAATTTGTAATCCCCTCAAAAAGTAATCAGAGGTCAAGACCAGTGCTAATTTCATTGGTCTTACAATAATGGCTTTTCCAAAAGCTCATTTTTCCAATGTAAATTCGTTAAAAAATTAGGGTGGTTAATTGAATTACGGATATTTATACAACACTTGCATATTTATAAGTTGGTGATTTCTGGATTAACCGATAAAGAAAAAGATTCTTGGTTATAACTCAAAATGTATTATTTATCTGAATAATTTATCGGACTTGTAGTTTTTGTTAAGCAGGAAAGTAATTTATTTTGATGTATTTTCGTAGCGGAACCCATTAAGTGGCGCTATAAATCACTTTTTCAAAATCTCGATCTTGTGACAACTTCTTATATTTCGCTCAACTCGCATTAATCAAAGCTCTGAGTAAAACTTGCTTTTGGTGACTTGAAAGTTTACTTCTGATTTTGGTATTTTTAATCGGAGGTTATAAAACACTTGTACATCTTTGGATACGGTACAAAATACAATGAAAAATCGCACTGAAAAAAGAAAATAAGATAAAGAAAAATACTTCTGAAAATTCTCTTCTATCACGTCAGCGAGATAGCTACATGCTCCGATTATTGTCGAACTGTAAAAATAAACTTGGTCGGTATCGAATGTTTTCGACTTGGTAACAGCCGGGAAAGAAGTGTTAGGTTTCAGCGTAGTTGTAGTCGAGTGAATGCGTTCTACGGCATTTAGGCGATGTGAATGAAATAACTCATTATGTATCTTATATTGTTATAGGCAGAAGCACAACATACAGTCTTCTCAATATGTTTAAAGTTCCACATTCCTTCAGGTATCTGTGAGGATTCAAGGTGAGTAGTTCCCCTACTTCTAACCTCTTAGATTTTAGTTCAATGGAACGGTGCTCTTAATGAGTTTTATCGGTCTACCTATCATGATCTGCTAAAGGTCCTGGAAGTCAAACATTTCCTGCGGGCATTTGCAGTTTTCTTGTCCGTTGTGTATACCCTACGCACAGTTTCTATGTGGTATATTTCTGGCAACAGCTCTCCAGTCTTTGTGTATGGTTCCCGTCAGTTTTATCGTCCCAGTTCTAGGTTATAAGTTGTGTTTCTCACCACAAGGTTTGATCGTGCAAGTCTTCTGCTTGTAAGTTTAATTGGGAGCCTCTTTGCTGCCGCCTCCTTTATTCTCAGGTTTAATTTTGCACTCCCGATATACATGGCTAGACGGCTGTGCTGGTTTGATATGTTTGACCTCTATCTCTCTTTTCTTCCACTGCAGGTTGGGTAAATTCTATGATTGTCCATGGCCTGCTGTAATGCACTACTTGTGGATTCTATGGCAACTTACAACCCCAGTTTCCTCCCCTCCTTTCTATTATCACACCCTTGTCCACTTGGTGGATTTTGATGGTTTGTTCGATATTAAAAAAAGTAGCTAGGGAAATAAAATGTCCATTTATACAGAATCCTGTTTGTCCAGGTAAGGCCTGGTAGCCACGTTCTTAAACCAAGCTCCCCCTTAATCCTAACCGAAGAGCAAACAGACGAATAAAGGTTAGATCCAGTTAGGGAACCTCGGGATTACAAAACCCGTGCTCACGATGTGTGAGCCTGTGAGGATTGCGCGTTGGTTAGGCAACCTTTCTGAATAGAGTCGCACAGCCTCGTTCACGTTCCCATCATGTAAACTGTAAACAACATTAAATTCAGTAAGCTCTTAATGCTGTGACATTGTAAATAAATTTGCAGCGTAAATAGCAGAATGCTGTTTTGTGACGAAGTACAAAACACGGTAAATTAATAGCAGAAAATAAAAACAACGAACAAAAGGTATTCCAACAATCTATTCAAATTAATATTAATCTCCAGTTATACCAACATCCGGCATTAAATATTAAACAATAACCATTGAATAATACAACTAGTACAAACTACTTTATATACTATGAAATGAGTGCATTAACAATACAACAATTAACTCGTTCATGTATATTTAAATATACAATTGTTCCACTGCAAATAGCCAATTCAATGCGCACAGTTTCATGCATACACAATATTTCCACGGGTATTTGGAATGTTAAATTGAAAGCCCGTATAATAGTTTTTTACGGCAGTAACTTAGTCTTGAACCTACGACCTTGAGATGCGCAGTTCAGAGATGCAGGATACTGATTGGAGTTTTAACCGCCTTGACTATCAAGACCTTATCTCAAATGTTTAACTTAAGAGATGAAATTAAAATATATTGTAAGCTTTCGATTAACGAAAAAGTTTTTCTTAACTGTTTTTCTTAACTGCGACAACTAAATGCTGGTAATGGCCACTATGTCGAGACACATTATTAAAATTTTATAACAGTTGTTTTCATTTATTTTTTTGGCGGCGAAAAATTAATAATAATTGCTGTCATGCGAAATTAAAATGTAAAAAAACTAACAAAATAAAAAAATATACTTTAATAAAAAAATATAATAGTAAAAATAAACAAAACAAATCAAAATATAATAACAGTTATACCTATAAAACTAAAACTAGTTAACAGTGGCATAAATCTTAAAAACAACAACATACATAAATGTTGTTTTAAAACAAGTCTTATAACGGGTCGTTGGATTAGACTCGTAAGTTTTGTTAAGTTTCAATTCAATCGGTTTACCCGTTCTAGAAAAATAAATTATTTGATAAAAAACAACTTATATTCAAACATAAGTTATTGAACATAAGTTATAACCTTTTAATTTTAGCTTTGGCGAGAAGAGTGAATAGAAAAAAGTCTGCCGAACGGAATAATGTAACGGAAATGTGGAACGAACGAACCAACGATTTCATCTCTCTATTTCTGTCTCTTTCTTTTTCTTCCTCCTTTTTGATAACAGTGCACACATATTATATGAAAACGTTGTGTTGTTTCTCTGTAGGTATTTTTCCTTAGTTGGGCAACGCGTTCTCGTTTTAATCGTTTATAATACATTCGACCTTTATAATAATTATTGTAAATATTGCTAGTTTTTAACAACATAACTTGAAACGTATTATAGCCTATCAGCTGTTCAATGAAATTAGCTGATCGTTGCGAATAAATATAAAACGACTGAGCTTTCACTATAACTACATTAAATAATATCTAAGCTAGGTTCACGTGTTTATTTATTTAAACAAAACAAGATATTTGTAAACATATCTTCAAACTTATGTATCTTCAGCAACGGTATCATTAACAAAAGCTTCGCTTTTTTCGGTAACTCACCAAGTTCTACGCGTGTACTTTTTATTTTTTTTAATGCTTGATATCTGTGAAACCAAGCGTTTTCAGGAAGAAAAATTGTATTTCTTTAACTTAACGTACAAAATCATTTACTGAAATTTAACAGCTTAACCTTCTGTAAATTTTGTACATTCAATTATTTCAGGATGATTCAGGTAAGTATTTGGGGGAATGTTTCAAGGGTGTTGGATGGTTGTTACCCCGGGCAACAGAAGGGTGGGTGGAGGGTGCATATCTTGCACGTTTAGTTACGTGACTAGTGGTGCAATGTTGCAACTATAATTTGTCACGTTACTGACAACACTTTATCAGCACCTTGTACGAATACTGCGGTGTTTCAACATTATGCATGCAGCTACTTTGAGGTGCGCCGCATCAACCACCATCTAGTTTACAGATAGCTCACCTCTGGCGATTAAACAGTAACCTGTATTATACGCTATTTAACTGTCAACAAAGATTATTTTAGAAAATAGGGTGATCGAGAAAAATCAATTTTGTTATTCTGTTATCTACATTTTTAGATCCCCTGAGTCAAAAAGAACTACCCCGCAGGGGGGTGCAGACTAACACACACTTACACTTACAATACTAAACTTACACTTACATTTAGGGAGGCGATAATAGCCTTAATGTGCTTTTCGACTTAAAATAACAAAAATAAATGAGTCCAAAAAAGAGTATTTATTTTGATGTATGTCCGTATGTGTGATAGCATGTAAATTTGAGCTCGTAAATTTAATAAAAACATAAATGTTAATGTAATTTTGCGTGTAGAAATAGTTTATATTTCAATGCCATTTTTAAGTACAGTTTTGAAGGGGGAAATGACGCGCTTGATCTGCCATACAATTTAATTTTTGATAGTGATAAATCGAGTTGGCATATAAGGTTTTGGCCGTCACAGTTACGCAGTCTGTTTTTTTTTATGTTAAATATTTATTTGTTTAATTTACACACACACACACACACACACACATATAAATATAAATATATATATATATATATATATATATATATATATATATATCCAGCTCACTTATAACAAAATTGTTAAGAAAGTTTATAGTTAAATATATTTTTAAAAATACCAAAATTAACACCAACAAATTTATATTTTTCAAAATCATTTTTCATTAAACGTAGTTATTCAATTTTAAACTGAAAAAAACTGTGGGACCCAATAGTGCTAAAACAATCCGATTTTTCTGTTTTTAAGAACTATAAATTGAGCTAACTTTTCCAAATCGGTTTATCAGATTTCACTCAAATAAATATTATAAAAATTCATAACTTTATTCAATGTACAAATTTAAAAAATGTTCTATTCAATAGGACCTAATGAACCATTTTTAAAAATTAGGTTAAATTTTAAAGTTTTTGTCAAAGCTGCTAAATAGATTTCTTTTCTTTGAGGGAAGGAAGCGACATATATGATTTGTTTTTTGATACTTGCAAATATGTTTTTGTAAAATTTAATCAATATCGTCGAGTCGATTTTTTCTCATTTTTAAGGGTTATTTGAGAAAAGTGTTAAACACAATATGCAAGTAAAATTTCATCGGAATAGGTCACTTCGGTTTAGTCTCTAGTAATATGTGTGCGCGAAACACACACCACACACACACACACACACACACACACACACACACACACACACACACACACACACACACACACACACACACACACACACACAAACACACACACACACACACAAGACGAACAGACTTTCAAGTAAAAAACATTAAAGTAATACAAAGATAGTATTTTAAAAATTTCAGGACCGATTTGTTACACCTATTGTATCATATTTATAGACTAGTATGAGAAGGAAACAAAGTCCTGACAGTCTTTAAAATTTCAAGTATGTCTGAAAGTACGGAATAATTTATGTCGTGATTCAGTGACATTTACCAGCAACAACCATTCCGCTACAGCCTATATGTTTTACATAAACAAGAGGTACAAGCGAACTACTTAAATACTTGATACACGTTAATGGGGAGGGGTGGAATTGTAAATTGATTCAAATTAGAGGTAGAACTAAGAGGTGATTAAAGGTTTAGTTCATTAGGGGTTGGGACTTAATGACGGAATCGCACTGGGGGTGATTAAAACAAAATTGGAAAAGCTAATGAAGTTGCCTTTCATTGTGATTACAAAATATGTCGTCAAAAAGCAAGAAACCCTGCAAGAAAGTTAGAATATTTTGTGCAGACGTTACAGAAACTATTCACGACCGAAGGCCACACATAAAGTGCAGCTAGACACAAATGGCATCCACATCACCGCGCAGTCAGGTTGAAATGACAGTAAATTATTTATGTAAGCGAAGACAGACGAATGTCTCCTCTCCTCTCCCTCTCTCTCTCTCTCTCTCTCTCTCTCTCTCTCTCTCTCTCTCTCTCTCCATCCATCCATCCATCCATCCATCTCTATTTATCTATCTCTTAACCAGCGACCAATAATATATATATATATATATATATATATATATATATATATATATATATATATATATATATATATATTGGGCTTTGTTCGTCAAACAATTTCAGTTGTACTGTTCATTTTTCGATAGGTGATAGCATTGAATATCAACGTACTAGAATTTTAACCCTTATGAGAGATATTTGAGCGCTTGCTACATGTGGCATCTTAAGGCAAAGTGTTCAATTGCAAATAAAGAGATAATATGACTCTATTTTCTCAAACGCCTGTGCCCCTGTCCTTGTAGTGTTCGTAGCGGCAAATAATTTAATAACTTTGACTTTGGCCATTAAATTTGAGCACAATTTTTATAATAGTGCCTGTACTTCTAGCATATTCATATTCAGTGCTGATAGCTCATAGGTTACTATTGAATTTCAAATTCCAAAGCATGTTGAATTTCGCTACTATATCACACACTAATAGCTCAACTGGCTTTGTTCTGCTCACGAGAAGGAGTGCAGTCGATGCAACCAACATATTTACCTGACTTTGTAAACGCGGATGGTGTTTCCCTGGAGTGAACAAAACATAAGACAAATCTGTTGAACCAATTTCAACAATTGAAAGAATGAAGTGTTTCAACACCATTCTCCACCACTCTCAGTCTGAAACGTTTTTCGTAAACATTGTTTCTCAAAACACTTTTACTTACTAGTAAGACGAGATGAAAATATCTGTCACAAATTTGTATTTTGACAACGAGCTAGTCTAAAATAAACACATGATATGATTTTAATAATAAATAATCAAAAGTAATTAATATTGGGATATTATATCAGATATTACATTCTTTTTGCTCTTCCGTACCGATTTTTTCAATGTGAAAGAGTCTATATAATGTATTTGCACTATTTATTTCAATACTGGACTTGATACAGTTCCACGCATAGACTCCAATTAAATCGCTTTGTAACTGGCAATCCGCTTGTCTTATTCAAACAAAATATTTCTGCGAATGTCCAGGAAGAAACACCCTTCTAATTAATTTTAAAATATTCCTATTTCTTATTCGAGCTATGCAAATTTGTCCCGAGGGAAAATAAACGCAGTAACATCTTTAAAAGCAAAGAAAGTGGAGTAAAACTTTGTAGTCCTCTCCCTTTTTTCAATTTCGTGTATTAGTCTATAACGTAACTCTAGCGCAGGTATTTACAACTGCCGGCCAGCGAAAGTATTTTGAAAAACAAACAACTTCCAAAAGTATTTTTATTTATCTTTTTTTGTAAAATCTTATTTCACTATCATAATCGGCATTAGGACCATAATGGCGAACGTGAGCGCGTTTACGTTCAGCGCAGGATACACCAGTAGGATGTAAGCCAAAGGTATTTGGCTTACAGAATCTTGATGACCTCCAGCAGAAGGACCTGATCTAGACAGTATATACATATATATATATATATATATATATATATATATATATATATATATATATATATATATATATATATATATATATATATATATATATATATGTGTGTGTGTGTGTGTGTGTGTGTGTGTGTGTGTGTGTGTCACACAAACGCGCGCGTACGCACGCATACAGACCCCTCAAAAAGTGATCTAGAATGTTTTAAGGACAAGGGTTTGGGTCTTACCATGATGGTCGCTCCAGTAGCTCATTTTCCCAATGGAAAATTTGCTAAAAACCAGTACAGACGTCGAATTGCAGATTCTTCCTTTCTGCAACTTTTGAGATTAGCAATAAAAAACCAAAAAGTGGATATTTGTTCATTAGTATGTGCACAGCTTCCAAAGTACTTACACTAAATTGTCCTTTTTTAAGTTTTATTTTAACTTTAACTACGTTATTAATTTCAGTTTGTCGTGTGTGTGTGTGTGCGCGTGTATGGTGTCTGTAGTACATATGTATACTTTTTCAAAATACGAAAAAGAATGGTGATCAAATTTCTTTACTACGATGTTGCCCAGCCGTATATCCCATGACGGAACGACCTGTTCTCAAGAAAGACTCCAACTTGTATTGCTTAGTGCCTGACATTAGTCAAAGTTACGTTTGATGCATTTAAATAAATGTCGGTCAAAATAAATGTGTATTTGTATAAATTGAAACCCAATACAAAAAGTATTGTTGCAAAGGCTGTTTTTCTACACGTTGTGATCTTAATAATTACGGGAGGTAAAATAATGGCGACACGCAGATATCTCGCTGACGTATTTCAAGAGAACTCCCCAAAATTAACGATAACAGTTCCTTAAACTTTTCTGAAAAAATGATTTCACCATTGTAATCAACGTTAAACCGGCGTAAATTAGCTTTTAGAACTTTTCGGGAGAATAATGCGTAACACACGAAGCAATTTAACGAGCGCTGAAAAATACTCATAGCGCTGGTCAGGATATGCGCTCACTTTATTATCTCGGGTTTTATCGTAATGGCTGCACCAATATTTATTTTCCAATAAAAATATAAACCATCTGACAACGCGGGTTCGGTGTTTACAATTAAAACGGAATTACACCGAAACGTAAATGGTTTTATAGTTTTATTACAGCTTCAGAACTACGTTATGTGCATATTAAAATAAAGCAAATAAAAACTAAATTTACTGTCATTAATTTTAATAACTCTGAAATTTCTGTTGGAGCAATAAAGTTTACAAAACTTAGGCACAAGTTTACTTTTCATTCGAAATAATAAACATTCTTTTAAAAAAAGAACAAAGTTGTAAGATGTTTATTAATGCAAATTTAAATCTGTGATGGCTATTGTTCGTATGTTTTAGATTTAATGTTTAGACGCACCTAAGGTTGAAATGCTTGTCCATCTTTGTAGATTTGTAGTGGAACCTTCACGGGACTTCTAATCAAAATACAAGTCACACTTTCAATTGTCGAACTATTTTCAAACTTAACTCTAATTAAATCACACCACAATTAGAGTGTAACTTGATTAATGAAGCTAAGGTTGATGAGGAGAGATGAACCTCTGGAATCATTTCAGCGAATGTCAGATCTCCTTACTTAATTACTTACAAAGTTCTACAAGGCAAGTGGTATTTCATTATCAGTCACAATTTCCTTCTGTAGTGTCCTGTCAGTCGGGTTGTAGAATTTTTGGGGTCAGCAGACAAAACCAAGGACCCTTATAGATTAGCGCGTGTCCGTCAGTCTATCTAGAGCACATTTTAGGCCGGGTGGCCTCCAAATACGGGCGAAGCGGACTACGAATTCAAAACATAACCTGTTATTTTTAATGTAAATGTAGTAACTGAAGGCGTAGAGGAGCTGAGCGGAGTTAAGCGGTGTTGCTGGACTACGCTCCGCGTTTTGAAGCTCTTGTTTCAGTTTTGAAGCTGACACCGCTTCTTTCCACCACGCTGACCACGCTTATAAACTTATTATTTCTCGTTACCTATGTTACTTTTGCTTAAGTTACTGTTTTAAAACACAGCAGTTTTATAGAATCCGTTAAATAGGCCTAAATATTTAGATTTAAAAGATACACACGCGTTCTTTAAACTGACTGAACTTCCCTTCTGGTTGCCGTTCAACTTCATTCCGCTCCACTTCGCATTTGATGACCGTCCGTCCTTACTCGTAAACAATGTGACAGATCGCTACAAAATTTGGCAAAAATGGTCTTTGTACCAGCCAAAACCCAGGAAAAATGGCGACAACAAACACTTAAGTGCCCAGTTAATGGGTAAAATCTTAAGTGCAAATTCTTTTTTATCGTGTGCAGAGTATAATTTAAAAGTAGAAGTGAAATTGATTACAAATACTGCACATTTGTAGTTTTGGCACATAAAGAATTTATTTAGTGCCTCTAGACCTCTTCAAAAGTTAATGTTTTCATAACAACCCTGTAATTTCGACATATTACATCAGAAACTCTCAAAAAATTATACACTTAGTTTAGAGCTACCCCGAGTAGAGAAAAGTCGGACCACCATTTTCTCCGATATTGTCGAACCGGCGCTCGTAGTTGGTACACACGTCGTAGCAGCTGGACGGATCGTCATCTTTGATAACCAACTGTATGCGCTAAGTTTCCAATGTGCTGAGTTTCGGCCCTGAGGGGCGCTAGGCTTTGGTCGTGGGCCGAAACATGTCATGGCCTGTCCGATAGTCGCTTTTAGTTACGTTTTCAGTATAGTGTTCTCGAATTTAGTTGTTCAAATATATTCTCATTAACTACGTACGATAAATTTAGGCTCTATCAAAGCTGATTCTCTAGTTTTTTTAAGGTTGTGACTGTCTCGCGGGTGCCGAAAACGAAGATATACGGCCGTGTCCAAGATTTAAGGGCTTTCTATCGGTATTACGCATTGGTTTAGCGGTTTAGACTGGGTGGCCATCAAATGCGGAGCGGAGCGCTGTTCAGCCGAGCGGAGCGGAACTGAGATGATCGGCAATCGGAAGCAGAATTCAGTTTGTTTAAAGAAGGCGTTTGTATCTTTTAACCTAAGTATTAAGACCTAATGTAACTAATTCTTGGAAACTACTACGTAACGAGAAATAATAAGTTTGAAGGCATGGTCCGCGTAGTTGGAGAAGCGGAGTCAATTTCAAAACCGAACCTAATGAAAGTCGCAACCCAGCAACGCCACTTCACGCTGCTCAGCTCCGTTACGCTTTCAGTGGCCGAACTTTCATTAAAAATAATAGGTTAGGTTTTGAATGCGTAGTCCGCTCCTATCAGCACAACTCCACTCCGCATTTGGTGGCATCCGGCCTTAGGTTTCAGTCCTACAATAACGTTATGCATGCTATATCACGATAAGAACAGGCTTTTCCGTTGCAGTTGAAAACAATAATAAACTATTTTAAGTATTTTTTATATTTTACATATTTTTGTATTTCTAAAGTTGTATAAAGTCAAATTTATAGCGAACTACTCGCTAGCCTACTAACAGAGCATCGGCGCTCCACGAATCTAAAACAAAACAATTCCGTCAGCCATTACTGATACGTCTTATCGTCACAAAACTTTCCCTACTTGCTTACGCAGAAAGTTACGCTCACTGAATTACATTTTATAACTTAAACGTAAGCCTTAACTAGTTTTTATAACTGCAATAAACCTGGTCACGTGACCAGGTGCGGCAATAAAAGCAGGCGTGCTTTGACAGGGTCAAGTGTCACTCCCTCCATCCTCCCTTAACTTCATCCCCTAGCAATAAAACCTCAATGTTGCTACAGGATTACAGTATCATGTGCGACTCTTCAGCTGAAATAAAACCTTTTTACTACTTACCCAGCCAGATAAAGCGTCTCGTCAGGTAACAACATTTCTGTATTTACTTAATTAAATTATCTAAAAGTTTTTTATCATTAAAGATAAATTTTATTTTGTTTTTAGCGAATTTCTATTGGAAAATGAGCTATTGCAGGGCCATCATGGTAATACCCAGACCTGGATCTTGAAATGAGAACCGATCATGATCACTAGATAAATTTTTGATAGTCGTTAAACATTTTACATATGCTCTGATGGGCTCACACTCTGTGAGTACAAGTTTCGGCGATCTAACTGGATCTAATCTTTCTTCATATATTTGCTCTTAAGTTTGGTCCTTCATCCCAAGCCAAGGTTGAACAGCGTACAAAAGCTGAACTTATCTGGACTATGCATATTCTGGATATCAGGCAACATCCAGTTTTAATCTAGCCTGCGGGGCTGTGTATGGGTGAAAATTTTATTTCCCTAGCTACTTGTAGGATTTTGATGGCTGGAAAGGAAACATCAAATTTAAGTAAACCCCTAAGAATTAGTAAAAGTAGACCTAAGGAATGAAAGAATAGTGAGAAAGAAGAAAATGGGTCTAACCCAATGGAATCTATAATCAATGAATTCCAGCAGGAAGCAGGAACACTAGTTGAATCTACCCAATCTGCCGTGGAAGAAGTGAGAGTTGGAGTTCAACACCTCAAATCAGTCAGGCCCAAGTTAAATCAGTCAGACGTTTGTCCATTTATAAAGTCTACCAGACGCGCAAAAACGCAAGCTGAGAAGTGAGAGGGAGTTCAACATCTCTAATCAGTTAGGCCCAAGTTAAATCAGTCAGACGTTTGTCCATTTATAAAGTCTATCAGACAAGCTGAGAAGTGAGAGGGAGTTCAACATCTCTAATCAGTCAGGCCCAAGTTAAATCAGTCAAACGTTTGTCCATTTATAAAGTCTATCAGACACGCAAAAACGCAAGCTGAGAAGTGAGAGGGAGTTCAACATCTCTAATCAGTCAGGCCCAAGTTAAATCAGTCAGACGTTTGTCCATTTATAAAGTCTATCAGACACGCAAAAACGCAAGCTGAGAAGTGAGAGGGAGTTCAACATCTCTAATCAGTCAGGCCCAAGTTAAATCAGTCAAACGTTTGTCCATTTATAAAGTCTATCAGACACGCAAAAACGCAAGCTGAGAAGTGAGAGGGAGTTCAACATCTCTAATCAGTTAGGCCCAAGTTAAACCAGTCAGACGCTTGTAGATTTATAAAGTCTATCAGAAGAGCAGAACCACAATTTGAGAAGAGAGGCAATTTTAGCAAAGAAGCTTCAAATTAATTAAACCCAGAAGCAGTAGACCAGTTGGGGATCAAACCTTTGGCGTGAAAAACACAACCCTTAAAGAGCACCGGAGAGCTGTCAGCCAGGAACATTAAGATCCTGTCAAAAGAGCAACTTATGAAAACCATGGGACTCATTACAGAGTCTTGTGGTACGTGATTGCACATGAACAGGATAGGAATATACCAAGGAGAAGCATTTTTGTGTAAGCTATACAGTAAGGAACAGAAAACTGGAGACCACTTAAGCTACGATTGTGGCAAGCAGGAGATAAAAGTGTGTTTGGCTTTAGGACCCTGAAGACGTCCAGCAGTAAAAGCTAGTCAGTGAACTACTAAACTCATTCGGAGCAACAACAGTCCAACCAACCAACGGAATTACAAACCAAGATGCATTGACCACAATAAAAGACAATAAAAAAATATGAAATACGTACAAACTTCTCAGTATCTGTTCATTAAACAACAATTTTTAGCCATATCAAGGTTCATAAGTCTAACCAGTTGCAAATTTGTGAATAAACACGAAGCCAAAAATAAATCCTGTCTCCGTTAATTTTTTTTCAAATTATCCTTGAACCGCAAATTTCTCTTACTTCAAATTTTTTCCATTGGCTTGCTCCTACTGTTTAGGTAAATCAAAAACAAAAATTTAGGTAAATCTCGTGAACCGATTTTGAGAAATGTAGATGATTTTACTAGTTTTTATCGGTAGTTTACAAACAAGTTCTTTTTTATATGAAAGAGCTCGCTCGGTAGTTGAAGTAGCTAAAACATTGAACTATCTACTGTGTCTCTGAAATGAGCATCTAAAGATCGTAGGTTCAGGAATGCCGTAAACTTTACACTTTTTGTTAACGCTGATCGCTCTTCCTCATCACTCTAACTGGAATAAAGCATGGACTTTACGACAAAATATATGTGAAAACGTAAGAAAAATTGTGTAATAGTTTTACACCACTCGATTCCTATAACACAACCGTTGCGGCCACCAAATGCGAAGCGAAAATGCGTTGAGTTGAGTCGAGCAGAGCGGAGCTGAGCCTAACGATGACGAACGGCAACCGGAAACAGAGTTCGGTCAGTTTGTAAAAACAAAGAAAGCGATTGTATCTTTTACATCTTAATGTTTAGACATACTCTAACTGATTCTAGGAAACTACAATGTTTAAAAACTGTGACCTAGGCTACGGTAACTAGGTAAAGAAAAATAATAAATGTAGGGGCGTGGTGGAGGAAGCGGAGTCAGCTTGAAAACCGAACCTAGTTAGAGTCGAAGCTACGCGGACCGGAGCCCAGCGACGCCGCTGCACTTCTCTCAGCTCTGCTACGTTTTCAGTGGCCGCACTTATATTAAAAACAATAGATTAGGTTTTGAATGCGTACTCCGCTCCGTTAAGCGCAACTCAGATCCTCATTTGATGGCCACCCTGTTTTAATTGGAAAATGTGAAGCCAGTCGGAAGGGATAGGGTAGTTCTTTGCAATTCTCTGCTCAAGTTCAAATCTAGTTACTGTTGTTGACTTTATCAATGTATTACGACGATTCCCCGCCTTCGTTTAAAACGTCATTCACTCCCCCCAAAAAAGTGAAACTAAAGTGCAACGCTTAATCTTATAGTCTCTATAAATAGGTGCCGAGATAGTTCAAGCACTAACATCACGGACTATTAACGGTTAAACATCAAACCTAACCATAATCTTACTAGATGCATTTCAGTGCATAGCTTACCATCCTAACAATATGACGCAAGATTTATCGTGATCCTTTGTGCGATGACGTCACTGCCTTACGTTACATAGTAATGCATGTTTAACGATCCTTGCGACGCGATTAAACGCTAAAGAGTGTTACACGTTACTTTACGGCGTCTCGTTTGAAAAACAAATGTGACATAAATTTATGGTTTGCTTTAAGCTTATTATCTATACAAGCTTTTAAGCAATTCGCTAAAATGTTAGGTTGGTTCACTTGGAATCGGAAATGTAGCAAAACAAGAACTAATGTTCGTAACAACAAAAGCGTAACAAGTACTAAATGAAGTACCCGCTTTGAAATCAAAACTGCCAAGAAACTGAAGGACTACTTATTTGAAAAAGAATTAATTAAAAATTTACATAAGTAAGAACAACTGATTAGAGATTAAAAACCCGGTTTGTGTGTGTGTGTGTGTGTGTGTGTTGTATTAGCAGTCAGTTTTTGAAGTTTTTGTCCGCTTTTTTTCAAACTTGGCATCAAATTGAATTTTGTACCTTACAAATAACTGCTTGGACAAGTTCGTCAACCGGTAAAATATTTGAAGCGTTGGTGGCCAATAAAAATCTTACATATATCATAACTTTTTAAGTAAACTTTTCCTCAAATATCTGAAATCGTTGAACGGATTTCGCTGCATTATTTATCCTGGCTATTATAAAAATCAAATTGGATACAAAATTGTGACTGTGAAAGTGCTAAAGCGCGCGCGCACACACACACACACACACGCGCGCGCGCACGCACACACACACACACACACACACACACACACATCTCTTATTTTAAGTCACGGGTCTGGGTCTTACCGTAATAGACCTTCAATAGTTCATATTTAGTGAAATGTACTAATTATTGCGTGATCTTGTCCTGGTAATACGAAGTAAAAATTGATCTATTCCTGTTAATAAGATATAAAAAGTGATATATTCCTAGTGATACGAAATAAAAAGGGATCTATTCCTGGTAATAAGATATAAAAAGTGATCAATTTCTGATCACATGAAGTAAAAAGTGATTATTATTCCTGGTAATAACATATAAAAAGTGATCTATTCTTAGTGATACGAAGCAAAAAGTGATCTATTCCTGGTAATAACATATAAAAAATTATCTATTTTTGGTAATAAGGTATAAAAAGTGATCTATTCCTAGTGATACGAAGTAAAAAGAGATCTATTCTTGATGACACAAAGTAAAAAGTGATATATTCCTGGTAATAAGATATAAAAAGTTATCTATTCCTGGTAATAACATATAAAAAGAGATTTATTCCTGGTAATAACATATAAAAAGTGATCTATTCCTGATGACACAAAGTAAAAAGTGATTTATTCCTAGTGATACGAAGTAAAAAGAGATCTATTCTTGATGACACGAAGTAAAAAGTGACCTATTCCTGATGACACAAAGTAAAAAGTATTCTATTCCTGGTAATAAGGTATAACTTAGTGATCTATTCCTGATGGCACGGAGAAAAAGTGATCTTGTTCTGGTCATACGAGGCAGAAAGTGATCTAGTCCTGATAACACGAAATGAAAAGTGATCTGTTCCTAGTAATACACAATAAAAAGTGATCTATTCCTGGTAACACGGGTAAAAGTGATATATATTTCTGGTAATACGAAATAAAAAGTGATCTATTCTTGGTGACAAGGGGAAAAAGTGATCTTGGTCTGGTGATACGAGGCAAAAAAGGGATTTAGTCCTGATTACACGAAGTAAAAAGTGATAAGCAGACCCCGTTTAAAATCGCAAAATCAATGTAGACTATTGTACGAACATTAAAATTTCTGTATATTTTGTACAACGAAAAAGAAAAGGAAAACCCTTTTTTTCAATTCCGCCTGAAATTAAATAAAATTTTACAAAGTTGATAGGCCTTAACGTAGTTTAAGCCAAAAATATTTTTCAAACGGACAAAAACAATGCCCGGACTATATTTTACAATAAATGTAGGCTTACCGGAGCTCAAGACTTTGCAACAATTGATTCCTGCAATATAAGGGAAGGAACTGAGAAGGCGGTGTGCAGAAGTGGTCCCGGGGGAGTAGGGTAAAAGTTTATTCTCGCAGAAGGGTTACGAGCTACAGGTAGCCTTACTTCAACCCAATACACACGACAAAATGTCAAACTAAATGTAAAATGTAGTGAAGATTCTTATGTAAAATTAGTAAATTACAGAGAATAGTGATTTTAAAAAGATATCAATTTGTATATATCAATTTCGACATACATTTACTCCATATATATATATATATATATATATATATATATATATATATATATAGCTGTTTTCAATTTATTTCATATATATATATATATATATATATATATATATATATATATATGAAATAAATTGAAAACAGCTGTGCATCCGTTCGACACAATTATTTCTAGATTGGAGAAATATGAACACGGAATTAAAATACAACAAAGTACCTCCGCTCTCTGCCAGCATCAGAGAGAAACCGGCCGCACCATAGATTTCGTGACAGGCAGACAGATATCTAGAGTGAATAATTATAGGACCAGGATTGTTACAGAGGTTATCGAAATATAAAAACGAGGTGAACTAAGTACGAGGGTCGACACCAGTAATTTGTCTGCTGTTTAGAACACTGTCGTAAAATTTGTTCGAATTGTGTGCAATCGTGCTGTGGCCTTTGTCAATTTAACTTAGCTTAATCTGCCGAGCTAATGTGCGTTAATGGCGGGTCCACCTACGTCAGCTAAAACCAGCCCAATTTTTATTTTTACTTCATAAAGAATTTATATAAAAAAGAGCTAGCAGGTGAAAGTTATATTTCATTCAACTTTGGAGGTTCAACGTGCGAGAACAACTTCGAAGGTGCCAAATACGAATTTGGCGTAAAGTTAGAATAACATTTCTTCTAGAAATTACTTTATCGAACGGTTGTACAAAATGTAATTGACACTTTTTCCTCACATAAGCGCACGCGCGCGCGTGTATGTGTATCAACAATGGCGTGTCAATCTTAACTCTGATGGAGATAACAGAAGAACAACCTATAATGAAGAAGAAGAAAATGAAAATCTAATTTGACGGGTATTTCAACTTATGTTAATTCAAAAATGTAGTTTTTACTTGGAAGCCTATTTATATTTCTATGTATGTTTGCGCGAGTTTGTACAAAAAAACTATGAAACGTGTCCATAAGTATCGAGCTGTGCTGCTTATGACAAAAACATATAAATGAATTTCTATGATTACTGTTGCACTGCGACCCTTGTAGGTAAATCGTGCCTCCATTCTATATTCCTGAGTTGCTAAGTTACGGCGCCTTTTCCAGCCCTATTCTCTTTGTAAAGTCTAGGATTTGGAGAAAATTCAGGGTTAATTCTCAATTTGTTATTGCTTGCTTGCAGATGCTTGGCTACAGATCCCTTTCAGTTTTTTCTATTGACCCTTATCACGGAAGTTGTGCCCCAATTGACCAGGTTTTTATTGTGAGGTGAGGTCCCGTTCATTCTATTTTACGTTTTATTTTACATTCTTACTCATATTGTTCTTAAGTAAAATAAAATGGAAAATTATAAATAAAGTTAATTTTAATGTAATGAATATTTTGAATATCCAGTAGCAATATAAGACTAATTTTATGAAATTAATAATATGTATACCTAATATTAGTTATAACTTTGACATTTTACCTGTTTTTTTTAAATGTATAAATTTGTGAAATAATATTTTTAAAAATAACCTGACCTTAATAAAAAATAGTATGTTCTAAATATAAATACCAGTTGCACCTTCCCACGCTACAATTTTAAAATAAAAAGTTTACAATAATATTTAAAAAATGCTTTAAGATACCTTACTATACCAAAATGTCAACTTTTTTATGTTAAATATAATCGGAAAAGAGGTTCATTGACCGAACGAAATGAGGTCTCTGTTTAAATCGACCGTCCGACATTTAATTTGTGTGTTTGTTACGTAGTTTTGACCAAACACATTGACCGATTGTTTTGAAATTTAGTATAAAGGTACCTTGTACAAAGCCAGAACGACTTTTGTGTAAGATTTCTTTCTATTAATTACCGTTCCAAGATGGCGGCCTTTGATTTATGATGATGATGACTGTATGCAATACTGACCAAACGATTTGACTGATTGTTTTAAAATTTTATACGAAGGTACCTTTTATAAATTGCAGAAGACGTGTGTGTAATTTTTTCCCCAATCACTACCGTTTCAAAATGGCGTCCTCTGATTTAGCGATGACGCGTGTACGCAGTTTTGGTAAAACGCATTGCCTGATCATTTTGAAATCGTTGTTATTACGAATAAGGCCGATGACCTATTTTCTGTCATACTGGTTGAAAGGCTTCTTCTATCACAATTTTGACCGCTTGATAATTAAGAGCACAAAATGTTCAATAAATTTATCCTTAACATTTTAGTAAATATTACGATTAATGTTAAATGGGAGGAAAAGTTTATAAGCGCGTTAGAGCTGTCGTGCAGCAGTGGCCAGACAATTAATTAAATAAATACTGTGAGGTCTGCTGTTCTTTGTACTACTAAAGATAGGCTGATAGACAAACATCACGTATTAACGTATCCTAAGACTGATTTAAATAAAAGTGTTTTAAAATTCATGATTGACGCAAAATTACTGAGTCGCGATCTTACCATGAAGTCTCAATAACCCATTTTCCAAATTAAATCGACTAATTAACAAACTACTATGAACAATGAATGTTGCATCCAATCTTTGCATCCACTAAAGAGGTTATGAAGTGCATTAGGGAGCGGAGCTACCAACTAAGGAGGTAATTTCTTTGTTGTGTGAGGAAACAATTCCCTTTTTTCGTCACATTCCATCTGTGCTTACAGTTTTTTCACAAATAAATATACTGATCTAACCGGAAGAAAACAAGTTTTGATTTTGTTTGTCTTGAAAATTTAACGTCTTGCTTTTACTTTTTGTCATCTTCCCAATCATTAATCATTCCTTGAAAACATTGGTTATACGAGAATTTAATTCGAAAATTGGAGCACCATCATGTAAAGACCCAGTGTCAGAGACATTACATACTTACTTGTGTGTGTGTGTGTGTGTGTGTGTGTGTGTGTGTGTGTGTGTGTGTGTGTGTGTGTGTGTGTGTGTGTGTGTGTGTGTGTGTGTGTGTGTGTGTGTGTGTGTGTGTGTGTGTGTGTGTGTGTGTGTCTGTGTGTCTGTGTGTGTTTTACAGAAAAATTTATTGTATATGTAAAATTCCACAAAAACGTTTATGGTCTATCCATTCCATATATAAATGTAATAAAAAGAATAATATTACGGGATAAAACAGGAGAATTATTTAACTATTTTTAATTGTTCATAAGCTTGTAACACAAAAATTACAGCTTAAGAATCTTCTAAAATAAATTACAAAAAAAAGGATTAGGCCTATTAAATCTTAAGGTAGGCCTATTTGTAAAATTGTACCCGTAGATTATTAATAATTTTTCTCTTAAATTATTATTATTTTTACTGAAGTGTTTTGAGGTTACGATAAGACGTTAGTTTTCGGTTTTTATTGTTTGTGATAACTGATTTGATAAATAGTTAGCAAACAATTGTTTAATAAAGGCGAATAAAGTGGCATTTGTAACAGTTCTTCTTGTTCACAATAAGCAATTTATTTTATTTAAGCTTTATAACCTTTACGTTAGATTTATTATATTTGTGTTAAAACTGATTTACCGCCACCGCCATCGCTGCCATCTAGTTGTGTGAAAAAGTGATCATCTCGGCCGCAGCCACTATCGCCACCGCCATCACTGCCATCTAGTTGTGTGGAAACGTGATCACCGCGGCCGCAGCCACTACCGCCACCGCCATCACTGCCATTTAGTTGTGTGGAAACGTGATCACCGCGGCCGCAGCCACTACCGCCACCGCCATCACTGCCATATATTTGTGTGGAAACGTGATCACCGCGGCCGCAGCCACTACCGCCACCGCCATCACTGCCATCTAGTTGTGTGGAAACGTGATCACCGCGGCCGCAGCCACTACCGCCACCGCCATCACTGCCATCTAGTTGTGTGGAAACGTGATCACCGCGGCCGCAGTCACTACCGCCACCGCCATCACTGCCATCTATTTGTGTGGAAACGTGATCACCGCGGCCGCAGCCACTACCGCCACCGCCATCACTGCCATCTAGTTGTGTGGAAACGTGATCACCGCGGCCGCGCAGCCACTACCGCCACCGCCATCACTGCCATCTAGGTGTGTGGAAACGTGATCACCGCGGCCGCGCAGCCACTACCGCCACCGCCATCACTGCCATTTAGTTGTGTGGAAACGTGATCACCGCGGCCGCAGCCACTACCGCCACCGCCATCACTGCCATATATTTGTGTGGAAACGTGATCACCGCGGCCGCAGCCACTACCGCCACCGCCATCACTGCCATCTAGTTGTGTGGAAACGTGATCACCGCGGCCGCAGCCACTACCGCCACCGCCATCACTGCCATCTAGTTGTGTGGAAACGTGATCACCGCGGCCGCAGTCACTACCGCCACCGCCATCACTGCCATCTATTTGTGTGGAAACGTGATCACCGCGGCCGCAGCCACTACCGCCACCGCCATCACTGCCATCTAGTTGTGTGGAAACGTGATCACCGCGGCCGCGCAGCCACTACCGCCACCGCCATCACTGCCATCTAGGTGTGTGGAAACGTGATCACCGCGGCCGCGCAGCCACTACCGCCACCGCCATCACTGCCATCTAGTTGTGTGGAAACGTGATCACCGCGGCCGCAGCCACTACCGCCACCGCCATCACTGCCATCTAGTTGTGTGGAAACGTGATCACCGCGGCCGCAGCCACTACCGCCACCGCCATCACTGCCATCTAGTTGTGTGGAAACGTGATCACCGCGGCCGCAGCCACTACCGCCACCGCCATCACTGCCATCTAGTTGTGTGGAAACGTGATCACCGCGGCCGCAGCCACTACCGCCACCGCTATCACTGCCATCTAGGTGTGTGGAAACGTGATCACCGCGGCCGCGCAGCCACTACCGCCAACGCATCACTGCCATCTAGTTGTGTGGAAACGTGGTGAGCACGTTTACCTGATTTTACTTCCTGCGTTTTCTTCCTTTGGGGACATTTTGAATCGCAAGTTCTCAAAAACAGATCAAGAACCATCTATGATTTGAAAAATGCAATTCGCTCTACTCCTCGAAATGATGAGAAGGGCCATGTTCAACTTTAGATCCAGGTTGTAGAATTATGTTTACCATAAAGGTAGATAATTAAAAGTTGTAATTTAAAAAAACTAAAAAAATGCCAATTATATGTATGATTCAACGTGAATAGAATTGGTATAAAGTGTACAATCGGAAAATGAAAACCAATATTTTAAATTCCTATATTTCATTTCATTTTCGTTTAAAAATAGACAGGTTTTTATGAAACAAACGTATACTGTTTGGGAATAAATCAACTATCGGTTAATACGGCAATCTCTTTGGAGCTGATTCTATACCTAAACATATGAAAAAGTTGATATAAACATATGTCCGAAAACCCTTCATTTTCCCACTAGCCGCCATTTTGACTTTTTAACAAAATATTTTATGTCCATAGAACGATTAGTTCGACAAAATTCAAATTCAGCGTGCTTCGTTACCTGATAAAGGCCTAATTGGTACAAAAATAACAAACCTCATATACTGACCGGTTTTAAAATGGTGGTTGTTTAAAAAATTTAAACCAGAATTAATCAATAACGGTAAATTTTAGTGACAAATGTCAAAATAACTTTTTTTGTACGGCCTTCCATTTTTTTTTTTTATCGAACGGTGTAACTTTAAAAACTATGGAGGACGAAAAACTGCGCAAATTAGTCCGTCAGGGCGACGGCATACTTATGCAAATTTTTACCATGAATTTAGAAATCTATATCTGGAAATTCGCATGATTACTTTTGGAAATTCGCTTCTGTCACGTCAACTAGTCAGCTGAGTATATGATTATTTGTTTTCGCACGATCAGAAATTATAATAAATGGAACGGAATTTTCTACACACGCCGTAGCCTACATGTGTATAAATGATGATAAACGTAACGTACTTGAACAAACGTTCTAGGCTGCAGTCAGACAAATGTATTGCTGGCTGCATTGTTACAGGAGTCAAATAGTGTGGTCTGACGTTCAACCGTTGTATAGTGTGTTCCGATACATCAACTCAGGCATCGGTTGCTGCGGCATGGCATCCTCTAACACCCTTCTCTTCGAATTACACAAGTGTTCGGAAATTAACGCCCAGCAGGGGTGCAGACTAGCTAGTTGCGGTACCCGAATCTAACACTGGATTAGAAATCGATTCAAGGTATCAGAACATGGTGATTTTTCGATTAATATAAACATTTCCCCGCATATAAGTAAGATAAACGAGGTGTTTTGTTATTTTAAGGCGAAAAGCACATTGAGGCTATTATCGCCTTCCTAAATGTAAGTGTGAGTGTAAAAATTGAAGTAGTAAGTGTAGTGTTGTAAGTGTAAGTGTGTGTTAGACTCGGGTACCGCGAGGGACGTCTAAATCCTCTCAATAGGTGCAGCTAGTCCGCACCCCCTGCGGGTGTAAGATAAACGAAGAACATTAACCGTAACCATTTCACTAAAATTTTATATATTTACGTGATTTATAGGATTTATATTTTATTTAAATTTTTGCTTCTATAAACATAATTATATCTTTATTGTATATCTAATAGTACAAAATACAAATTATGGAAAAATTTTATTACTGAATTTTTCCTAATTAAAGCTTTATTTGCTGTGATATTTGTGCAACACATTGTAAACATATGGGGGTCTACGGAATAAAAAAAATTATTTAAGGTCGAAGCAGAAAAAACGTTGAGAACCCCTCCTATAGACTGAAACAATAAAACTCCGTAAAACACGCTTGGCCTCAGTGCTTCGTGGTCTGTATGTGATTTTTACAAATTTCCATTCCAATTTTGTTAGACAGCAACTTAAAATTTGTTGTAGCAGTAAAAACAATGTGAACTTTCGGTCACAAAATTTAATATGACGGCCGAAAAATGCAAAATTACAACATTTTTCAACGAATATATTTTTAGATATCACTTACCTAGGTGCGTAAGAATTCTTGATTTTTTCAAAAAATGTGTTTAAACCCTCTTAAAATTTCTCAAAATCAGTCTTAATGATTCTGTTCAAATTTTGATCAAATGTAGATCATAAAATTATCAAAAACAAAGCTTTTAACTTAAAGTTTAAGATCGTTGTTAACTCTGAACATAACTATTCGAAAGAACACTAAAATAACGAGCAAATTTTATCGAAAATCGGTTCAGAGAATTTTGCTTAAAGTTTGGTAATATATGAAGCTTGAAATAATTATTAAAAAGTAAAGTATATTTAGATGCTGGTGTAGTGAGCGAATGAACTTTGTTCCAGCAACATACGTCACATGTTTATGTTCCTTGTGTATACATCATTCTTACAGAAACGCTGAGAAAGACTGGATTTATCAAATACATTATTAACAATGTTTCGTTTACAGAACCCACCATTTCAAAAAAAGAATTTAAAATAAAGAATATAAGAAACCAAAAATGTGTATACTTTACGTTAGAGGTGCCACGTACAGAATCGGCAGATGTCTTACAAAGACCACAACACTCTTGTCAGTTTCCTAACAACGCTAAAGCAAAGTTTGGTTGGAGAATCTGAGAGTTTTTAACGTTTCGTGTGGTTATTTTTTCAAGGAGTCACAGAGTACAACTAATAGGCGAATCAAAGTCAGAGTAGAGGACATTAACGTGAGATTAAAAAAACAACGAAGTACCTACCTCCGCTCTCTGCCAGTATCAGAGAGAAACCGGCAAAAACATAGATTTTGTAACAGATAGGTAGTGTGGAAAATTACAAGAACAGAACTGTGAGAGAGGTATCCTCACAGGAAATAGAGAAACAAGGAGAATTAAAATAAGACAATCCTGTAGGTGGGTCTACGTAGTTTATCTGCAGTACAACCGTATAACTGAGTATAATGGTGCTAGAGCCATTGTCAGTCTTACTGGACCTATTCGGGAAAATTTGCGTTAATTTGCGACGACGATCTACGTTAGCTAAAGACAGCCCACTTTCTATTTACGTCATACAGAGGTTACATAAGCAGCTGGTAAGTGAAAGCTTCCTTCTGTTTGAATTCAGACTTGGAGCAAGAACCACCTTGAAGATGAACGGTGGCGAAATGCATAATAACGTTTCTTCTCGAAACAATTTGATGAACGGACACGTATGTGTTTGTGTTTGTGTGTGTGTGTGTGTGTGTGTGTGTGTGTGTGTGTGTGTGTGTGTGTGTGTGTGTGTGTGTGTGTGTGTGTGTGTGTGTGTGTGTGTGTGTGTGTGTGTGTGTGTGTGTGTGTCGAAAACTGCCAATTTATTGTTTTCAGTTTGGTAGCAATACTTAAAAAGAATGTGTAATACAACGTGAGGGGCATTCAAAATTGTCCCAGTAAATATTTTACTTACAAAATACTTTAAAACTCTCCTACCACCACTTCCCATCCTTTCATTACAATTTTTCATAATTTGTTTACTGATTCTGTTTTAATTATAAAACAAGACAAATTGTTTCTGACAGTTTAATAGCTTTACAAGTATTTAGTTACAAGAAAATTTTAAAAGTGGAGGAATTTACGAAACTCGTGTTTCAATGCCGGGACTGTAAACTCCCGTCCCCGGTGGCAAGGGTGTAGACTTATTCGAATGTCTTAGTAATTGCGAGCAACTTTACGGTGAAATCATTTATTGATGTCATAAATAACACTTTTTAATTACTTAATAAAACTTCGGCGTTTCAATTTTAAAACAACAATTTTTAATGCGGAATATAAAATCGCACGCAGCTGTTATGCTGACGTAATGGAAACTAGCTTTAAAATAGTAATAACACCGCATCACTTAAACTACAATTATTTGTATTTTACGCTTTACTATCTTAAACGCGCTTGATTATTAGAGTTTGAGAAATTATATCGATTTTTTGGTTTTTGTCAAAAAGGATTTTACAGAAATCGTTAAAATTGAGAATGTTTATATATATATATATATATATATATATATATATATATATATATACATTTATTTAAAATATATTTTCTTAAAACGTTTTTTTCATTTATGATGTGTTTTTAAACATTTTTTATGTTATTCTCGGAAAATAAATTTCGTCATAACTTTCTACTCATTCAATCATAAAATGTTCATTAATTTAATATAGCAAAATTAAGTACTAAAGAGTACATTAGACTTTTGTACTTTAATTGCAGTTGAAAAATAATTACTCTCTTTGTAGTCTCCGAAAGAACTTCCCGTCGATCATGCTGCTCTACTCTTTTTAATTTCGATTTTTTTTCTTTTCTCTTAATACGTTTTCATTATTTTATTATTGAATTTCATTTGGAAAACGAGCTCTATTGGAGCGATCATCATGGTAAGACCCATATTGTGGACTTTGAAAAGAGCACCGATACTGATTTCTAGATCACCTTTTAAGGGAGTCAAATCTCTATCTTATATAATTCGCAATTTTGGTCCGATTTAATTCAATCTTAACACAAAAATCGATTTTGTAATACAAAATGGACGAAATTGTTCAGCAAAATTCGTTCAACTATTTCAAAATGACGATTCATTTCAAATCTTTAAAAATTTGGATTACAAATAAAAAATATAGTAACAATATAAACAGGGTAACATAGGATATGAAACATAATATAATCTTAACAAATAGCGGAGTAATCTGCTTCGTCTTAAAGGGAATAGATTTAAAATGGCCGCAGGATCTGCAGACTTTAAAGTTTTTAAAATGTAATCAGAGGCAGTTTCTTGCCAACAGGAAGAAATCAAACGAGACAATCGACAATTTCCGGCGGAACTGCAATGACTCCAGACTGTTCTCTGTTTAACTGTTAATCTACTGCGTACAACTAAACGCGATTGCCAGGAAAACAACAAACGAGCCGTGGAATGTCCTTATTGTTTTAATCTCATTAACCATGCTTGCTAGTGCTTGTATTTTTACTTTTACGGTGCCATATTTGAGCACATGTTCGTCGGTAACTGGTTATTTTTTTTTTATTTTTTTTTTTTTGATATTTTATGGCACATTGAGGCTATTATCGCATCTTTAAATGTAAGTTTGTGTGTAAAGTGGTAAAGTCGGAAGTGTAGTGTTGTAAGCGTAAGCGTTCATTAGACTCGGGTACCGCTAGGAACGTCTAAATCCTCTTATTTGGTGCAGCTAGTCTGCACCCTCCTACGGGGCAATTCTTTGTGTGTGTGTGTGTGTGTGTGTGTGTGTGTGTGTGTGTGTGTGTGTGTGTGTGTGTGTGTGGGTGGGTGGGTGGGTGGGTGTGTCTGTATGTGTGTGTGTGTGGGGTGGGTTGGGTGGGTGTGTCTGTATGTGTGTGTGTGTGTGTGTGTGTGTGTGTGTGTGTGTGTGTGTGTGTGTGTGTGTGTGTGTGTGTGTGTGTGTGTGTGTGTGTGTGTGTGTGTGTGTGTGTGTGTGTGTGTGTGTGTGTGTGTGTGTGTGTGTGTGTGTGTGTGTGTGTGTGTGTGTGTGTGTGTGTGTGTGTGAACTGGTTAATAGGTAGTGTTGCAGTTGCAATTAGGATATAAAATTTTTAAAACATGAAATATTTTCTTTAAAAGTATTTTTAGGATCTGTAGAAGGAGCGGAGGGCCCTTATAAACTTGCACACATGTCCGTCTGTCGGTAACGCAAATCTTATTTGTAAACGATGTGGTCGATCACTGTACAATTTTGTGAAAACTGTCTTTGTGGCATGGCAAACCTAAAAATATATATATTCCGGTGGTCAACGCAATTCACATTCTTTCATCCGAGAAAGAACATGTAATATATATATTATTTCTCGAGTCAATATCCCTTTTTCTCAGCACATACTATTCGTACAGGCATAAATGAAGTATCTTTAGAAAGATTTTTTTAACCGGCTCCCTGACACCAAAAAACGATTTTTAGGCTAAAACATATTTATTGTGGAAAATGTTAACATAGAAGACACTTTTAACTGTCACAGGCAAAACGGCATCAAGCAACGGCGTAGCTCGAATTTTTTCATTAAATAACAAATATTTGACAAAATATCCTTGATAATATCCCCCTTACGACTGATATTTTTACATTTTTCACCCATAAATCATTAAAAGTGTTAGAATTTCGTACTTACTTGCAAACCTGCACAGTTAGTGGTTTCCAATGTCACGTCAATTATTAAAATCGATTTGGTGTAACTCTGGATTTAGTTGTACAAAGAAATATCTTACTCATTTATTAACATTTGTAAAGATTCTGTTTTAAAAAACTTTTTATTGATTTACCTAGAAGTGGTAAATATTTGTGTAGAAAGATAAAACTGGGAAAACTAATAAATCTCAGGGACACAATGAGGGCTTCCTGTCTCCCGCTTCGCCTCGGTTCTGTTTGTTGGAAGCAAAATAAAGTTGTACTAGACTTTCTGTACCAAGACACTGTTTTGAGCGAGCGCCAATATTTTGACTATTGTATTTCTTGTCGACCGAATGCACATTAGTTTGCAAATTGTTCCTGTCTAGAAGTTTACAACCGAAAAACAATTAAAAAAGTAAACAATGTTGTAAACATATAATCACTGTATAATGTAAACAGAGCCTGTTTCATAGAAGTTACAATTCCTGTATTACAAGAGATTTTCAATAAAATAATTTAAAAGTGTTTTTTACCAAGTACAGTATAGGCGTTTAGTTAAAACCCGTAATTCGAATTGCTAGCTTCTAGGTGGGCTCTTTTCTAAAAACCTTTGTCCCACCAGCCTGCAAAACTCAACTTAGCAATGTTTTTGGTGCGGTTAGTAGCGAAGTTACCGCGCGCATATTCCGCCAAACTGTCAGATACCTTTTGTTAATGTATTTTATTAAAATCTGCACCTGTATTAATAGAGCAATATATTTCTGAAAACTTTATATAATTGTTTAACACAAATAAAAGTTTTGTTTTCAAAAATTAAAAATGATATTGAAGCTATTGTACGAAATCAGCTGTTTAGACGTAGTAACGTCCAGTCTAGATATACGAGTATACAAGAACAATATATGCTATGAGGTATGCATTACGGACTCAAGCGTGACGAGAAAGCAAACGTTTATACCCATAAAAGTCAACTATACAATTTTCACTTAAAAAATATATTTTATTTATCACTAAACAAAACATCTTAGGTAACAGTAAAACACATAAATGGATTCATCTTTTTTATTGGTTGCGCTAATTTTCATCTTTATTTGTTTTATTACTAATGAGTTTCAAGCGGTGAATTTTATATAACATCATAATTTTTAACTACATTTCGAGCCTTTTTACAATAGTTTATTATTAAAACATTATGGCAAAACAGCGAAAAAACCTATTCTAGTAACAGCAGTATCACATAAATTTTAATAGGACAAGTAAATATTGGTTGCCTTAACATGAAATTCAGTAAAATCATTCCAGACTTGTGCCCTATAGAAGTTTACAGCTAAACACACCAAGTTCTAAATTCATTTGTTAAAACACACCGGACGTTAAAAAGAATACATGGACAAAACAATGCACATAGAAATTTTAACAACTTAAAACTTCGGTATGTACATCTTAAGTGTAAAAAATAATGTTTACTAGAGTGCGCGTTTGGATGTGTTAGAGCGTTCCGTGACGATAGAGCGTGACGGCAAACTAAATTTTTCCCTTTGCAAAACATACCCCGCATTGTTCAAAGAACTTCAGACCTTGCAGTATAGTCTTAATTAATTATACTCTTAAATTTACCGTTAACAATTATATTTGCCGAAAATGATAATGAACCAACTTTATTTTAAGTTTTCCATGAAGTTTTCCAAATACTGTTTTCCATGAAGCGGTCAACATTATTAGATCTTGCGGTTCAGTCAGTATTACAGAAAATAGTCAGCAACAATACTCTCATCGTCATATCGAAGGCCGCCATTTTGAAACGAAATTGAACGGTGAAAATCAACAAGTACTTCTTTTAAGCTTCATACAAGGTACCGTCGTACCAAATTTCAAAATAATCGGTCAATGCGTTTGGTTAAAACTGCGTACACTCGTCATCGTTAAATCAGACACCGCCATCTTGAAACTTCAATTAATGGGGGAAAATCTTAAAATACGTCATCGAGTTTTATAGCAGATACCTTCATACCAAATTTCAAAATAATCGGTAGATGTGCTTGGCCAAAACTTCGTAACAAACAAATACACAAACCAAATGTCGAACTTTCGAATTAAAACAGAGACCTCGATTCGCTCAGTCAATAAACGTATCGAATTTTATTTTAATTGAGTTTAAAAATCAACAAGCTTTTTATTAGGTCCATCTACTCTCCCATTTGCTTATTAAGCTTCCCTTCGAAAACATTTAAATATTTGTAAAGCATAAAGTGAACCTAAAGTATAAAAACCTGTAGAGCCTAATTTCTTATCCAAATTGTATTTTTATAAACATTTTTAGTCATTAATATCGTGTTAGCGTTAGAATGACCAAAACAAAAACTAAGTAAAATTTGTTGAACCTATTTAGAAAAATAGATACATTTTCTCTACTGAAAACAAAATCGTAAAGTAAGTTAGATAGCAAAATTAAAGAAACAAAAACAAAAAAATAATGATAGGAAACAATAATTTATAAAATGTGCTAGATTTATTTGGCTACTTAAGCTATCAAACTCTTCATATGCATACTTTCAGAGAATATCAAATTGGTAAACATTTTTTTAATAACTATGATTTATTTTCTTTAAAAAAATGTCCACTGAAAAATGCTGCCATCATGGAAAACCTAAACTTAAAGCTACTATATTTAGCATAAATTGATATTTAGATGTAGGGCATAAAATGTAAACATACTAGAAATGCAGTCACCATTATAAAAAGCGTGCTCGAAATCAGCGGTTAAAGTTTAAGTAATTGGATTCTTTGTCGCTAGGAACGCTACAAACTGTAAGAACAGGTTGTGAAGACGCTTTAGAAAGTAGTCAGTACTATTACTTGTTTAACTGTAGTTGAACACTCTGTCGCAAGATGCCACCAGCAGCGAGCGCTCACACGTCTCATAAGGGTTATTATTCTAGTTAGTGCGTATAAATTCAATGGTTCCATCCTACAGGTCATTGGTACTCCGGTCAATAACTTACAAATAAGTATTTTTGTAATTGTAATTGTAAATTCAGGAAGCTAGTGTAATTTGCACCATTTATTTTAAACCTCATATATTTCAAAATAATTACATACATTGTAAAAAGCCATAAATGTATATTTGTAGGATTTGTTGATTGTAAAAAAACTTTTCCGTTGGATGTAAATTAGATACGCGGCTGTCTTGATAATGTGATTAAAGCGAATTTCCTAAAGAAATAATTTACAAACCCTCTTTTAAATTCTGAACCGTAAGTAGTAAAATCTTTCATAACGTATTCATTATTACAATCCGAATATAATATAGCATTTTAAATTATCAAATTACACTGAAAATACGGAAATTAAACCTGACCGCCATGAAATATTTCTTTTAATTTCAAACGATTTTAAAAACTCATAATGCTTGAATTATATAAAATTTAACGCTGATTAACGATGGTGCCAAAAAACAAGAGGAAAACATCTTGATTTAAAATCACCGCCATTTTGAAACAACTTAATGGATTTTGCTTTGTTCAAGCTATTACCAAAATAGTTTTTTTGCGCCAGGTTTGAATAAAATCATACACACACACACACACACACACACACACACACACACACACACACACACACACACACACACACATTTATGTCATTTACACAATGTCATTTATGACATTAACAAATGATTTCACCGTAAAAGTTGCTCGCAATTACTAAGATATTCGAATAAGTCTACACCCTTGCCCACGGGGACGGGATTGAAACACAAGTTTCGTAAATTCCTCCACTTTTAAAATTTTCTTGTAACTAAATACTTGTAAAGCTATTAAACTGTCAGAAACAATTTGTCTTGTTTTATAATTAAAATAGAATCAGTAAACAAATTATGACAAAGTGTAATGAAAGGATGGGGTTAAGTAGGGGTAGGAGAGTTTTAAAGTATTTTGTAAGTAAATAATTTACTGGAAGAACTTTGAATGCCCCGCACGTTGTATCACACATTCTTTTAGGTATTGCTACCAAACTGAAAATAATAAATTTGACAGTTTTCGACACACGCACACAAACAAACACACACACACACACACACACACACACACACACACACACACACACACACACACAATTTATACGATTTTTAATAACCTCTCTAAAAGTTATCTAGAGATCAGAATCGGGGTTCATTTCAAGGTAGCGGGTTTGGTTTTTACCACGATGGCCACTCCAGTAGCACATCTTCCAATGGAAATTCGCCACCCACTGGAAGTGTGTTCATGCTTGAATGAATCGACTCTCAGTGAAACAAACAGCAAGACATTTGTTTGTTACTTTCAAGTAAAACTCTTCTAACACAGTTCGGTTCAACGGTTCCCTTTATCCCTCGAGGACAAGATAAGTAGAGACATGTGGAAAAATAATAAATGTCTGACGCAGAACTGAGTAGACTCGTTCATCCATCTTGACTGCTTTAAAAGGCGGCTAGACGAGATTTAACGTCTTACATTAATATTCAACACTGTCTTACAAGGAAAATAATATTTATTTAATCTTTACTTAATATTTTACGTGTATGCATATTTCAATGTTCATAAACTATCTACAACAAGTTTGTTTAAATATTTAACTGTAACATCTGGTAAACAAACTTTGCTCTGTTTAAATTTTCCATTAGATTTTCAGGTGCGTAGTATATGTTAAACGCGTATTTTTAATTGTAAACGCTGCAAGCAGTTGTCTCCCTGCCATATATATATATATATATATATATATATATATATATATATATATATATATATATATACATATACGAGGGTGGTCTGAAAAGTTTCCGACCTAACAAAGATACAAGACATTTCTTCAGAATTTTTTTTTTTATTTTTCAACATTGTCTCCTTGTACCTCTAAACACTTCTCCCAGCGATGCTCCCATCTCTGTAACCCGTCCAAATAGTAATCGGCGTTTTTCTCTGCAAAATAATTGTTCACGAAGGTGATTGCCTCTTCATTTAAAGAAAATCTCTGTCTTCTGAGCGCAATTTTTAGATGAGGGAACAAAAAGAAGTCGCTTGGGGCTAGATCTGGTGAGTAAGGCGGATGGTCAAGCAGTTCAAACCGTAATTCATGGATTTTCGCCATGGCAACCGCTGAGGTGTGAGACGGTACGTTATCTTGGTGAAACAGGATTTTCTTTTTCTGCAAATGTGGCCGTTTTTCCGCAAGTTCTTACTTCAGCTTGTCAAGTAATGATGCGTAGTATGCTCCTGTAATGGTTATTCCTTTTTGAAGATAGTCGATTAAAATAACTCCATGACTATCCCAAAAAACAGTCGCCATCACTTTCCCAGCCGAAAAAAACAGTTTTTGCTTTTTTTGGAGCCGGTCCACTGTTTGGACTGTATTTTTGTTTCGGGCTTATAATGGTGTATCCAAGTTTCATCTACAGTAATTAATCGGCGCCAAAACTGGGATTTATTGCGCATAAACTGCGCCAACAGAGCATTGGAAATGTTCATTCGAACACGTTTTTGGTCTAACGTGAGCAAACGCGGCATCCAAGGCGCGGACAGCTTTCTCATGTCTATATGTTGATTTAATATGTGACAAACACGTTCTTTTGACATGTTCATAACGTCTGCTATCTCTCTCACTTTCATTCTGCGGTCATCTAGCACTATTTGGTAAAACTTTGGCGATGTTTTCGTCAGTAATTGCAGTTTTTGGACGTGCTGAAAGTTCATCGTCTCCCAAGCTCTTACGGCCACGTTTAAATTCAGCTGCCCAAAATTTTACTGTGGTAAATGATGGTGCAGAGTCCCCATACACAGAATCCAACTCATCTTTGATTTGCGTTGGCGTATTGCCTTTCAAAAACAAATATTTAATGACAGCTCGATACTCGATTTTGTCCATTTTCATAAAAATACTCACATCAACTCACTCAAACGACTATTACATAACAACTGCGCGTCCAAAATGGCTGAAACTTTGGTGAGTAACTTATCAAACCACCCTCATACACACACACACACACACACACACACACACACACATATATATATATATATATATATATATATATATATATATATTATTATCTGCGCATAGACCCTGTTGGATCACGCAAAGCACTCCGACTCATGTCTTGTTCCTTCTAATCCTCCACACCTCCCTCATCCTGTCCCCATGGATCCTCTTCCGCTCCTCTGTCCATTTTACCCCTGCTCTATTTGGGATTTCATTCTCTGGGACCTTCCAACCGAGCATCTTTCCCCTGTATGCGTGTCTATCTTTATATATATATATATATATATATATATATATATATTATATATACATATCAATTTACATGTTTCTTACATCAAATGACGCACAAAATCCATCACAAACAGCTCTAAAATGTGATACTAGTTAAAAACGGAAAATCGACCTCATTTCTCAATTTTTTGTTTATAATTGGTAGCACGTCCAATTAATAAATTAATACAATGAATTTATTTTTAAAAAATCGGGACGTACAAAACCTTTTGTTTCCGTTAATATTAAAACGTTGGAAAAATAAACAAATTTGTAGTTAGATGTTATTAGGACCTTCCTTTTAAACTTTTACCGCCACATATAATGTATAAAACTTAGGGGTTAAATTAAAGCTAATGACCACCATGAGGGGTTGCAGTGAACTTTAGTTAATGTGAAAAGTTCGCAGGCTTGCCGCTAGAGGCCAGTGTGAAATACTTTTTTCTTATAAAGTTCGCCAGAACCGTGTGAAAGTTCGCACTTGTGGGCTAACAAATTATGTTACTCGAAACGTTGAATTTGTAAGTAAAGACTAGCTGCACCTAATGAGAGGATTTAGACATCCCTCGCGGTACCCGAGTCTAACACACACTTACACTTATAACACTACACTTACGAATTTAACACTTTACACTCACACTTACATTTACGGAGGTGATAATAGCCTCAATGTTTTTCGCTTTAAAATAAGATATATATATATATATATATATATATATATATATATATATATATATATATATATATATATAGCCTATATATAAGTAAAAACTAATTGTGTACCATTATTTGTTATTTTAATTTCTATTAGATTTCTATTAAAGAAAACACACACACACACACACACACACCCACACACACACACACACACACACACACACACACACACACACACACACACACACACACACACACACACACACACACACACACACACACACACACACACACACACACACACACACACACACACACACACACACACACACACACACACACACACACACACACACACACACAATAAAGATGGCAGTCATTATGGTAAGACCCGTGACTTCATTAGTGTTGTTAATAGAACAACGGAGCATTCGAGCAAGGAGAAAAGTGCTATGGTCCAGAGGTATAGAAAAAAAACTATACAGTATTTGATTTTTTGGAAAAACTAATATTACATACATATATATATATATATATATATATATATATATATATATATATATATATATATATATATATATATATATATTTATTTTAATTTTTGTTTTAATTTTTGTGCTTTGTATTTAGGTTTGGTAACATTGCAAACCATTGTTTTGTTCATTTACAGCAATTCACCTCCGAAAGGTGATGCTTTTGATTTTTTTAAATATATTGTCAATAAAGCTTTATTATTATTATGTATTCCTTTACGGAGGGAAAAATGAGAGTTAAAATGAAATCCGGTGTACGTCTTTTGGCCGAAATGTTTTTCGAGAAGAAAGATTGTTCCGACGTTACGCCAATATCGTATCTGGTTTCTTCAAGAAGGTTCTCGCTTAGAGTCTAAAGTCGAAATGAAGGTTGCTTTCACCTGTCAGCTTCATTTATAATCTCCATAAAATGATGTAAATTAGAAGTGGGCTGACTTTAGCTGACGTAGATCGACGAGCTATTATATCACATTTTCCCGGATGATTAACTGCAGTGACATTGGCAATGACTCTAGCACGATTACACTCATTTCGCACACAATTGAGGACAGTCCTTCGAGTGGAGGATAGTCCTTGGAGGATTGCCCTCAATTGTGTTCCAACCGAATGTAATCATTGAGATATTGTCAATGTCCTGACCTCACCCACTTCGAAAAAGGTTACGCTTTCAGCTTTCCTTCTACTGTAATCTCAGTTGATGCAGTAATATCGCAGGAAGAACTGTGGTGCGAAATCAGCTGTTTAGGTGAACATTATCTACACCTCCAGTATTGCCGCAGCGTAATATTATCAGTTACTTATTAGGCTTTATGTTTTCATTCAATGAGTTGATACAAAAATTAAGCCTACTTTCATCTCAACCACGCAGTACATTTGAGGCACTCGCCATCAGCCAAATTGGAAAATTTTATCTTAACGCGACTTTTTAAAACTATTTAGTCCTGTTTATTTAACTGCGTCATAAACCGCGTTATTTCTTGAATATATTTCAAACATTAAATATAAATTGAAAATTTAAGGAAATTGGTTTTCTGCACCGTTACACAGTCTCGTCACGATATGATCGATGATGCTAACTATGCAAAATATCACACCCTCCCTCCTCTCTAACCCCTCTCCAAACTATAACACATTACTTCCAGCCACACTTACAATTACTTATATGTATAAAAAATATTACCTTATATATAAAAATATTTGTTCAGTAAAGATGATAATTGAATAATAATCACGTTAGAACCAGTAACTCGATCATCCAGTTTAAAAACATCTCTCTGCCTTCCCTAGCACCAAACACTTTAGGTCTATATTTGTTGACGCGTTTCGGAATACTTCCATTTTCAAAACGTTTTACTGTACTCAACTATATTAAATTCCAATTTTTTAACTATCATCGTCCAGCAGACTCAGATTCTTAATGCAATCGTTTCTTTTTTTCGGTAGAAATGTTGTAATTATGTAGAGTACATACCTCTGCCTTTCCTAGCTTCAAGCAATGAGCTAGAAGTACATTTAGTACGTTAATAAGTTTTGAAAACGGAAATATTCCGAAGCGCGTCAACAAATATAAAGTGTTTGAAGCTATAAAAAAGGCAGAGTGATATACTCTACAAAATTACATTTCCGACGGAAAAAAGACAATTACATTAAGAAGGTTCAAAAACACCTTGAAGAATTTCACGTTTTCAATTATTTTAGTTTAAAATCAGCCCAAAATGATTTTCAAATAAAATAAATCACATTTTTGATAAGTAAACCAAAAACGAACGACGGCAGTAGTAGTTTCTTTTTATGTTCCGTTTTAATCCCTTCCCGTAAATTTCTTTTATTTCAAAATTTGCTACACTCACTTCAATTACAAATGTTCACCTAAGATAAGAATTGGGAACCGCTCATTGTTTCAAATATAATCTACATATTAACAAGAATGAATCAACTGACTTCCAAATGCACTGCTGCCAACTGCACAGATGGAGCGTACGATTCAAGTGTACTTTTGAATCGTACTTTTACATACTTTTACCTACACCGCAAATATCGCGCTGCGTAAAACAAAACCTTCTGAAGTTGTTGGCGAATTTCCCTAAGGCGTTTTTGTTGCGGTCCATAAATACAAAAACATGCAAAACATCGAAAAATCTTGAAAATATGTTATATTGGAACTAGATTCATAAATTTTTCTGATCTAAGATGTAGAAAATAAGGTGGAAGGCATTAAAACTTGAACCATTGAATATAAAAGTACTAGAATGATAACCCTTATGACAGATATATCTGCGCTCGATGCTGGTGGCATTTTGCGGCGAAGTGTTCAGCTGCAGTTAAACAACACACACTGTACATTTTCTTAAGCACTTTCACACCCTGATCTTGTAGTTGTAGCGTTCCTAGCAGCCGATAGTCTAATTACTTGGACTTTAGGCGCTAATATCGAGCCCAGTTTTTTTTAATGATGGCTGTACTTCTAGTACATTTATATTCATTGTTTGAATGCAAGACTTCTGAAGTGTTGTGGCACTGTATAACTTCTTATGTGCAAATATTTCACCTCTAGTTGAAAATGATACCACTCTAAATAAAGTAAAAATTATTTTACCCTTAAGATTTTACC
This sequence comes from Callitettix versicolor, assembly GCA_022606455.1. Classification (NCBI taxonomy): domain Eukaryota; kingdom Metazoa; phylum Arthropoda; class Insecta; order Hemiptera; family Cercopidae; genus Callitettix; species Callitettix versicolor. Next base: position 38,596,609 of record CM040185.1, on the reverse strand, counting down.
CTTTGTAGGTCTTAAATATTTATTACTACGTATAAGTAAATATTACTCGTATGGTACTCCATAAATATTATTTCTTGTCAGCCCTTATATTTTATCTGGGTTCAAACAGCTACCAAGAAGGCAATTTTCGCCAAATTTTATAGCGATCGGTTTCATCGTTTATGAATAACGCGCCGAATAATATCAAAAGGTGTGATAGCGCATTCGCACAATCAGGGACTACGTAGATCTGAAAGCACTTAAATATCGATAGGTTATACGTATCCGTCAAAATGTCGAGAAGTATTCTTTTCACACTCATCGTACTTTCTCCAAATTGCTTGCGAGGATCTCGTCAAAAATTGCGTTAGCACAAACAAGTAAATAAGTAAAGCAATAAAAAAGCAGGACAGTGCCACAGACTGTGAATGTAAATACTTCATGGGTTTAAGTTTACAGAGAGATTTAGAAGGCGGTGAAAATATACAACCCAGCGAGACGCTTCCTCTTTGCTGAGTAATGCACGGCCTTAGTGCCCAGCCCACTCCACACTACCAACATCCTTCCTGTACCTGTTATAACGCCAATAAAGTATGTATTCGCGTTACACGAATATTTATGTCCAACGAGTATAGAGTTTTCCTTGAATGAAGATTATTGACTTTCAAAATTTTATATTATTTCATATGTCCAATCATGAATTGTGGTAACAAGTATAAAGACTTATCGTTACGTTATTGTTCCGTAATTATCGAATTTTCGTTGAAAAATGAGCTATTAATGCAGCCATTATAGTAATACGCAGAACCGAGGCCACACAATGAGCACCGATTCTTATATCTAGATCACTTTTTGTGGAATTGTAAGTGTTTTAACACTCTCACGTTTGCAATGTTACTACAAATTCTATATACATGTGTGTGTGTGTGTGTGTGTGTGTGTGTGTGTGTGTGTGTGTGTGTGTGTGTGTGTTGTGTGTGTGTGTGTGTTTATAGGTATTTCTTCACAGATAGAAAAACATCAATAACATTGAAATCTGTTTGACTCAATTGTTTCTAGAAGAAACATTGTTCTGACGTTTCGCCAAAATCGTATGTGGCGTTTTCGAGGTTATTTTCGCTCCGAATTTGAAGTCGAACTATTCGATCTAGGGTTTGACTTAAGGCCGGGTGGCCACCAAATGCGGAGCAGAGTTGTGCTGAGCAGAGCGGACTGCATATTCAAAACTGAACTTATTGTTTTTAATGTAAGTACGCCACTGAAAGCGGAACGGAAACAATGCGACGCCGCTTGACTCCGCTCAGATCCGTTTCGTTTTCAGTGGCTCACTTACATTGAAAACAATAAGTTCGGTTTTGAATAAGTAGTCCGCTCCGCTCAGCACAACTCTGCTCCTCATTTGGTTGCCACCTGGCCTAGTTCTTTTATGTCAGACCTCAGATCAAAGAGTTCGACTTCAGACTTAGAACGAGAATAACCTCGAAGACGCCAGATACGATTTTGGCGAAACGTCTGAACAATGTTTTTTTCTAGAAACAATTGAATCGAACAGATATATACCTGATTTCAATGTTATTGGTATTTTCTATCTGTGAAGGAATACGTATAAACACACAGACGCGCGCCACACACACACACACACACACACACACACACACACACACACACACACACACACACACACACACACACACACACACATACACAAGCAATTTTTAAGGACACCTAGAGAGGAATGTATCAGCGCTCTTTTCATGATCCCGGGGTCTGAGCTTTACCTTGATAAGTGCTGAAATAGCTCCAATGGAAATTTGCTAACAAGATAAAATTCCAAACCAACAATATGCATAAACAATACGTACAAACTGGTTACAAATTGCATTTCTGAACTACATAACTAAAGCAATAACCATAAAACACGGATGTAACTAGTTTTGTCAAGTTAAGTGTCTCATATGCATGAATATGCAGTCATTTCATGACGCCAGATTGTCTGCGTATCCAGACAAACATGGGTATATTAAAACAAGTTCTCAAAAGTGTATTTTTATAAGGTCACAACAGTTTTTTTCTAAACCGGTCAGAATAATAAAGGTATGGAATCGAATTAACTCGTGAAAAGTCAAAAGTTGTAACAGGAATTGAACCTGCATATACAGGTTGCTGCCAACTACGTCTCTAATCCTATCGACTACCGCAGATCATCGGGCAGGATTACCTACTTAAAAAGTTTCCTTTCTATATGATTCAGCCAAATGTTTCCAAAGTTATTGACGTATTCAATAATGAAGCTTGAACATCTGCTGGAATTACGTATTCTATTTGTATGAATGAATGTATTTCTATTATTACACTGTGACCGTTCTAGATCTACTGTATCCCCTTTCTATATTCCTGAGAAGCTCAGCTACAGTGCCTTCAACAGCCCTAGTCTCTTCAAAACAACTACGATTTTTAGAGTATTCAATGTAACTCTCCTTTTATACTAATTGGTGACTTTCCAGATCATTATCGAGTTAATTGCAGATGTTTTATTCCCCCAACCAATTGAAATTCGGTAATTCCCTTTCAATTGTTCTTTTTTTACCGTTATTAAGGATGCGTACGTAAGTAAGTAAGTTATATTCGTAAAATGTACATATTATTGTCTGATTTGTGATGCCGCGCATGCGCATCCATGATGCCGTTTTGCCAATAACAGTTAAAAGTGTCTTTTATGTTAAAATTTTCTAAAAACAGTACGTTTTGGCGCAAAAATCGTTTTGCAATGTCAGAAGCCAGTTAAAACATCTTTATAAAGTTATCTCATTTATGCCTGTACGTGCTGTATGTGCTAAGAAAAAGGAATGTTGACTCGAAAAATAATATATATGATTAGATTGATATTTAGAGGTTACGGTATAGAATATAAACGTATAGCCACACCTGTAAAAAAGTGTGTTAGAAATCAGCGGCTAGAGTGTAAATAATTGGATTACCTGCCGCTAGGAACTCTGCAAGCTGCAAGAATAAGTTGTAGAGACGTTTTAGAAAATAAACAGTAATATATTATTATCTATAATATCTATCTAACCGTTGAACACTCTGCTTCAAAACGTTTCATTAAAATCTGTCGGTTTAGTTTGAAGCTATGATAATGAATGAATACTTAATGTTTTAGTTCACTTTTATGAATTAAGATTGATCTGAAAATTAATGCAGCCATAAGTTTTCCTTATTACCATGCTTTTTTACAGTTCGTACAAGTGGGAAGTAAAACTGTAAAAATAAATCACTTCACAAATTGAACGGGCACTCGCTTCAGTTGTGATTAATCTGATTCACATTGTTGCATATCTTTTGTTAAGAAATGACACGTATTATGAATGATCTTCCGAGAATAGACGCTCCAAGCTATGCATGCATCGGTCTGGCTGCATGAAATATTCATACCCTCCCTAACTTCGGACAGATAAGAAATCTTTGCTTTTAGGTTATAAAGAGCAGGTCATTTGTATTCAGCAGTGAAAAATCATTGCAACTTCAGCTCAAGTCTGGTTCAACAAAAATTTAGATAAAATAAAGCCGGCACGGGTAAAAGTGCACGAGCTAGTCAACGTGCTTCTTAGACATAATCACTCTTATAAATTTTGTTTTGTTACTCGAACAAGAAATGTTTAAATTAATGAGCAAAAATGTTTTCGTATTGAATATTTGGTTGATACTGCCGTTGAATATAAACGAACTAGAAGTACAGCCACCATTATAAAAAGTGTGTTCGATATTAGCGACTAAAGTCCAAGTAATTGGACTATCTGCCGCTACGAACGCTTCATGCTGCAAGAACAGGGGATGGAGACGTTTGAGAAAATAAACCGTACTATTATTTATTTAACTGTAGTTGAACACTCTGCCGTAAGATGCAACTAGCAGTGATCGTTCACAAAGCTCTCATAAGGGTTATCATTCTTGTACGCTTATATTCAATGATAATACAAATACAAATACTGTTGCCAACGTTCTCACATTCACTTGAAACATGTAAAATGAAGCGTTTAATAATAATTCATAACAGAAATAATCGCGGCACGCAGCTGTCTCGCTAAACTAATAGAACCGAATAACCAAAAAGTAACAGTGTCGCCTTCCTTACAGAATCTGATTTCACCACATTAACAATTACTTTCTCTACAAAATTAGTATTATTATATATGAAACAGTATTTTCTGCAAAAGTTAGTTTCAAATTACATTGAAAATACGAAACTGAACCCTGACCGCCGTCAGATTTATTTACTTGCTTTGAAATTCGTAAACTGAAATTTTAGAAATGTCAGTTATTAACCGTAAAAACATTTTTTTAATGGGTTTGTAAAAGTTTTGAACTTTTACGTTGTTCTTACACCACACCTCGAGTGTGTGAGTGAGTGTTTGTTCCTTTCAGAATTTCAATCAATCAAGCTTTGACTCACTTGGTTATGTATCAAAACTTGGACAGTTTTATTGTTTCATTTCTCTGAAACCTTTTTCACCATCGTAATTAGCGTGAAAATTTGTGTAAATTAGAAGTTTAAATTCTTCAAACTGCCGTTAGTTTTTTTTAATTTTAAAGTTTAAAATGCAAATAAAAGCATATTTTAACGGTGATAAGGTGAAATCAGATTTTAAAAAACGTGTAAAACCAAAAATTTTAATTTTGTTTAAGGAACTGAATGGCCGTGGCTTAAAAACTGCTTAATGGATTTAGCTGGTTAAGTCTTTTATATTACGAAAATCAGTTTTCTTACCTGATTTAAATCAAATCAGATTATAATTTAGAACACTAATAACCTTAAACAAATCGCGCTCCCGCAGATGTACACATTTTATGATCTGGAGATGCATGATTAAAATGATTGCGAATTCGTAATCAATACTTTTTCAACGGGAAGCGATTGCGAATTAATAATCAATACTTTTTCAAGACTACAAAGTATTGGGAATTCATAATCAATACTTTTTCGATACTACACACAATTGGGAATTCATAATGAATATATTTTTAAGACTGCAAACAATTGAGAATTTAAAATGAATACTTTTTTAAGGTTTCAAACAATTGGGACTGCATAATCAATACTTTCTGAAAATTGCAAACAATTGAGAATTCAAAACCAATACTTTTTGAAGATTGCAAACAATTGGGAATTCATAATCAATACGTTCTCAAAAACTACGTTTGAGAATACATAATTATTACTTTTCCAAAACTATAAATGAATAGGAATTCATAATCAAAACTTTCCATGACTATAAACGATTGGGAATTCGTAATAAATACTTTCTCAAAGCTACAAACGTTTGGGAATTCATAATCCATACTTTTTTAAACCTATATAAACAATTGGGAATCCGTTATCAATACTTTTTAAGACTATATAAACGTTTGGGAATAAACGCTGGGAAATCAATACTTTTTGATGACTACATAAACCCTTGGGAATTCGTAGGGGAAAGTAGGGTAAGATGACGAAGCGGGTAAGATGACGAACTCTTGTTTTTTTCTAATTCAGTCAAAGGTAGCAGCACCTAAGTACGCACATTGGAGACCCCTGTTAGATTGTTACTGTAGCTCCTATATTTTATACCAGTTCAATGAGTGTGTGTGCAGTGGCAAGAGGAATTTGATTTTTCAATGTTGTTGTGTATATTTTGAACTTTTCAAGCTAAGGAATTGTACAAATACGGCAAGTTGTTGTTGTTTCTTTATGAAATATCCTCAAAGTACATATAATAACGTAAAAAATTATGTGCAGTGTAGTTTGTTTACGATGAATTAAAGTAGTAATATACAAATTTAAAAACAAAATGGTGATGTGGGGTAAGATGACGAACACAGTGCGGGTAAGATGACGAAGCATATTCCATTTCGTCATCTTACCCGACATGGTAATTTTTGTATCTTACCTATCTTTTATTAATTATAATAATCATTTAAACAACATTAAATTATTTCAATATTAACATTATAGTAATATTGTTATTAAACATTATTGTTTTAATAATAAAAGATCATTTTAGTATTTTTTCATTGCTTCCTGCCCTAATTTAGATAGGCCAAGCTAATTTTTTTTTATGCCTCAGGGTTTCTACCGCATCATGCCTAGAAATAATGTTAGAAAAACTGAACGAGGTAAATCACAGAACAAGATTTTCAAACTTCATGCACTAATGATGTTGTTGAACACAATCAATTGGATCCTGCTGCTACTGGTATTCTCCAGCCCATTTCCTCAGCTCTTAGTTCCTCACCTCCTCTCAATGATCCACAAACCCCTATTTCTTCAGCTTTTTCACCATAACCATCCTTATCACCACTTCCCCCAGCGCTTCTTCTTTCTCCATTGCCTTCTCCCCAACCGTCAACTTCTTTATCATCACTGACTCGACAGCTTTCTTCTTCCTCACTTCTTTCTCTATAGTCATCAACTTCTTTCTCATTACTTCCTCCACTTCCAGTAGCCAGCAAGAAAACTTCCAGAAAACCAAGAGAGAAACTGCCTTCGTATCACCTTTCTGGAACCCTTGTGAAACATGCCATTGAAAAAAAAAGAAAGAAAGAGAAATGCTAGAGCTAAGAAAAAATGAACAAATGAAAATGAAACATGAATATTAGCAAACAAAACGATGTGTGCTAAACAATCAAAAATAATTAAAAAAAGAAAAACTGCAAAGCCAGAACTGGACTTCTCATCTTCAGAAGAGTTTTCAGAAAACGAAATTCCTTACATGGAAGATGAGTATAGCGTTCAAACAATAATAGAAGTAGCAGAAGGGAAAGACTGTATTCACTGTGAAGAGCAAGGGAAAGATGAAGTCTGGTATCAGTGTTTCAAGTGCAAATCTTAAGCGCATGATGCGTGTTCCGGTTGGGATGACAATGAAGCAAAAATTAAACCCTGGAAAAGCGATTTTTGTATTTGAAATTTATTAATATTTTTAAAAAGATTTTATCTAAGTTTTTAAATTTTCCATTCGGTTTTAGATAGTTTTTAGTCTTTTTTAACATATTTATAATATGTGAATTAAAATAGTTACTCGGTCATTATTATTTGAATCAAGTTTTTACTATAAAATGAGTTATGTTCTTAATTCGTCATGTTACCCACCATGCTTCGTCATCTTGCCCCACATGTGGGGTAAGATGACGAATATGTTCTTTTTGAGAAGGATACGTTATTTTGATATTTGAAGAATTGGTCGGCATTTCAATTTTTTATATTAAAGATAAATGTTGAAAGATATTCCTAAAAATGTCAGCTTTGTAAAGCACTAACATAACCCAAGGAAAATATTTGAAGCTTAAGTTAGTCATCTTACCCCACCTTCCCCTAATCAATATCTTTTTAAAACTATAAAGTATTTGAAATTTATAACCAACACTACAAACGCTTAGAAATTTACATCAATACGTTTTCAAGACTATAAGTATTGGTAATTCATAATCAATGCTTTTTGAAGACTACGAACGATTATGAATTCATAATCAATACTTTTCCCGACTACAATTTTTTTTTTAACGTCCGACTATTGTTCACACTTGGGCTAATGCAGACGATGGGATGATTTATAGCGTATGAAAATGCCAAGCCCTGGCTGGGAATCGAACCCGGGTCCTTGGGATGAAAGCCTAGTATGCTATCAACTAGGCCACCGAGGCGGCTCTATAAAAAATTGTGAATTCATAATCAATACTTTTTGAAAATTACGAACTATTGGGATTTTATAATCAATACTTTTTCAAAATTTTTGAGAAAAGTAATCAATATTTTTTCAAAACTACAGACGATTGGGACTATACTTTCTAAGCCGAGCCACTAAAGTAAAATGGATTTTTCATACTTTTTATGAATATTTTTTAATAAATGATACAAACCATTGTGTAATATTTTTCACCATTCATTTATTGTGAAGACACCTAGTCCTGTCTACCCACCTAACACTCGTACATTTAAAGTATTGTATTCCAGTGCAAAGTTCGCAAGGAGCTATAAATACGTTAACTGGAACAGCTGATGACAGGTAATAACTTATTGCCGCCTCTCTCTTCTTTCAACAACGTACTGTATAAGCCGTTTGTTCATCTATGTCCTTTCTGAGATAATAGATCAGGTTAGTTATTGCAGCTATAAGTCAAATAGCGAACACTGTTTCCTAAGTTATTGTTTTACACGTTTATAAAAATAGCAAGTAATTAATCAATGCTTAACTTATTTTATGGATCATAGTCACGATAAGAATAGATTTCCGAACTACGTCAATCGTTAAAGCACTTTATACGATAAAACTTAAAATACAGCGTCATTTAGGGAAGGAAAAATGTCGTGTTGTTAACCGTGGTTGAATGTTAGCACTGAATAACTGCTGCATATCTTGCCGTTAGTGGTGAGTTTAAGAGTTAGCAGTGAATGCTCTGAACAGGGAACAGTAGCAGTGAGTACTGTGTATTGTAATCACAATTAATAGAACAGTCTGACTGCGTGCTAACTGTGCTAACTGAGTGCTGTTTATGTCGCTAGTAAATTTCTTCCGAAAAATACTTATTATTACATTTTAAAATGAAAATAAATGTCATGTATATCATTACTTTATATAATTATGTATGGGCAAAAAAATTGAAATGACTATAAATTATTTTGTTAAAAATGTATTACTATAATGAAAGAACGTGTTAATAAAATAATTTTGATAGTTAGCAAAATGATAGAAAAGCTATTTAATGTTTTCACAATACTGTATGTGAAAGAACAGTAAATACAACATGTAACACATATAAATCTCGAAATACATAAAATAAGAGATATACGAATAACTATTTTTTTTAATTCATAATTAGTTAGGAACCTTAAACTATGATGAATTTATAAAAGTAAAAGTAAACTTTTTCATCTATTTAATTATTAGAAAATAAAACAAATAGATCTTAATTATTAGTTACAGTAAAATAAACAATATGTTATTAATTAATAAACATCAATAATAGGCTAACTTATATTTCATGTGGTTTTCAGTATTCTTTTATTATCGCTTTGCTTGCGTAAATTCCCTTGTTAAACAAAGAGCAGACAAGAGAACACTGAGCAGAGAGCAGGGTAGTTGAAGAACAATCACAACTGCTCACTGCTCACTGCTCACTGTCAAGAACAGTATTCTCAGCAGAACTTACTATAATCATCTGTAGCTCGTCTAATCGTATTATAATCAGCTCTAGCTTGTCTAATAGTATTATAATTAGCTGTAGCTCGTCTAATCGTATTATAATCAGCTGTAGCTCGTTGTAATCATATTATAATCAGCTGTAGCTTATCTAATCGTGTTATAATCAGCTGTAGCTCGTGTATTCATATTATAATCAGCTGTAGCTTACCTAATCATATTATAATTAGCTGTAGTTCGTGTAATCGTATTATAATCAGCTGTAACTTGTCTAATCATATTATAATTAGCTGTAGCTCTTCTAATCGTATTATAATCAGCTGTAGCTCGTCTAATCGTCGCATTATAATTAGCTGCAGCTCGTCTAATCGTATTATAATCAGCTGTAGCTCGTGTAATCGTATTATAATTAGCTGTAGTTCGTCTAATCGTAGCTGTAGCTACGCCCAGTCGTATTATAATCAGCTATAGTTTTTCTAATCTTATTATAATTAGCTGTAGCTTGTCTGATCGTGTTATGATTAGCTGTAACTCGTCTAATCGTATTATAATTAGCTGTAGGTCGTCTAATCGTATTATAATTAACTGTAGCTCATTTAATCGTATTACAATCAGCTGTAGCTCGTGTAATCGTATTATAATCAGCTGTAACTTGTCTAATCGTATTATAATTAGCTGTAGTTCGTCTAATCGTAGCTGTAGCTACGCCCAGTCGTATTACAATCAGCTGTAGTTTGTCTAATCGTATTATAATTAGCTGTAGCTCGTCTGATCGTGTTATAATTAGCTGTAACTCGTCTAATCGTATTATAATTAGCTGTAACTCGTCTGATCGCGTTATAATTAGCTGTAACTCGTCTAAACGTATTATAATTGGCTGTAACTCGTCTAATTGTATTATAATTAGCTGTAGCTCGTCTAATCGTATTATAATTAACTGTAGCTCATTTAATCGTATTACAATCAGCTGTAGTTTGTCTAATAGCATTATAGAATTTTAGCTGTAGTGTAAAAACAACAACTGATGCAGGGAAGACAAATTTACTTTACTTTTGAAGTAAAGGTTTATTGTTACGAACCTCTGTAAGTAAGTGTTCGTCCGATTTGATTTAGAAAGTGTCACAAAATCGATTTTGGCAATAACTTAAACAATAACTTTATCCAATAAATTCCTTTCTGTCGTTTCAAAATCGCGGTTATTTCAAGTTAAAAAATTATTACTTTTTAATTTTACACTTATTGAGAATTTAATATTCCCATAGAAATCACATTAAAATTTGAAGTGAATTTCACTTTAAATTTTAATAGACATTTATGCAGAATACGTTGGTGAAATCAAAAAAACGTTATGGTTACGTAAATCGTTTTAGAAATTCCCTTCTATCACGTTTGCAAGACAGCTGCGTGACGCGATTTTCGATTTAAAACTTGTTAATACCTTAGTTTTAGTTATAAATCTGACTGCGATGGTGTAAAACGTAAATAATTCCAGTAGTAGTACGTAACATAACGTGGGGGTAGTCTACATTACGCAGCGGGAAATGTTTTCAAACAGAACGCAGGTTTCATGTTTGCTGAAATGTTTGGCAATAAATAATTCCAGACAGGAAGTAGATTTCTGGCAAAGTGCCAAGAGGAAGTGTCTGCGCAGGAGTAATGGATTTACATTCGGCATTGTTTTATACTTTACGCAGGTGATTTGCGTCCTGTTTCCGGTGTTATAAATCAAAAGGAAATTATATAACCACTATTATTATAACACAAAGTGTACAAAAAGTGACGCAACCTTATGGGGAAATGAAAAAGGTTATTTTATGACTTTCTTACAACAGAGTTTTCATGGATAAGTGATTTCAGAAGGGGTTGTGGCCTCCTCGGTCCCATAATTTATTGCCACCTGACTTTTTTTTTTTAAGGACATTTTTAGGATAAGCTTACACAAGACATTCTTACATCATTCCCGAATTATAAAGAGAAATTGAAATATGTTTTCCCAACAAATATCATAGCGTGTGTTTAAGAACATGCTACATCGTATTCAGTTGCGTGAATCGCATAATAATATCCACTTTCAACTGTTTTTGTAACTGCTCTTAGAATGTAACTTTCTTATTTCCCCATAAGATTGCTCGACTTTTTTTAACACTGTATTCTTTATTTCACAGGGTTAAAATTATTGAATCTACGTTTAGTTTTATCAATATGTGTAAACAACTTCTAAATTGTTGAAACTTTCTGTTTATATAGTTAGTAAATTAGTGGATCATATTTTTTGTTTCTATTTGTTTTATTTTTTTTAACGGTGATTTAATAAGTTTAACAGTCTACTTTCTAAATATATGACGTATATAGAGATAGTATGGATTTTACGAAAAAAATCAGTAACGATTTACATATATATATATATATATATATATATATATATATATATATATATATATATATTATTCGTTTTAAGGTCCCTTCAGTTTAGGAAAGACACGAACAAATTCAATTTTATATTGTTTTCAATTCAGTTTATATTGCTTTTGCTTTCATTTCAAATTTAAATTGTTTTTAATTCAATTTTAAGTTGCTTTTGCTTTAAATTTACTTGTTATGTAATGGCATAAATACATATTATTTAATAAAAGAAAACATATTCAAAAATCACTATTTGAAAAAACAACATACACTGCACAAAAACTAAAATGTTAATTTACATTTTAAAACCAATCACTAACAAATTAGGCCTACAACAACTAAAATAAACAAACAGTAATTGTAGAGAATAACGTGACCTCTGTTATCTGAGAATTTATTATTATTATTAATTGAAAATATACATTATTCTAAATATTATGGATTGAAAATTTTGCTTGGAACTAAAAACTTTTTATCACAACGATTTTTTGAAAATTTCTAGTTATACGAATAGCTATTCTTTGCAAATTAAAGAAAGTTCATTTAAAAATGAACATAAATTTACATCAGATAAAATGTAGGATTTATGACTGAACAGTACAAACATTAAATAAACTATACTTTTTACTATTTTATACATTTTGTAAGTCTGATAAACCTTATTTTTATTTTAGTATAATTTGTAAAACTTTTTTTTAGTTTGTGCTATGTTCACGATTTAACTCAGAGTCCATGTTCTTTTGCGATTCATTCCTTGTGACGGTCAACTGGTTTCTTGTTCTTTTTTCATAATTAATACATTTCTAATGAAAACAATAGAAACTTTTTTTCAATGACTTACGTTCTACATCATTTTGGTGAGAGATTATAACCCGCCAAAGATTAAATTTAGTACGATAAATGTAAGACTAAATGTAAGATAAATGTAAGACTATACGATTTTTAGCCATTTGCTACTGAACTGTATTCTTAATGGCTTCCGTTATTTGTAAACACTGCTATTTACCACGGTCGAAAGATGTTGGCGTGAAGTTCTACACACTATACCACTAATTGGCTTTAAAAAACTACTTCGTGGGATATATAGCCGAATTTCAGTGTAGGTACAAATGTAGCAATTATAAACAAAGAATTCATTATGCTTACAAAGCAGCGGCAGCTTTATATCCACCGTAATGATACTACTACTACCTTTTAAGGAATACTAGTTATATACGTAACATCCAACATAACAGCCAAGTCGAGTTTGGCTGTCAGGTTTTTTGAAAAACACAAAATTACATACTTTCTTATTAATAACACACATTTAATTTATCGTTTTCGCAATTAAAAACACAGTCCCTATTTTCGAGAGGTCACTTTTATTTTCACTTTTTTGTAACTTCCTGTTGTTTCCGCACTTTTATATTCTGAATTATTAATATTGGGCATAGAATAAAGCGTTTTAGTGCAAAAATTACCAAAATTAACAGAAGTCCGGAAAACTCAGTTTTAGCTATATTATAAAACATTTATTTTTAGGACAAAAATGTTCCTCTCTGAAAATTTGCATGCACATTTCCAATTTAAGTTTTAAAATATGATTTTTCACTTGCGCTTGTTGCGGTGGTAAACTCGCTAACTGCACTGCAATAAATATTTATTTGGTTCAGTAACGTGCCAGGATGACCACTAACTAGCCTACTTGTAAACAAAATTGTTGCTTAAAAATGTGTCTGTAAAAGAGTATAAAAGAATTAATGAAATTTCTATTAGTGCCTATATAAATACAAATGTATAGATTACGTGTATTTATATTATTCAATGAGGAGTATCGTTTTATTTGATATAAAACTAATATTTCAAGCAAATAAATCAATTTCCGAAATCGTTATGTTATTCCAAACAACTAGCAATTTTCAAAATATCGCTACGGGGACAATTTTTGAGTTCCCCAAAAACCTTTCGCCATAATATAGCCTACACCTAAACGCATATTTTCCAAAATTAACAAATTTCTAATAACAATGGTCACGCTATTTCCCACTAGTACCACTAACACAATATCAAACTAAATAGAATCTTACCATTATTAAAGATGACAAAGAAATCGAAGTAATTAATTTACTCGGCAAATCACAATTCACCGCACTAATTCACAAAACGCACAGTAATAATCTTCGATAAAAATCATAATTTAAAAATTACCTAACAATGCACTGATTATTTAATCTACTACCGACTGTTTAGTAGCAAGTTGGTGCAAGCAATAGAGGGAAAGGAGGGGAGAGAGGAGAGGAAAACTGTCAGTGTGAGCAAGGTCATTGTTAACATTGTCCACATCTAATATCTATTTTTGTAACGAGTATTACATTAATTTTAAAAATATTATTAACAACTGTATAGAAGTTCCATTTAAAAATGAACTATTAAAACTTTCATGGTAAGGCCCAGAACTGTGTATTTTTAAAGAGCGCCGATCTTGAACACTAGTGCACTTTTTCAGGGGTCGTTAAAATGTTTAATACTTGTCCAATCTATTATCAAAAATCGATTTTTGTCGAGATTGAATCAAATTTGGAATAAACACACACACACACACACACACACACACACACACACACACACACACACACACACACACACACACACACACACTAAAATCTGAACTGTAATTACTGAACGTAAAATTTTTCACAACATACTCAGTATTAAAATCCGAATATATTAGCATTTTAAATTATCAAATTGAACTGAAAATATGAAAATTAACCCTGACCGCCGTGAAATACTTTTTTTATTTCAAACTATTTTAAAAATTCAAAATACTTTAATTATATAGAATTTCGCTATTTAACTATGGTGCCAAAAACACCTGTAAGAGAAAAACGTCTTCATTCCAAATTAACCGCCAATTTTTGAAACTTATTAATTGATTAGGTTTTTCCAAGCTATTCCGAAAATCGATTTTTGTGCCACATTAAAAACACACACACGCTCGCGCACACACACACTCCCATAAAATACCTCAAAAAGGGATCCATAGACGCTCATTTCAAGGTCCCGGATCTGGGTCTTACCATGATGACTGCTCTAATAGCTCTTTTTTCTAAAAAAAATTTGTTAATATGAAAATTACCTTTGACTGCAGTCAGATAAATGTTTGTATTCCCAATTAAATTTTAAAATTTCAAATGTTAATGTTTGCAGATTTTAAGGTTTATTACGTAACTGAAATTGTATTTTCAAAAAACTTGGACAAGATAAAAAGTTACCAATTTCGTAACATTTTTTTAATTACCAGAATTTAAAAACTGTTGAAAGTATTTCGATAGTTAAGGACTAAGTCGAGTTCCAAAATCGATTTTTAATCAAATATTGAAAAAATTGCGAACGACCAAAATATTTACATAAAAAGTGATGTACCCCTCAAAAAGTGATGTACATGTAAACAAATTGGTGGTTATTTTAAGGTCTTGTGTGCAGATATTACAATGATGGTCGCTCTAAAAGCTAAAAAGCTTTATAAACGAAATTCATTAAGGTGTAGAATTACAGGCACAGAATATGCAATATGGGTGCACCTACAACTACCGGTCTACTGTACTCGGAAATATATATATTTCCGGCGAAAAACCATATAGGCTATCACCGCCGTGATGTACAATGAAATATCTAAAATAAAACATAAAAATATACAAAATAAAAGTTATTATAGAAAGAAAAAATTAAATAAAAATAAGGATAAATAAAATAACCAATAAGAGTAACAACTACGGATAGTTACGTAAAACTAGCTAACAGAAGTTTTACTATCTTGAAAATATAACAACAGCCCTAAATATTTGCCTAAATCTATATAACATTGTTATATACTTTAAAATGATAATAAAATTTATTGTAAATTAGCCTTACAATAATAACAAAATTATTTTTTTAAATAAATACAATAAAATACTTAAAACTAATTAACAAGCATAACATTTTTTAAAATAAATAATTAAACACAAACAAACTGTTGCAGAACTGTAAAGGGACCCTACATCAATAACAAATATATAAATTAAATTTTATGAAAAAAATCCAGACGATGAAGGAAGTCTAGGATCCAGTCAACGGCTGAGACACTCTCCTAACATTGTTTTCAATTACTCAAATCACACACACACACACACACACACACACACACACACACACACACACACACACACACACACACACACACACACACACACACACACACACACACACACACACACACACACACACACACACACACACACACACACACACACACACACACACACACACACACACACACACATATATATATATATATATATATATATATATATATATATATATATATGTGAATAACATCGAACATATATATATATATATATATATATATATATATATATATATATATATATATATATATATATATATATATATATATATATATATAGGCCTACACAAACACACACTCTCTCTCTCTCACACACACACACACACACACACACACACAAATATACATTCCTTTGGCATACAGTAAAATTATTCCTTTGGTCGAAACAAACACATTTTACAAAATAAACATGAGTATCGGGTGCCTACGTTTTGTCTGTCTGTTTGTATGTCCTTTTTACTAAAAAATCTTATTTTAAAAACTACAGAACTGACTTCAACTAAACGTTTGTCAACTAATTATATTGATATTGTCTACAAATTAGGTATACATAAAAAACTATGCCTGAAAATTATTGTGCAAATTCGAAAATGGCGGCCACATATTTTAACTCGAGAACGAGCCGTTTTACAAAACAACTGCAAGAATACCTCTGATTAGGAAATGTCACAATAAGTCTAATGCCATCTTTGTTTTCTGAAATGGGATTAAAAATAACCTAGTTGTTGCATTTTTTTTCTGATTGAGCATATCCGATCTTGGGTTTCTCCACAATGAGCTAACAGCGAAACCAATAACAACTCCCGTATATCCGGAATATGTTGATTTTATATACACAGTATAATATTTAATCACCTTCTAATAGTAACACTTTAACATTTTTATTTTAAAATAATAATACAACTTGAGATTTGTCGCTACGTGGCTGTATATTTTATTTAATAAATCAAAGCGTAATTACATTAAAACTTTTTTATTATACTTACCAGTTAGACGTGAAGTCGACCTAGCTGTTCGAGTTACTGAAGCAAATGCAATTAGCCAAGACGTCCCAGTTTTTGCACGCTTTCGACGATTAATGATTGATCGATTTAGGTTATGCAACAGTGTTTAAGTCGTAATTTAGAACAATTATTCTAATAGTGTAAAATGAAATAGTTGTCCTCTTTTGACTGTCGAGTATAATAAAAAAAGTATTGTAATTAACTCATTAATTTATTTAAACAAAATTTATTTAAAATAAACAGTCACTTAGCAACAAATCTCACAGTTAAGAGTAACTTATTATTTCAAAATGAAAATATTATTAAATCATCACCCTACAAGGCCTGTACTATTAACACTATCACAGCTGTACAGTACATAGAAAATAAACATATTCCAGATATTTTGTTATTCGTTTCATTGTTAGCTCATTGTGGACTCAAAATTGCAATAACTCGGCTAATTTTAATTATATGTGTCGTTAGGTTTATCGTAACATTTCCTAAACAAAGTTATTCTGTAAAATGGCTAATGTTCGAGTTATTTAATTGAGAATAATTTAAATAGCCGCCATTTAATAATCTTGAACCATATTATTTTTGATAGTGACTCTATTAGCATAAAGAGTTGACCAAAGTTTAATTAAAATCGGTTTAGTAGTTTTTAAAATATGAATTATTTTAGTAAAAAAACACATACAGACAAACAAAACGTAGATACCCGAGATTTATGTTTATTGAGTAAAATGTGTTTGTTTTGACCCAAGGGGTTACCGTCTGCATTAGCCCAAGTGTGCACAATAGTCGGACGTTAAACACCAAAAAAAAAAAAAAAAAAAAATTGACCCAAGGGACAATTTTACAAAGCGTATCCTGCAAATTACGAGACACATGTGTGTGTGTGTGTGTGTGTGTGTGTGTGTGTGTGTGTGTGTGTGTGTGTGTGTGTGTGCTTGCGTGCGTGCGTGCGTGCGTGCGGCGTGCGCGCGTGCGTGCGTGCGCGCGTGCGTGCGCGCGCGCGCGCGTGTGCGTGTCAACATTTTGGTCCAATCTGAATCACACACAAGAAAATCGACTTTTGTAATAGTCTGGACATATTGGTTACTTAGCAAATCAAGTTTAACCGTTTCCAAAAATAGCTGCGGTCAGGGTTCATTTTCGTATTTCCAATGCGATATGAAAGTTTATGAGAGTTATTATGCTGATTTTAATTCTGTTTATCATTATAAAAAAATTTAATTTCAACAAAGTGACTTTTGGTAATTTACGTTCATTAATTCAGCGAGTCAGGTGGGCGAGTCACAGTTATTTTTTACGTTTTTGAACTCAGAGGCACTGAAAACGTATAGCTCCATTAGATTTTCAATATCGATTTTGCTCACGATCACAGCACTTCTTAGTAATGAGAAAGTAAACTGAGTTCTCATGATAACCTCTCTAGCAGCGTGCAATAGATTGGAACAGACTGACCGCCTCGCGGCTAAGGATTAACGATCCTGCGAGAAGTAAATGAAAACAAATGGTTCAAGAAGTCCTTACAATAGGTTTACAGCATTAGTATAAAACGCATTAAGTTGTATAGGTACTGTATTAGTGCCTATGGTTAAAGGTTTTATCTAGTTGGTATTTACTATTCAATACCAGTTAAAAGTAGTACAGAAACTGTCGCGATTGTATAATCCTGTACTACCCTGTAATCCTGTATATATATAGTTCCTGCTAGCCGCCTCGGTGGCCTAGTTGATAGCGTACTAGGCTTTCACCCCGAGGACCCCGGGTTCGATTCCCGGCCAGGGCTTGGCATTTTCATACGCTATAAATCATCCCATCGTCTGCATTAGCCCAAGTGTGCACAATAGTCGGACGTTAAACACCAAAAAAAAAACTGCTAGATTTGCATTTTTTAACATTAACAACTCTGTTAAACAACATTAAAATTAGAGAGGACTCGGTGGTCGATGTGGTTAAAACACCGATCAGTCGACTGCATCTCTGAACTGCGCACCTTCAGGTTTTTAGTTCTAGCTGCAGTTACTACCGCTGCTTCTCCCTTACCGTTAACACTAATCCCTCGTCATCATTAGTCTAACTGGCACAAAATATGGACGTTAAGCAACAAAAAAAAAAAAAAAAAAACATAATTTACCTTCACTTTATACAAGTCTGAATGTAACTAAATTCAGTTGCCAAAAAAACAGCACTACCTATCGGATTTGATTCAAACCGGTCCATAAACAAAGTATTCGGTGGAAAATAACTTCTTACGGACAGAGATATGGCGATGAAATCATTGTACACTCCTGGCACTAATAGAACAAACTGTGAATCGACGTCCTCCAGCAAAGTTGCAACAACTACGTCGGAGTTGCCCTCAGTGGAATAGATAAGGAAAAGGGAAGAAGAAGAATACTTATAAATAAATTTACTTAACAATGTAAACACTTCACAAAGTTCCCAACGCGTCAGCACTGTCGAGTGGATTTAAATAACCGTGCGTGTGTGCCTATCAGGGGGATTAATAAGGGAGGGCAGGAATACTTGGCGGGGGTGGAATCTTCAACTTTATACTTTGTACGTCGCTGCTAAACTTTAACGAATACCTGACGTTGTTATTCATGCAAATTTATTTCTCTCTCTGTCTCTGTTTTTAGGGAGTCAAGAAGTTGCGCGACTGTAAGACGTATCAACAATCGAAATGCAGCTTAATGCGATTTTTCCTTATCGATTGTTTCGAACGCTTAGCGAGATTTTCGTACAATCGAACGAATGTATTCGAAATGTTAGGTTCAGTAACGTCTTGGCTGGACTGTTACTTACCTTAGAAAGAATTGCCTTGCTTTCCTGCGCATTTCAATTGACCACATCGTACCTATTGCCACTATGTTTTACTGAAGAGGCCTTACTTAATAATAATTTTCCTACAATAATGAGCAAAGTGATTGTTTCGTTACCCTAAAACAGGTAAAAACTTTTCCTCACTCCTCATAGACAACTAAATAAAATTTAAGTTTTTACAAAACGACTTATTAGTATAACTTTACTGTAAGATGAAACATAGAAAGTAGGGCTAAAAACTTCCCCGAATGTTCAATGGATATTTATTGAAAATATTTCAACCTTGTTATCCTTAAAATACTCTCCACCTCGTGTACATACACTCTTCTTCCACCGTTCATATAGTTGTTGAAAATACTCCTGAAAGCATTTTTTGGAAATTTCGTTTAGCCACTTCATCTCATTTGCCATTACCTCTTGCGAATCAGCAAAAAGAAATGTCATTTTCAGTCGTCGTGGAATGATGTAAAAATCCGATGATGCAAGGTCGGTAGAATAGGGAGGGTATTTTAGAGTGGTAACATTGTGCTTGGCAAGGTATTGTTTCACCATCAGCGTTCGATGCGATGGGACATTGTCATGCAACAAAAACCAATCGTTCCCTGACTATTTTTCAGGTCGTTTTCATCTAACCGCATCTTGTAGCAGTTTCAGGACCTCCTTTTGTAATTTTTTGTTAAGTTTTTTTCCCTTCAGGAATAAATTTGTAATGCATCAAGACCAGGTAATAAAAAATCACGTTCAATATCACTTTATCCTGGCTTCTGTAAAATCGAAATTTTACCTTTCATGGTGATGTTTTTGATTTCCATTCAGCAGACTGTCGTTTCGTCTGAGGGTCGCAAAGGAGCACCACATTTTTTATTACTGGATTTTTACCTTTTTCACGGCTGAAAATGACATTGAAGGGACATCGTTTTGCTGATTCGCAAGCGTTGATGGAAAATGCAACGAAGCGGTCAAACTAAATTACCAAAAATGGCTTTCACAAGTGTTTCCAACAATTGTATGAACGATGGAAAAAGTGTATATAAACAGGAGGAGAGTATTTTGAAGGA
Source organism: Callitettix versicolor (assembly GCA_022606455.1). Classification (NCBI taxonomy): domain Eukaryota; kingdom Metazoa; phylum Arthropoda; class Insecta; order Hemiptera; family Cercopidae; genus Callitettix; species Callitettix versicolor. Next base: position 38,576,010 of record CM040185.1, on the reverse strand, counting down.
AAGTAAGGTTAAAATATTATAAATACTTTCAATAAATTTTAATTATCCAATTCCGGGACCTTGTTGACCCTAACTCGTATTATATATTACTTCCATGTTAAATAACGTTCTAAGTAAATTGTATTATTAAACTACAAGTCAAGGTAATTTTTTGTTTTCGGTATTTCGGTTGACAACATTTCGTTTATTTTAATTTACCTTAATGTTTCTTTATTATGTTCACAGATATTTTAAGAAGTTTGAATAACACAACCACAAACAGTATTTATATCATAAATTTATATTGTTGAGTAGTACTTTTAAATAATACTTTAGTATGCAATTCGTATGCAAATACAACCTTTGTATGCAATTCGTGTACAAAGTGTCTATTTTCAACTCGAGAAAAACCTTTTTCCATCACTTTGCTCAGTGCTCAATAGTTGCACAAATAACTGTAATTAGTAATTATATTGTTTAATTGAACAATACAGTTCAGAACCCACAAACGCTTAATTAGAGGAGACTGTAGGGATGGCCCAACGTGCCTAACCTGATGTCGAAGAAGTGAAAGATTAAGTTAAACATTTCAAATCAGTAAGGCGTTGACTGTCTGAAATCAAACATATGTTTGTAGATATACAAATATTTATGGACGTACAGAAACATAAACTGACAAGAGAGGAGGCGGTAGCAAATGGGATTCTAATTAAATCTAGAAACACGAAATCCTAGGCAAAGAGAACCATTACAGAGGAATCAGGAAGCCCATGTAAACTGGTACTCATTACAGGGTACCATGGACCGAAGGTGCTGATGAACACTAGGAATTTACCACGGAGAAACAGAGTGGGCAGAAAGGAAGATAAAACTACAGTCCACATAATCTATGATTGTAAGGATGCCTGCAGGAGGCAAAGATTGTTCGGCTTCCAGGATTCTGAGGACCTCTTGTACCGAATGAGCTAGTAAGTGGGTTGACAAAACTCATTGATTATATCAGTTTACTTAACTAAAATCTAAGAGGCTTAAGCCTCTTGTAACCTACGTTCTTTGATCGCGATACTAGAGTACATCAAACCCCGGGGCTCGGTGGTCGATATGGCTAAAGTACCGGTCACCGGTCATTCTACTGCGTCACTAATCTACAAGGTCTTAGTTCGAGCCACAGTTACTACAGATGCTTTTTCCTTACCGTTAACACTGATTCATCGACTCATTAATCTAACTGGCATAAAGTATAGACGTTAAGCAAAAAAAAAAACACAATTATCAACCTTACATTAAAAGATGGTAAAGACATGACCTTTGAAATATTATTGTTGAATGAGCAGCTGTGAAATAAAATCAGCTGATTAGGCGACACAGAACACTACTCCTACCCTGTTTTCGAATCACCTTAGCGTAACATTGTGTCCGCAAAACATGTACGCTCGTTTTAATTAATGTTATACAGACCAGCGATGAGTTTATTGATCTTATACGGAGGCAGACATTTTGGCAAGGTCTCGGAGCAGTGCATTAACTCGAAACAATTAAAAGTTCGAGTAACAGAAGCAATAAGCTGGAGTTATGGCTTTAGTAATAACCGTGCTTCTAACAGCCGTAATTAATTACAGGCGAATTCGTCATGCTGAATGTTTAACGTAGCTAACAACCACTAGGTTAAGATACAGACTTAAGTGGGTAGGAGTGAACTTTGCAGTATTTCTGACATCTACAGTTTTCGATAATTGCTTGTAACATAACTCGAAATAAAATGGTAAGGTACAAGCTTTTAAAGCACACACAATGAAATTGCAGACATTGAATATAAACGGACTACAAATACAGCTACCATTAAAAAGTGTGCTCGATATTACCGCCTAAAGTCTAAGTAGTTGGACTATCTGCCGTTACGAACACTACAAGCTACAAGGACAGGGAGGAGACCTTTGAAAAAGTAGGAATTTACTGCGGAGAAACAAAGTGTGTAGAAAGGAACAGAAAACTGAAGTCCACATAATCTATGATTGTAAGGATGCCAACAAGAGGCAAAGTTTGTTCGGCTTCCAGGATTCTGAGGACCTCTAACAGAATGAGCTAGTAAGTGGGTTGATAAAACTCATTGATTATATCAGTTTATTGAACTGGAATCCAAGTTAATGCAACTAGTAATCCAAAATTTACTTTTGTGAAATTCGCTCCAATCACGTTAGTGAGACAGCTGCGTGCCGCGATAATTTGTGCAAACATGTTCAAAAAACAGAGAAATTATTTTTTTCTGTTTGACAGACAACTATTGTCTGTTAAACTGTAGTTGACTACTTTGCCGTAAGATGCCACCAGTAGCGAGCGCTAAACTTACTTCTCGTAAGGGTAATCATTCTAGTATGTTTATATTCAATGCTTTAGGTGCCTTATTTTAAATAAAAACTATATTATAAATTGAGGACTCTAGTTTCAAAACGTTTTGTTAAAAATGTTCAAGTAATCACAGAAAACATTTTCAGGTAGAAAATTTTTGAATATAACGTTAAGTAAGTGTTTAATTTATACTTTATGTTTCTACATAATTCTACACCAAAGGAAAAAACTTTTACACTTTCAGTTTATTAATAAATAAATAAATGTCTATGGACAAAAGAAATTTTGAATCTGAAGAGTGGACAAGAGAAGTTTTGAAAATAATGGACAAAGAAAAGTTTGTTTAAAAATGTTAGCATTTGGCACTGTACAGCAAAAACCAAAGTAATATCTCATATATTTAAACAAATATTATTGAAACATTAATAAAATACAAAAATATAAATTTAAATTTTTAAAAAATAATTTTTATTTAAGTGAAATGAGTCAGCAAAAATATTTAATTATTGTCAAAATTTAGACCATTGTTTAAGAAAATCAATATTATATTTATATTTATTAGGAAAAATAATAATAATAATAATAAAAAGTCATAATAAATTTTAAAAAAACCCTTTTCAGTGGTAAGATTACTAAAATATAAAAAACAATACACGGTACTACGGAAATAATAAAAATATATAATAGATGACACAAAATCACTATCAAAGCATACAAAATTCGGATGCCTTAAACGCGTAACTTCTAAACAACACTTCAACATAACCTATCGTAAGAATCACAAATAAATAATTTCCTGCTTACAAGCAGGGTTACCACTCTTTAAAATACACAAAGAATACAAAGAGATACAAACAGAATTAATATTATTTTTAGTATTTTTCCGAAGGTTGTAATGTTAATATCTCGGTGGATAAAAGACATTTTGAAACTATAGTCAACAAACACCATTCACGTACTAAAGTATTGTAGGCCATTTTGAAAACAAAAACTGAATCCTTCAGTAGTTAATTCTAGTCTGCCATACTGGTTGGACAAAAGACATTTTGATTCCAAACCACATATTTAAACTCAAATATTTATTATTTATAGGACGTTTTGGTTAAAAAATATGCTTATATTTCCTATAGGTTATGTATAAAGAATGCGTATAAATAAAAATCTCGATTTCTTCATCCGGTTGACAAAGGACATTTTCATTCAAAACTCCTCAATTCATGTTTAATAATGTATTCAAGTCACTGACTTTGTATAAATTTAATCTACGTACCATATGCGATTTACTTAACATTTTTGTACTTTAATGTTTTCTGTAAATCCGATTTCACCATTGTAATCAGCGTTAAAAACTTGAAATTTAAAAATCCATTGAAATCGAGGAATTAATTTAACGGTAGTTAACATTCTTATTTTCAATGCAATTTGAAAAAAGAAAAAGAGTTTCAAAAAAAAGGTAAGGTAAAATACTTTTGGGAATTCACTCCCATCACGCCAGAAAGACAGCTGCGCCCCGCGATAATTTGTGTAAACACGCCCAACAACAGTGAAATAAATTTTAAGACAAAATACAACGAATAAAATCCGTATTCTGTAACTGTCAAAATAACATAAATGTGTACGCTAAAGTTAGGTGCTAGTATATGTGCGTGTAAGGGTGTATAGAAGTAATTACAATAGGGGTGGCTGTGTTTTAAGACGGCTGGGGGACGGGTATATGGGGGATGTAATCTTTAACTGGGAAAGTTTAATGAATTAATGACAATTAAAAGCAGCGACGTTACGGCTATAAATTTCATGCTGCAGTTAAAACATTGCTCTTGTGCTCTGTGTCTCGTCTATCGTACAAACTGCCTTACTTACCAGACGTAATGGAATGAAAAAATGTTTTGTACGAGAAACATTTTCCGGAGTTTTATATTTCTAATCACAATTTTTTTTAAAAATCCATTACCGTATCATAAGCCAGTTAGACCAATGAGGACGGCGTTAGAATCGGTAGAAAGGCAAGGGCCAGCGTGATCGAGATTGAGCTTAACCCTTTCAGTGCCAATTTCCGGTTTTAATGAACGTCTGTTTTACAATCTAATCCTAGCATTTTTTATTTCTGACAAAGTTTTTTCAAAAAAAAATAAAATATCAAACAATAAGTTGTTTAATATAACCAAACAATAACAATACAAGAACCAACGACTTATGAGACTTGTTAAGTGAAAAAATTTCAGACTGGTCAAACGGTCGAATCGTTTACAGCGCTATACCTGGCCAGTATAGTGTGTTAAGTTAGGTTAGGTTAGACTGGTCAAATGGTGAGTCGTTTACAGCGCTATACCTGGCCAGTATAGTGTGTTAAGTTAGGTTAGGTTAGGTCAGACTGGTCAAATGGTGAGTCGTTTACAGCGCTATACCTGGCCAGTATAGTGTGTTAAGTTAGGTTAGGTTAGGTCAGACTGGTCAAATGGTGAGTCGTTTAAAGCGCTATACCTAACTACTATAGTGAGTTAGACGTGAGCGCAACTCACTTAGAGTTTGCCTCTTTGTGGCAGAGGGAGAGGCGAGGAATCTGATAGGGACAGGTGAATTCTTTGTGAGTTGCACAGCTGATCAGAATTTTGGTACTTTTTTCTTAATATACATTGTGTGTGTCTACTTAAAAATATAATTTACAAAAAATATATTCATCTAGCTTAAAATATAGCCAAAAGTAAACAAATATTAAAATTTATGTCCACGTAAAAAGCGCATATTAATGAAAGTGTTCAGACACCTGCAGTTTATAGCGTCTATGAACTTTCTAAAGGTCGTAGGTTCAAACTACAGTTACTACCGTAAGCTTTACCCTCATTAGTCAAGGCAAAATAAAATCTTACAGCAGTAACTCCAATTTCGAACACACAACCTTGAAGTAAGAAAGTTCGCAGACGCATCATACTCACCTCTAACATGCAGACAACCTTGGGCACGCTACTCCCTTTGTCACTATTTGAAATTCGCTTAGCAGACATCAGCATGACGCGGATATTGAAAATAAAAATGTGTTTGAAACAGTTATAATACTTTCCTTAGCTTTGTGATTGGGCGTTTAACAAAACTGTCAAGAAACAGTTCACCAAACTCAGAACTTCACACATTATGAGCACAGATTTGAAAACATCGAAGAGTTCTAGCTGGTTCTAGGCTTTCTTAGGTTATACTCCTTCACCTTGCTGTTATAACCAAGGTGAACCAGCAAATGCCGAAATGTCGCGTGGCTAAGTGGAAGCTTAGCTAAAATATACGGACTCTGAATAGCACGCGGACCTCAGTTTAAATCCAGTTTTACTCACGCATGCGTGCGGTAACAGATATCGTGTATTCGGATTAAATTATTTTGTTTAACAATTACTAATAAAAAGTAAAAATATATAAAAACTACGGGCCCCTTTTGGGTATACAGATTTCCTGTTTGCCCCCTCTTGTTACCACCCCTGCATAAGGGATTCTGTACGTGTGGACATTTTATTGTTGAAGTAACTTCGATGGCTCAAAACAAATCGTCAGAATCCACCGAAAACTGAAAATTCAGGGCAACTGGCAAAAATAAACCTGGAGTGAAAATATGCGCCTGTGGAGGAAACGGAAGCTGTAACTAATCCCCCCGTGAATTGCGGGATTGCTAGGCGGATCTACCCAACCTGTAGGTGAGAGATGGAGTCGGACAGTTTTTACCAATAAGGTCGTTTACAAACGTCTATCTGGAGCGTAAAATGGGAAACTGAGAAGAGCAAAACGCTTCCAATTAAACTTGAAAGCAACCTGCAATTAAATTTCCTAGGGATCAAACCTTGGATATGAGAAACGTAACCCCAGTTGACCTAAAAAAAAGGTGTACAAATCTCAAGATCGGTTTCTTTACTATCAACATGCAATCGAATTTTTTAATATAGACCTCTGACTTTGATTCGTTCTTACAAACGAAAAATATAATTACAATTACATAAATTGCATTTATGTAATTACAATTACATAAACGAAAAAGTAAATATAATTACACAGTTACCTTAATTGTTTTATTAAAAAAAACAATCACACATACAATTTTTAAACAATTATATAAACAAATTTAAGAGTAATATGTTAAAAAATACAGTTTCTCGTAGTCACTTTGCTGTTGTTGAAATTTTACCAGGCCAAGAGTTTTGGGGATATATTTTTTGCAACGACTGTTACCTATAATATTCTAAACATAACTGAAACTTCTCAATTTTTTTTTATTTTATGTATACTTGTTATTTTTTTCTAATACGTTAAATTTTAAGCTCTCATATACTGATCATCCGCTTGTAATAATATTAATTAAATGATAAATACATAATCGGCATGTTATTATTAGTATAAATATTTCAAAAAAGAAAATATTCAATAATTATTTAAAGCATTATTGACAAAAGATAATTATAAAAGATAGGCGATGAAGATACAATAGGGCCAAGCAACAGTAGATATGCACCAAAACTTGGATTGAAAATTGCCGGTCGGACTTAAACAATCTTACTGTAGAGTTTTTTCATTTTCAAAACATTAAATACTAACTGCTTTGGATATTTAGTAATACACGGAAATTTTCCGGTAAATGACAGTCTAACAAATACACAGATATTTGAATTTAATACACTGGAAATTTCAGTTAGAACCATTTGTATGCTGTCGTCACATCAAACAAAGCAACTCTAACGGATTGTCACACTTCACAATGTTCGATGTTATAACATCGACACACACGAGTAAGAGTTAAAGAATTAGAACTGACACTGATAAGTACTTGAGAGTGGAATGTGTGAGTGAGGGTGGGGTGGATAAAATTAATGAATCAGCTCCGTCACAGTTGTTTATAAACCAAAATCTTGTACTGTTACAGAAGTATAGTAAAGAATCTGTTTTGTCTTCCGTTTTTTGGGAATCTGGATATGTTTCATTTCACAAAATGTTTCATACAAACAAATCTATGACCTAAATAGACCGACTATTAATTTATGATTTTTATTTCCTAATGATCGGTTGGGGAAAAAACCTAATAGACTGTAATTGTGAAACTTGTCAATCAATTTCACGTGGTTATCCATCTGACTTGACGCTCGGCCACAGTTGAAGCTCGACGTTAGCTTCAGGGCAGCATTTCCTAATGTCCTCGTTTTTCTTCACCCCTTTCTCCCTGGAGTCTGCTTCACTTTCCTTCAGTTCCCTTCCTCGTTCCTCTCTCATTTCCCTTTTTTTGTCCACTATGAGCTCTTCGGTAGAGCTTTCCTCAAAGTCCCTTGTGAGTCTCGAGAACACTTGTCCCCTTAGGTCCTTTTCTGATTGTCCATTGCAAGATCTGTTTACGGCAAAGAATGTCTCCCATCCGCCTTGGCGATCTCACTGTCTTGCTACTCTTCCTGAAAGAATTTTGCGTATCATCTCCTATACTCGCCCTTCTGGAGCCCTTTTTCTGCACTTGAAGCAGTTCCATGCCGAGAAGCCAGGTGATCCACTGCCCTGCTTTTTTCCTTGCAGTCGCTGGTTGACGACTCAAGGACCTGCTCGCTGGTTTTTCCCTGGACCTGCTCGCGCACTACCGATGGAAACCGGTACTGAAGATCCAATCCCCCGCACCGTAGTTTTTTCTTCATTTTCCAAACTCATCATTGTTTGTGGCTGATCATCCGTTAACGAAACATCACATCGTGAGGTTGGGTTGCCCCTTCCACCGTTTTCGCCGTACCGAAGCACTCCTCTCCACCGAAGAACTGCGTTAAGATCTTCGCCGTAACCCTGACAAGGAACTCCTTTGCAAGATACTATCAATCAGGACAAACTGAACCAAAGTTTTTTATAGAGGTATGCTCCTCTTAACTCGGACACCTCTGGGTTGCCAGTTCCCGTGCTCACGTGAGTGAGCTCCTGAGGAAAGTAAGACCCAGACTGTACCTCCGTCATTGAGCACGGAAGTATAATAATTCAGTTTTTAAAATACCGCTTTTTGAAATAACTTACCATTAGCACATACAGGCTGAAGAAACTTCAAAGGATACTTGTCAAAAAAAACATGTCAAGAAAATCAATAACTATAAAGTTATGCATTTTTCACAAAAAACTTAATAACCGGGTAAATAGAAGGCATACAAATCCCAATTTCTACTATACTGTTAACAACAGTACTGTGTTCAATCGCTGCAAAAGGAATTTTGTTATTCCTATAATTCTCTATCTGGCAAAATCTTAAATTTCAACAGCAAAAAATACTATGAATAGTGTGTTTTTCTAAACATATTACTCCTAAAAGCATTGTACACAATTCTTTAAAAATATTGTATACGTATAATGTTTCATGATAAAACAGTTAAAGTAACCGTGTAATTAATTTATTATATTATTTTTGCTTTGCATGTAACAACGAATCAAAATCAGTGGTCTATAATAAAAAATCCTATAGCAGTTTGCGTATACTGTACCGTAGTGAGAAAAAGTGTTTCAGGCGCAGGGTATGCAATATGGGTACAGCAATGCCTACTCTACTGTTAGTAGGTACATAAGCTGACAAATCGAGAGTTATATGGTATTTAAATTTAGCTAACCGTATCCAAGACTCATTAAACTTGTATTCTAGATTTAAGTAAGAATACAATACATTAATATTACAGTAAAATACGGATAAAAAAGGTTTCAGTAAATATTGTATGTAATAACTAAAGTACAGGTGCGTGATTGTTAGGACTGAGGGTATTTTTAAAATATTTTAATTGGTATTATTTTGTTTAAGTAACCGTGTAATCTCTATGTGTCTGTATTTTTGTTTCTAAAAATTTCAAACAGTATGAATACCATTGTTTTCAATAATATCTAGTTTTATACAAAAAATTATTGGAAAACCAAACACCATTTGTCTTGGATCCGGCAATTTCTTTCCTAATCCCAATTACCAGCAGGTTATTGCTTATGAGGAATTTCATTTGGAATAGTATAGTTTAATTTTTTTAATGTACATACATTCTAATAATACATTCTAATATTGTACAGTTTAATAGTTATTTGCGCAACTAGTAACAAAGTGGTACTTTTTTAAACCAGAGGAAAATGTTTACGCAAATACTTTTGTTAATATAAATTGTATTTTCTTACAGTAGTAAGCAAAGCGACTGTTTTGCTAATTTAAACTTGAACTTTGCTCATTGTGTTTTTACTTCTCCTCACTCTACACAGACAAATAAATAAAATTTAAGTTTTAACAACACAACTTCATTGTACAAGTTTTCTGTAAGATGAATCACATTATATAGTATTTTCATGTTAAATACCGCTCCGAGTAAATTGTATTAGTAAACTGCAGTGTTTATTTAAAATGCGGATGGAAAAAAGGTTTCAATAAATATTGTACATAATATCTAAGTACAGGTGCGTGATTGTTAGGACTGAGGGTATTTTTAAAATATTTTAATTGATAATATTTTGTTTAAGTAACAGTGTAATCTCTGTCTGTATTTTTGTTTCTAACAATTTCAAACAGTATGAATAAAATTGTTCTCAATACCATCTAGTTTTACACAAAAAATTATTGGAAAACAAACTTACCATTTCTTTTTACACGGTTTGTTTCCTAATACCAATTACCAGCAGGTCATTGCTTTTGAGGAATTTCATTTGGAATAGTATAGTTTAATTTTTGTAAACCTTTAACAGAAGATAGGACGTATTCTTATCAAAAATGTTTACCTAAACGTACTATTGCTTGGAAAAAATATATTTTATTTATAAGAAAATAGAATTTTTAATCATGTGTTTTTTAATCGTGTACTTTCAATTTCCGTAAAAATCTCTTCCGTAAACGGAAGTTGTGGATAAAAAAGACAAAATACTAAGTCCATATTGTCGATTTCGTCGGTTTCTCGCCACACAAGGTCGTCTAAACTTCCATCTAAAATTTGGATATCTTCAATGGCTTCCTAGTATTTTTAAAATACGTTTCACATTGTGTTTTAACCGTAAATTTGCATAGTTAAATTAGTAATTTTATTTTTAATATTGGAAAACTTTTACGTGAAATTGGTGTGCAAAGTTTCTATTTTCAACTGAGCAAGACTCATACGTAAACATTTTTATCTTTTTTAAAAAAGTACCACTTTGCTCAATAACTGCACAAGTAACTATTATTTCTGATTTTATATTGTTCTTTAATTTAAAAATACAGTGCAGAACTCAAAGCGTTGAATTACATGAGACTATAGGGATGCACCGACCTACCTAACCTGCGGTGAAAGATGTTAGAGTTGAGGTTAAACTTTTTAAATCAGTAAGGCCGTTTGTAGCTGTACAAACATCTACCTAACGCGCGAAAATACAAACCGATAGGAGAGGAGGTTTCTATTTTTTTTAGAAGTAAAGGGGCTTCTAGAAAATTCTCCCTTGGGCAAAGGGTAACTAAGGAAACCATGCATGAAGGAAGAGGAAACAGCATGCCACATAATTTACAATTGTGAGGCTCTTGCCAGTAGAAGATCCTGAGGACCTTCAGCAGAATGAGCTAGTAAGTGTACTGCTAAAACTCATTGATGGCATCGGTCTAGTACTATCATCCAAGAGGATTAAATGAAAGTATGTTCTTGGTCACTGTTCCAGAGGCCACCAAAACCTTAAACCTCAAAAGCTGATCAATCAAATTCCTCATAGTCAAACAATTGCGCTGTGCGCATGCTCGGGCGCACTGACTCGCTACTATTACGCACCCACTGTCCGCTCAACTCTGAGCGTCGCCTCACGTGCTGATTCAACTCCCGCGGTGATCAACATCTTGTTTACGTTTTGGCCTCAAGGGAGGATCCAAATATATCAAAAGCTCCACACCATCTCGGCCTAATACGCGACATACACGCTGTATAATAAATATTTCAATATTAACAATTAAAATACAATTAATAATGATTTATAAACGCCACTTTGATCACTAGTTGCATAAATACTTATTTTTAGTGACTGAACTAAAAACATGTAAATATTTTTTTCAAAAATCGATAACCAAAAATACGAATAACTCAGTTTCATCATAAGCTTAGTAGTTAGGTTCGAGTAGTAGTTTCGAATAGGCTCAAGCTCCTTATCGGTGTTTATTTTAACTCTTAACTTACATGAAGTGAACTCGTAATATATTAATTAACTGCCTAGCCACCATTCCACGACAGCGCTTTGACGCGTTTGCAAATTCCCATCAATTCAACCCGTAACAGTAATATTTAGCAGAAACGTTACTCAATTGACTTTATTGGGAATAGTATGCTCTTTTTTTTAAATGGTTACAATTATGACCTGTCATTAAGTCAGTATTACAGGAAATAGCCGGCAACTACAATCGTCATCGTTAAATCAGAGGCCATCATCTTGAAACGGAAGTGAATAGGGAAACATTTTACACTCAAGTCGTTCCCAATTTATAAAAGTCACTTCTGTGAAAAATTTTCAAACAATAGGTCAATGCGCTTACCCAAAATTGCTTAACAAACAAATACGCAAACCAAATGTTTGAATGGTCGAGTTAAACAGAGAGTTTGTTCGCTAGGTCAACAAACGGTAATACTGTAGTTGAGGAAAAACGTATGAGTATCTCCTAGTTCCAGAGTTGTCGAAAAAACGCTGGAAGTCAGCCACTTTAAATATTACCTCCATCTATATTCTTAATAAATCGCCTTGCCACAGCTCTACGACAACGCTCTGACGCTCTTATAAACTTTTCCACCAATTTAACTGGTAACGGTAATATTTAGGAAAAAGTTACTGAACCACCTTTTTTGGAAATTGTATGTTCTTTATCTTTAAAACGGTCTAAACTATGATAGGTCTTGCCGTTAAGTCAGTATTACAGGAAACAGTCAGTAACTACACTCGTCGTCGTAAAGCCAGAGGCCGCCATATTGAAAAAAAAGAGAATGGGGAAAATTTTACTCATAGGTTGTTTGGGTTTTATACAAGATATTGTCGTACAAAATTTTAAAACAATCGGTCAATGGGTTTAGCAAAAACTGCGTATATTTGCCAATATAAGTCATAGACCTCCATCTTTAAACGGACGTGAATGGAAAAACTGTTATACAAATTTGTTGGGCTTTATACATGGTACCTTCGTAACTAACTCGCAAACCAAATGACGAACGGTGGATTTTTAGTACAAGTACACGTTTTAGAAATATGTCATTAATCGATTATGATAAATTAATCCATTTAATTAATCCATAAATTAAATCTTTGTCAATTTACTCTCAAATGCGCCGAATTAAATATCAAACCGCTGAAAGTACAAAATAATTTGTCTTCGAATCTTTTAACTTTCGATATTACAATTTAATTAAGAAATATATTCTACATTCAAAGGTTTTATTACAACATAAAATATTTAACTGAACGCTAAAGTTTTATTAAGGCGTTAAAACGTTTTCTTTATTACTTCAATAAATGATTTCACAGTAAAAGTTTTTACCAGATTACGATTTACATTCTCGCAAAGTCTGCCGCACTCACCCCTTCTGATCACGGGTTAGGGTTGCAGTCTACTACAGTCTCGGCATTGAAACATGAGTTTCTGAAGTTTATACACTTCTAAAATTTTCTTGTAATTGAATGCTAGTAAAGCTATTAAACTGTCACAAACAATCTGCTTTGTTTTGTAATTAAATCGCATTTGGTAAACAAAGACAGACAACGTAATGAATGAAAGAGTAAATCAATTGGAGTGTAGGTGGTATGCAGCAGCATCTAAAGCCAGCATAGGATTCGAGCAGTCGTCAATAATATAAGAGCTACCAGATACTCAATAAATGTATGTTTTTTTATCTCGACTGGTCCTCTTTTACCAATTCTCTAAGATTTCTGGTGCTTTAATGTTTTGTTTCCAGCCAAAAATATCCTACAAATAAATAGGGAAATGAAATGTCCACCCATTGGAAGTCTCGCGTGTATAGGTAAGCCTAGATTAAAACTGGAGCTCGCCTGGTATTCAGTCTGCCACGCAGCCTCCAGAATACCGCGCTCTACCTTGGCTTGGGATGAAGGGACCTAACCTAAACACTGACGGATTCATGCTATTTATTGGGTGAGGGCGGTTGGTCGAATGATTCAATTTACAAGAGAGCTTCCCTACGGGGTGACAATTTTTGAAATAGTAACTTCAAAAATTAACACTATTAATCTGTTTTAAGACTTAAAACAGATAAAATAAGAATAAAAACGTACTCCATTTTAGACAAAAAAATACTAATTTTTCGATCTCTAATTTTTTAAACTTTTGAAAAACTGGCTCCTTTTACATAACTCATCCTCTTCTCAATATACCTATCTGTGCCGCAGTTACTCCAATTGCTTTAACCTTATCGCTAATAGCTCGTCCTCATTAGCCTAAGCAAGTTCAGTTAAGCGCCACAACAGTTTTTCAATCAAATTTTGATCAATTTTAAGGTCTAAAATGATCTTTCTATTGTTGCAATTAATACATGAAGAAATGAGAACAAACATAAAATATCTAATCGATTAACTCCGTTCTCACCCTCAGTACAAGCATTTCAAAGTGCACAAACGTACATATGTACATACAGACAAAACTTCATATACATACAAAGTGATATCGGGATAATGTGAGGGGTTTCGGAACCCTCAGATGTCTCTTTGACTCTTCTCTTCAAAGCAACGATACTTCCATTTTAATGAAGTCAAATAGGATCTTTTACATTTTTTTATTTTATTTCTTTTGCGTCAGGAGGGCACTTGGGAACTGGCTAACTCGTACTCACAGTGTACGAATACCAATGGTCCTAACTTTGTCTCTGTAAGTACATGAAATAAATTAAATTAAGTTACTGAATATAAAAATGTACGTTTAAGTAAATTTATTCAATCAGTCATAGTTGTTCGCTGCTTTTGTTATCCATCAATTATTTGGTAATTAATACAGGGTGTTTGAAAAAGAATTCCCTAGTTTTATGTGTATATTTAATGGTGAAATTAATGAAGAATTACTTCAACGAGTAATGAAAGTTCAACGATACAATGAAAGAGAATGCCTTTAAGTTTTTTTTAATGTTAGTAAACTTCAACGTGGGATCCATTTGTAGTCCTACACACGTTGAAACGATAATTCACTTCTCGCCAGGTATTCACCAACATAGCAGGTGTAAGTGTCTCAACCGCCGCGATAAATTTTTCTCGTAAATGGTTGCTGTCACTGATCTTGCCATTGTACACAACATTCTTTACGTGTTCCCAAAAGAAAAAGTTAAGTGGAGTTAAGTCAGGGTTTCGTGATGGCCAAGAGATTGGGTCAACCCTGCCCGGAAAGTGAGTGTCAAGAGCTGCACGCACACAGTTACTGTAATGAGGTGGGGCGATATCTTGTTGGAAAAAACACAAGCTCTTTTCCACCTCAATATCTTCCACTTGGGGAAAGACCTATTCTGTCAACATGCCGCAGTATACGTTCCCGTTTATTATCCTTTCTACAAAGATGAAAGGACCAAATACTCGACCTTCCATCAAACCGCACCAAACATTAAGTTTTAGAGAGTCACATTGATGCTGAATAACGACATGTAGCTCCGAACACACGAAACATGGATCTATTCAACAATATCTTCAGAAGTTCTCGGTCTATCTGGCGACTTTGCTTTTAAAACACTGCCGGTTTCCTTGAAAAACGTTAGTCAATAACGGATAGTTTTTGCTGTGGGTGGTTCACCACCATACTCATGTCTAACATTACGTTGTACTGTTATAACAGACTCAGTTTGCACAAGCCAAGTAACACACTGCGCCTTTTGTTGCGGAGTAGTCACTGCACTGCACTGAACACCTGAACTGAGCTCACAGTTGATGAATTAAATACCACAAATTACAATAGTATATCTCATTTTGTATAGATTCTAGGACATATTAAAACTAGGGAGTTCTTTGAAACATCCTGTATAACTATTATTTAGCTAATAGTTTAACTAATATATTTTAGTAATCAAACCAGGTTTTAAAATACGCGATCCTAATCACAAAAAGTTATCAGGTAGTAAGAAACTATTTCCCAGGCAACTCTCATCCATACAACAAGATTAAATAAATTCCCTCGTATACTATATTAGCCTCCAGCTTGTACAATATATCTAAAGCTATGCACTGTACTATCTATAGTCACTGGGGTTTTACAATTACATTCTTGCCAATATTAAAGAATAAATTTATCGCATTTTGTATTCTGCCTTGCAATATATTTAACTAAAATGCTGAACGTCGAACGTAATTTGAATTGCGAAACAGAAGGAAGGATGGCGTTATTGAAGTGTTTTTTCCATTAAAAATTAATATCGAGAAAATTGTTATGAGCAAAAATAATGCTTTTAGTGATCTTATACAATGTTTCAAAGGCTGTTATAAAACTATACAGTAAAATGTTATAAACTGTTCCAAAAATAGTGCTAATTTTCTAGCTAACAGCCATTTTTGTATTAATCGCTTAAAATAGTGACCATTTTATCTCAAAATGTTTCGTAATTTAATTTCAACCTAAATAACCACTGACCTCGGCTGTCTCCCGTGAATTTTCAAAAAATAACAATACATCACGTGACAACTATATTTTTATCATACAGTTTTTGTTGTTGTTTTTTAAAATATATTTGTATCGTAATCAGCTTTTAAATTTGTTTAAGTCAGTATTAGAAATTTTCTAATTACACTAAAACACAAATGAACCTCGACCGCCGTCAAGTTCATTTTAGCATTTTCAATGAGATTTGAGAATTTTAATTCCATATTTAAAATGTTTATAAAGATGAAGGTTAGAATTGTGGAATCAGATTTTTTCAAGCGTACGACAAAAAAAGTATAAATATTTCAAAGTTCTAAGTCTGGGTATAAGAACAGCACCAATAGATTTTTCCAATGGAAATTGGTTAATTTTTTAAATTGGTTTTCATATTTATTTTTGTAAGTAAAAGAGCACTCGATTTATTGATGAATTTTCGCTGCACATAAATAACTCAGTTAATTTGTTGTAAAAAATTGATAATTTGTTTGCTTAATGTCTATACATTATGCCAGTTAGACTAATAAGGATAAAGGATAAGCATTAGCGGTAAAATTTGATAAAATCACATCCACATCCTGCATGCATCTCTTCCTTGGCCTTCCATGACCTCTCCTTTCTTCCATTCTGCCATTTAACAACTTGAATACGTGTTACTCCCATACGCTTCACATTCTTAAACTGGCATTAACAAAAGGAATGGGGGAGTTTTCCCCCTGGAGTATACCTTCAATTTCCCTTATTCTCCACCCTTCTGCTTACCTTACAGGCCCACATATCCTTCCTGGAATTTTCCTTTCAAATATAAGTTAACTGTTCCCATCGGTAGCTGTCCATGTTTCTGATTCATAAGTCACAACTGGTCCAATAAGGGTCTTCATTTTTTGACCTTCAAGTATTTTAATAAAAAGGTTGATTTTAACAGCTTAACAGTGACAAAATAGATTGTGTTCCTAGTCATGATTCTTTTATTGATCTCTACTGTCACCTTGTACTCGCAGATCAGGAGACTACCCAAGTAACGTTTCTAAAGTTAAGTTTATCTTCTTCATCACATCTTCTTAATTTCAATACCGAAAACTTCATGTACTTAGTTATCGTTATTATTCTAAGTCCAAAGTCTTAAACATTTCCTCCAGGGAATTCAGATTTCTTGCCGCCAATACGATGTCATCAGCATTGGTTTGAATGAATGAATGATTTTATAGGGTTACTATTATACTGCGACCATTGTATTTCTATAGTGCCCCGTTTCTGAGATGTTCAGCCCTAATCTCTTCATAACGACAAGGATTTAGAGGGGATTCAAGGTGGACAGCTCCCCCACTTCAAGTAGGTTCCTTATCGAGGTACTTGCAGTTGTTTTCTCTGTTCATTCCCTTGCAATGTTTCCATCTCTTGATCCTTATTACGGAATTTTTGCTCCATCTGGTCAACCTTTTTACTAAGCGGTAAGATCCCGCTCATTCTATTGTACATTATTTGTTATGGGAACACCCACAAGTAAGTAAAGTAAAGAAATAAGATGCCGCATACATGGATAAGGCTGATACGTTGAGAGCTTGCTAGGCTCCCAAGGCACCGTTAGGCCGTGTCATTTACCCCATCAACATGGATCGCATTTCGCTTTAGAGTTAGCCAAAACCCCGCAGGGGGGTGCAGGACTAGCTGCACCTATTGAGAGGATTTAGACGTCCCTTGCGGTACCCGAGTCTAACACACACTTACACTTGCGACACTACACTTACGACTTTAACACTTTACTCTGACACTTACATTTAGGGAGGCGATAATAGCCCCAATTTGCTTTTCGCCTTAAAATAACAAAAAAGAGTCAAAATATGTAAAGTAGTGTGTGCGTGTGTGTGTGTGTGTGTGTGTGTGTGTGTGTGTGTGTGTGTGTGTGTGTGTGTGTGTGTGTGTGTGTGTGTGTGTGTGTGTGTGTGTGAGCGCGCGCGCGTGCATGTGGTCGTGTGTGTGTGTGTGTGTGTGTGTGTGTGTGTGTGTGCGTTCGGTAGATTAGTGAGAGTAGTATGGGCTGGAAGTACGTGGGAGGGGTCGCTAAGGCCATCAGCTGCCTCCGTCGGATTCAGCATTGGCTTAGATTTGTACATATCGTCCTTCCTAAGTTCAGTTCTTTCATTGCTACATGTAGTATCAAGTAAAATAACACGCCAGACAAAGAATCTGCCTGTAAGGGTCTCCAATGGTTTAACTGAAAGTTTTACTCGTCCTAAAGAAAAGCATGGATAAATGCACTGACCTGAGATCAATACATTGTGAATCTCACCAGCTTCCCCAGTTACTGTACTCCCAATAAATACCTCCAGGGTATCTAGTAATGTATACCCTACCATTTTAACGCTGATTACGATGATGAAATCATTTTAAGGCGGTATATAAAATTACGGTTTTTAGAGTTTATGGCCATTTAAACTATTTGTAAAATTAATTTTTGTTGTATGATTGACTTGAATCACAATTACGCAATGTTGTGAGTTTCTGGAAGTTCGCTTCCGTCACGTCAGCGGAACAGCTGCTTGCTGCGATTATTTCTGAACAAGTTATTTTTTAAAAATTTGTAGCACTTTCTATAGCTATTTGTCAATAGATAATTTTTTAAAGAATCAGTAATGTGTTCTTTTAAAAAAAAATATGTTTCCAACTCGAACCTTACTTTAAACTGACCAAGGAACAGCAGACCAATTTTCCGCCAGTTTAACCGGTAACCGTATTATGGAAAATATTACTGGACCAACTTTATTGTAAATTGTATGCTCTTTTTCCATGAAGCTTTTAAAATTACGCAGGCATTGTTAAATCAGAGGCCGCCATCTTGAAACGGAAGTAAATAGGAAAAAATTTACAAATACGTCATTTGGGCTTTACACTAGATATCTTCATACCAAATTTCGAAACAGTACGTCAAAGCGTTTGGTACCTCTTCGTACCAGTTTTAAAACAATCGGTCAATGCGTTTGGCCAAAATTGCGTAACAAAAAAAATGCCGAACAATAGAATTGAAACAGAGATTTCAATGAAAAATTACTGAGATATAATGACCAAATTATTTTTAAATTGTACACACTAGAGAAGCGTTAGTGGTAAACGGGCAAATACGTTGAAAAGTAAAATTCCCAAATAAACCCAGACACCGCTGTCGTTGTGTATATTTTTTCGATTTACTATGTGCATAGAAACAACTACTTTTCCAGTATTACAGTTACATGCCGAAAATAAAACCGGTTTTATGTTCGGCGTACGCGTCACAATAAGTGTTGGGCGATAGTCGTACTTCGAGAGAAAATTAGAATTCTTATGGGCACAGGAAGCGAGAAAATTCCATTTACGGTAAAAATATGTTGCTTCTGAAATATCTTGTTAAGGAATTCTGAAATGGCACCGCGGGGAAAATGGCGCCCCATTAGGGGACGGAATTAAAGAATAACTTTCCTAGCTAATTCCCTCTCTGTACGTTGTTTGCTGATTGCTTCTGTATATCATTTCGTTGGAAATATTTTCACTGGTTTATGGGAAGAGCTTTATTTTTTTTCTAATTTTGTCTGGTACGAATAAAGATAATTACGTTACGTTGAAAACAGGTTCTGTTTGTGAGTCCTAAACAGTCAGAAGTACTAAACATATTAACATTTCCTACTTTCTAAGTTCATTGGGAATAAGAAAATAAACCCTGATTTCAGTCAAACAATTCTTAATTTTACCGGATTTTAGAAATTCAAAACTCTAATTTATGCAGCCTTTAACGCTGATTATGTTTGTGAAATCATATTTTCAATAACGTTTAAGACTAAAGGATTATGAATTTTTGAAGATTTGAAGTGACCACCAAATGGAAACTGTTGAACTAATTTTGCTAATTATCGAACTATTTTCATAATCAGTTTTCGTGCCAAGTTTGAATCAATTTGTACCAAAATTATGAACGTATATATACACTTTATATTTATAAATACTTATTTGTTTAAAATTATGTATATAAATAAGTTGAATAACAAATATTTCAATTATAATTTAAAAAAAGAATAGTGCAAGTGCATTTGCTACTTGAGCTAAGATTACTTTTAAGAATATGTAAACAAAAGTTATAATTAACGCCACTATACTCTATATACCCGATCCATCTAACACAAAATTATTTAGTGCGTTTACAGTTAAATAATAGTGCACATTTTATATAAATAAGTTCACGAATAAAAATATAAATAATAAACGCCGTTTTACTACATGTCCGGCCAGCAATTTAGTTAAAGTTTTCATGTCTACCTTCACGAAACAGTGATATTTTCTTCCAACAGTTCCTTTGATAAAACTAACTGTTATGTGAACGGTGAAAATAAATACTGCGATACTGGGACAATCAAAATCTGCATTGGATGTCGAGTACCAAACAAGAAAGAGCTGACCGTATTGTGTTTAGTGTGTATTTGAAAGGATGGAATCGAATTGTTTTTTTTTAAATCTGTGAGTATTGAGAATTCACTGATACCTGAATTGGATATTATTAGTTCATGACTTCAATGGTTTCTGCAGTTTATGTAGGGCTGCGCAACCCTCCTCCCCAATTCCGGTAATCAAGTAACACATCAGCAAAAAGATAATTTTCCACAGCTGGTTGACAAAAGATCAGTGGAATGAGCTCCTCAATCTCCGGAGTTAAATCCAATGGGTTTTTTGTACGAAATTGCCTGATAACGATTGTTTATGCAGTAAAAATAAGGTATAGGAAAAATCTGCGTGAGAAAATTAGAGCTAATTATAGAACTGTAGCTCCAAACTTCGTTACATGCGAGAACGTCTGCAGTTGTGTTTTGATACTGGAGGCAACACCTCATTGAATACACACACCACTGTAATTGGATATTTATATATCTTTATTTGAAAAACTGCAAATATAAGTGTTGTTTTATTTATATGATGCGGGATTTTAACTCACACGTAGATCTGAGAAAAGATTTTAAAATATTTTTTTGCGAACTTTTCGGTCTAATTAGCATTTAAGTATTGATATGATCTGGCCCATTATTTGAATTAATATTAGAGCAGAAGTCGATGTTTTTAATTAATTCTAATTAGACTAGTGAAACAGGAGATTAAGGTAAAACAGAAAAAGCCAATAGAAGTAAATAGATTTGATCCTGCGAACAGGTCCGAGTTATATAAAACTGTTCGCTATCTAACAATCTCACGAAAAATTCCAGTAGGTTATCAATAAACAGAATAAACATTTAGCTAATTGGCAAGTACATGGTAATAATTTTGAGGTTATGTTTGTTACTGACAAAATATCTACGTTCACAGTTGAATGAAGGAATGAATTTCTAGAATTACTATTGCACTGAGACATTTAAAGCCATATTTCACCCTCTTTCTTCGTATATTCCTCAGATGTCCAGTTACGACGCCTTCTCCAGCCATAGTCTCTTTATAAAGACTTGGATTTGGAAGGGATTCAAGGTTGTTAACTCCCCTTTCGCCCTGTTAATTCCATTTCAATTGTCTTCTCATAAGTGGTTGTGCTCCATTTGGCCAGATTTTTGTGGTGAGATCCCGCTATTTTACTTCGTGCTCATCTTTCCACGAGTAGCTACGGAGGTCAGGCTATACAGAGGCAAGGGTAAGGTTAAAGTATACAGGGAGATCGTCAGGTTTCTCAGAGCTCCGTTTGATACACCGTTAGGCCGGTGTCATTCACTCCATCAACACAGAGTGCTTTACACTTTACAGTTAGCCGAGCTATGCAGAGTAGTGAATGTGTGTGTCTTGAGTAAATGAATGATAGTAGTACAAGCTAGAGGTTGGGTGGGATCGTTAAGCCCTAGCGGCAACTTCCAACCTTCCTCTTTAAAACGTAACTAAAATTTCGAGACTACATCTGTTTGTAAACGAGTTATTGAAGTGTGAAACCGTCTAGACAGAACTGTTACTTATTTGTACTCGATTGTCTACGCACATCCGACAATAAGACTTTTTTACTTCATAACACAAAAAGCGACAAAGAAAAAAAACGGTATAGTCTTTAAGCCTTTCGGGAGAATACAGTTTTATATCATATAGATAGATAGTAAGGTAATAAAACATAAAAAGATTCTAAAAAGTTTTTTATAACCACTGATTGGACAGTGCGACAACATAATGTCTATAACAGCAAGTCGCCGTGGGGTTTGTGTAGTAGAGTTTTTGAATGTCAAAGGTTCTGCCGATGACATTCGCTAGATGACTGTATGGATTTCTAAGCCTATCAGCTGCTCACCTCTGCTTCCACCGGGTACTTTCACAATTAGAAAAGGTAAAGGTTCTGAGCTAATATAATAATCGTGGCTCGCAGAAATATGAAATCGAATTTTGAAAAAATAATACAGGTGCGGCAGTCTATCCTTGAATTTTTAAAAAGGCTGTGAATAATAAACGGATGCATTTTACAAAATGTTATTGCTACGATCTTATTATACATTAGAAAGCATTAAAGAAACATAAACATAATTATTCATTGCTCAAAAATAACACCGGTAAGTCGGTGTCCTTCCCGATTAATGCATTCTTGCAGGCGATTTCTGAAGTTGTTCAACACATCACGGAACTGAAGCTGAGGATTTTTTTGAATTTTCAGACGGTTTCTTTCCTCGAGATCTTCAACTGTACGAGGTTACACTGTACGACTGTACAACTGTACGAGGATCTTCATCTTCGTACACTTTACTCTTTAGGTAGCCCCCCAAAAAAATCTCTTGGTGTAAGGTCGGGTATGTTTCATAGCTACCCACACTTATGAAAGCATTTCCGCTTTGGTAAAACACTTTCACGGCAAACAACCATTGTAGCCATGACCACTGTTTCATAGTGACAAACGCCTTGAGGTGGGGAATACAACGGTAACTTTGACAACTAGCTCAGCCCATTTTCTAGGCTTCCAGTCTTTTCAAAAATGCAGGCTTGACTGCAGCACCTTATATTTAAAATCACACTTTCTGGGTCTTAGCAAATTAAAATTTATTTAAAAATTTGAAAACAAAATTTATATGCATTTTTATTGCATTCAGTAGAGGTAATATCCAACAGCTGTTACTTTGAGGTTAGTTTGTTACTTCCAATATCTCATAGCGGAGCTTATTTGCAGATGTTACCGGTCTGTTTGGTCAGCCAAAGTTCGAGGTTATGTTTCTCGCAACTTTGCTGTTTTGTTTTTATATTTTGTCTTAACTATATGGCGCAGCGTTAAAGCGACTTTCCACGAAGTAGGTCGAAAGAAATGTTAAAGGTAACAACTCTTAACTTTTATTCAGAAGCTGTCTAAGGGCTCGGGCTTCACTGTCGTATTTCAAAGCAGTCAAGTTTTCTTGTAAACTTGGCTCAAACACTTCTCATATTTGCTGTCGTAAGATCAAAGCAATCAGTGGTATATGCAACCTGGTATATGAAGATGTCATAAAATATTTAAATATAGTTTTTTAACTGTTAATGAGTAAAATAAAAGCCTGATTTTTTTCTGAAATTTGTTTTTGTGCTCTTTGGAAATAAGAGGTAAACAGTATGAAACATTTAATTATCTTGAAAAAAATCGATTTGAAGAATTTGATAAGATATATCCAATTTTATATCACGAAAAAAATTGTTTTTAACGAATTACCTGCCAAAATTTAACTATCGGAGCAGCTATTATGGATACAGACCACAGGCGGATTAATGCAATTTCGGTGGGTGGTGGCGGTTGGTCGGATGTTTCAACTTACAGGAGAGCTTCTCTGTTGGATGAAAATTTTTGAAATAATACCTTAAAACACTAGCTCTGTTAGGCTGTTTTGATACTTACAACTGATGTAAAATGTGTAAAAATGTCCTCTATTTTAGATACAAATTTTTAGATTTTAGACAAAAATTTCTTCAGATGCCTAGTTTTTACAACTATGCAAAACTGGCTACATTTACATAACTTTAACATAAAGCACACAAATTCTATTAGCCTTTATCAACATAGAAACAAATCAAAAGATAAAATATTGAAACAGACGTTAAAAAACTTGTATATAAACTTGTTGTTGAAAGTTGTGTTTTTATTAACTTTAAAACTACGTAATTATACATACTTTTATTTTTAAAATTAAATTAGGAAAATGAGCATGTGATTTAAAATTAAAGTAGAGCAGTGATTATCATGTTACCTTCATACTAAAAGTTGTGATACGATGATCCCACACTCGACCAAGATGAAGTGGGATTTTTAATGTGAATATATAAATCAGTAAAAGTGCCTTTCTTCGGAAGGAGAGTAAAGATGGTGTATGTTGTATGTTGTCAAGAGTTAAAAAACCTAATCTAGGGATAAAACATAAGAGCAGAAAAATTGTCAGTTCACAACTGGCATTGAAGAATATTCTAGTCAGTGAAAACTGATGTAAAATAAACTAAAAAAGAAAAAATATTAGGAAGGTAATAAACGAAAATTTAAACGTATTTTAATTATGTCATTATATAGTTATTTACAATGACGTTCGTTTTAAAAAGAGTTTTATTAAGGAAACATGCTTCTTTTCTTTCCCATCTTCTCAAGTTACCTATCTATAATTATTTATATACAGCCGCAGTTACTCCCGTTTCTTCACCCTTATCGTTAACTCTGTTCCTTCGTTTTCTTTAGCTTAATTGGCATAAAGTAGGATGAATGTTAAATTTTAAAAATGTATTTTTTTCTTTGTCAACACATTAGGAACATACAGTAAAGCAAGTCCATTTAAGAGCAACAGTTTTACTGTCGGCAAAGAGTTTTCTGCTGTTGCAGTTAATACAGGAAGAGAAGAGCCAACATGAAATATCTAATTAATTAACCCCATTCAACCCATTTAACCCAATTAACCTTCAGTACAAGCGTTACAAAGTGCACAAATGTACATATGTACAGACAAAGTTGATATCGGGATAATGTGACGGGTTTCGGACCCCTCAGATGCCTCCTTGGCCTTTTCTTCAATACCCACCTCGAAGCTACGCATATACGTCCTTTTTTCCTTTTTTATGGTAATGAAATATGATCTTTTACATTATTTATTGTCTCGGTAGAAGAGGTCGTCCTTTCGCCTTCATTCCTTTAATCCGTACTTCTACATACCTTGACGTGAGTGCCGATCCTGATATCTAGAATCTATACCACTTTTTGATGGGTGGCTAAAATATATAGGATAAGTATTTGCGTATACGGTGCAAAAATCGATTTTGGTGATACGATAGCTTGGTCAAGTCTATTGCTCAGAAAAATCCGTTCAAAGATTTAAAAATGGCGGCAATTCCAAATCAAAGATCACAACTTTGCAATCTTATACGTCATTTAAAATCTGATCACATCGTAATCAGCGTTGAAATATGCATAAATTAGTATTTTTAATTTTCAACGCTAATTTGTGTATATTTAATAGCTGATTAAGATGGTGAAATCAGTTTTTTTTAATATATGGGATAAAAACATTGTATTATTGTTACTCTTTAAAATTCCGTTCTACCACGTCAGCGATACAGTTGCGTGCCGCTATTATTTTACTGACCCTCTCCCCGGATGGTGTATCAGCCGAAAACCATAACTAACAAACAAGATCCGTAACCTGCAATGAAAACTTACCACTAGAAAAGTTTCAACTTACGAGTTGGCATAACACTAAAGGCACGGACTTAACTATTTCAGAAGGAAAGTTTATCTTTGCAGTCCTAGAAAAGAAAACCTGCCCGCGCAGTGCATTTGTTATAAGCTGTCGCCAAGGCAATGAAGTCCCCGGTCTTTTGCAAATGTAATTTCACGCCTTTATTGTCGCACGTAAATTTCACTTGCTTTCTCGCGCAATATTTCAGTTACTTTAAACTTTGAATTTATATCTCTTACATACATAGAAGGGGAAAGTTACGGCGTAATCACGTTTTAATTAATTCTAAGACCCGACGCGTCTGTTCGCAGAGCCCGACAGGTGAAATTTCTTGAACAAAGTCAGCGATTACAACCTGAACTTTATTCGCTAGACTTTATTTTAGAATTTAAAGTAAATATTGTTAACATATGGAATTCACATACTCTTTTGTAAACAGGCTTAGAAAGCAATGGACTTAACAGTAGGAAGCTGTTTAACAGTTCTCACTAATATTCAGAAATTGGAAAGTTTTATGTGAATCTTTTCTCTCCGATCATCGTATGTTTGGAGTAAATAGACTAATTATAAGAAACATGTTTGTACACTAAATAGTATACACTAAATGTTATACACTAAATAGTGTATAAAGACAGGTTGGAATAATTACTGTAACCAATCTAAAGTGCGACTGGATCATACAAGAAGACACTAGGTTGGATGTCACCTTAAACTTGAGCAGAGGGTGAGGACCTTAATCTAGCAGTCATGAGTCAGATAATCCTGGTAAAGAAAGGGGAAGTAGAGTAATAGGGAAGTGCCAGGATGGAAAAATCATTTACAACATTGAGGTGCATTGTTGTGCAGCTTTGTAATAGAACCGGACGAACGAGAGAAATGCAGAGTTAAACTGTGGACTTCACTGCCGGTAATAGTTTAACTATCCCTTCTGCAGTCAGCTTATATGAAGCCATGGCAAAAAATAAAGTTTAAGATTCAACGGCACTTCAAAGCGAAAATGGAAGCAACACGGAAGACGAGGATGAAGCGAGCTCTCCTCCTGATGACTCGCATTCCAGGTAGCAAGCCAGCTGATCAAATAGAAGATTTGTTAGAATATGGAGGATTCCTCGATTAAGAGAAAACACAAATTTAAAAAACATTTTCTCATTGACCTTAGTACTAAGTGAGTGGAGTAAAGAATCCATAATCTCGCTCCAAAGCACTTGAGGAAACTGGCACTGATTATTTGGTCTAGGAAAAAGTACTTTAAAGCAATGGGCTAATAACCCAGCAAATTTCTAGAGGGAGTCTATGCTACTGATAGGTGTAAGCAGAGGAATATTGACAGGTGGTATAGAGGAAAAAGCTAACATGTCAGATATCCAAGCAACTACCTGCTCGGCAATGGTGTGGGAATTACTGCAAAACCTTTTAAGCTGGACCAAAGCAATAAGGTTACTTCCTTTGGGTATCAGGACAGGCTGAATAAGAAAGCAGAGGAGTGGCAAGTAGGGGGCAATGACCCAATTTATAGAACCGTTTTGTGGACTTTAAGATGAAATATAAACAAGAAGAAGCTGCTACAGGGTCTAAATTCTGAAATGATAACAAAGGTTTAAAGCAAGTCAAGGAGCTCATCGGAGGCTTTGATATGAACCGAGCAAAGATATGTAACAGTCTCAGCAAAAATAAACTAACATTGCTGGTGGATTTCCTTAGGGGGCGTATGACACGCTTAAGAGACATCTTAATAATCTTAGCTTAACAGAAAGTTCAACCTGTACATACTGCAGGAAGGAAAAGGAAATCCCATCGTGTGAGGCCATTGCTATAAGAATCCTGGAAAGTTACCAATTAGAAGTAAGAATACATACCTTGAATCCTCTCTAACTCCTGGACTTCATAAACAGACTAGTACTGGAGAACATACAGTAACTGAAGTTTCAGGAATATATGAATATTGTATTAGTAACACTTAAAATCCGTTCATTCGAGCGATTACAATAATTATTAGGGAATATCCGTTGCAAAAAGATTTATTCACCCTACTATTATTATGATAATACTAATGGGCAGTAATTCTGACCTACATAACACGTTTTGAGGGGTTGTTAAACATTTCACTACAATTTGGTTAAAAAACCATTTTGTTAATACCATGAAAATTCGTTTCAAAAACACTTAAAATTGCATACCATTTTATCATGTACTTTTTTGAAAATCTGCTTTAATAATCTAAAACAAAATTTTTCTCAATTTTAAGCATAAATATGTAACGTTCATTCAAACTTCAACCGTTTCTACTTATCTCTTCTAGAACTCAGTAAAACGTTGTAATGCATGTTCAGTGCGTTCATGGCGACTTGACTTGCACAACCGTTTCTACTTATCTCTTCTAGAACTCAGTAAAACGTTGTAATGCATGTTCAGTGCGTTCATGGCGACTTGACTTGCACAACCGTTTCTACTTATCTCTTCTAGAACTCAGTAAAACGTTGTAATGCATGTTCAGTGCGTTCATGGCGACTTGACTTGCACAACCGTTTCTACTTATCTCTTCTAGAACTCAGTAAAACGTTGTAATGCATGTTCAGTGCGTTCATGGCGACTTGACTTGCACAACCGTTTCTACTTATCTCTTCTAGAACTCAGTAAAACGTTGTAATGCATGTTCAGTGCGTTCATGGCGACTTGACTTGCACAACCGTTTCTACTTATCTCTTCTAGAACTCAGTAAAACGTTGTAATGCATGTTCAGTGCGTTCATGGCGACTTGACTTGCACAACCGTTTCTACTTATCTCTTCTAGAACTCAGTAAAACGTTGTAATGCATGTTCAGTGCGTTCATGGCGACTTGACTTGCACAACCGTTTCTACTTATCTCTTCTAGAACTCAGTAAAACGTTGTAATGCATGTTCAGTGCGTTCATGGCGACTTGACTTGCACAACCGTTTCTACTTATTGTTCAGTGCGTTCATGGCGACTTGACTTGCACAACCGTTTCTACTTATCTCTTCTAGAACTCAGTAAAACGTTGTAATGCATGTTCAGTGCGTTCATGGCGACCGTTCATGCGGACTTGCACAACCGTTATACCGAGCTTGCGATGTGAAATTCTGAACATCAAGATTTAAGCAAAGCGCTACCAGGTAGGATTAGCTGCAAATACATTTATGTATACTGTATAACTTATATTATCGCAAAACATAACATAACATTGTATAGAAATTTATAATATGTTAAATGATGACTGTGTTTGAACAAGTAATGTTGTAACAAAGTTTAATACTCGTTTGTAAACGTTTATTTAATTTCAAAGAAACGCTTTTCATAGTAATTACATGTGTTATATCATACGGATTTAAATATCTCAGTTTAAATAAAATATTTGGTATATTTTGGCAGTGCGCAGAATCACAATTTGCCGGTCTACTGTTGTGCAGAACCTGTCCTTTTAAGTTTCTCTTCAATGCACAAAAACTTAGGCTTTGTGTACAGCGCAATTTAAACAAAACGATGCTTAGAATAATTTCACCTTCTTTTCACAGTGATTTTGATCTAACTGCAACGTGAGCGATTTTGTAGTGACTACAGTACTTTGGCTTAAAATACTATCCACAAATGTAAACTTTTTCAAGCTTCGAGCCCTTAAGGTGATTAAGAAACTATTTGGGTGGTGTGACATGTCAATCTTTAGGTTAAACTGTCTCCAAGGGACATATACAAAATTAAACTTTTATCTTGTCTAAAGCAATCCAACTAATTATTCTGATTAAATCTCTTTGTCATGTGATAAAATGAATTTCGGTACAAATTTTAAAAAAAGCTAAAATAGCAATTGGCCAACTTTTAACTTAACTAATTATAAGAAAGTTTAATAAAATAGGAATTTTATGTAACCTTTTTTGAGTTGACATAAAATTTGTATTTTTTTAGTATAAAAGATTTAAAAGAAAAAATTTGCATTCATATTAAATAAATGCAATAGTGTTTTTTTGTTTTTTTTTAACAATAGCAGACAAAACAAAACTTAAAAATTTTTTTACAAAATTTTCAATAGTTTTTTAAAAATAAATTCTTATAAATGTTATTTGAATTGTTTTACGTACATCTCCTGTACCACCAGTGACGCATTGTCGAAATGCACAAGATTCGAGGGATAGTGGAGGAGACATCTCACCGAACCCGTTTCTAGTGGACGAGCGATAAATGCCAAAGCTTAAGAAGGTAGTGGTAAATTTCAGTGTAAGATTTCGTAGCCTTAGTTTAGAGAAATAACTGTGTGCGCTCTAGAACCGTACTGGTCTTCTGATTCTAATTCTATCCAGCACTCTTCCTTTCTTTTTCAAGAGCACATTATTAACAAATACTCATAAAGAACGTAAATGCTATACAGCTTTGAAACTCTAAATACTTTCTCAAAATTTTGTCAGTGAAATTTGCTCGAATTTCGGTTACATAGTCTAGCCGCCCCGGTGGCCTAGTTGATAGCGTACAATGCTTTCATCCCGAGGACCCGGGTTCGATTCCCGGCCAGGGCTTGGCATTTTCATACGCTATAAATCATTACATCGTCTGCATTAGCCCGTGTGCACAATAGTCGGATGTTAAACACAAGAAAAAAGGTTACATAGTCTATAATTTATATCAAGATTCGTAATTTAAATCAGTGTTGCCAATTCGAAGTAAATGAAATGGTTCTGGAACAAATCGAACAAACCGTAATAACCATGCACGTCTTTTCCCCCACTCTGAAACTGTAAATATCTTCTATTTAAAATCCGACTTCAGTTACGAAACTTTTAAAAATCTTAATAACAGATTTTGATGAATTTGACTGATTTTACTGGTTTTTTACCGATAGCTTCAAACGTTTTGTACATAATTGAAAGTGAGAAAGTTTGTGTAATATTTTAGTGTCATTTATTTAATTCAGACTTATGAATGGCATATTACACTAGCAAAGAAAAGTCACATTTTTTATCAAAGATTTTAATTAAATACATTTAACGGTTCTTTGATGAACTAACATTTTATCACTCTTTGGTGAATCTTTGGCATGTTTTAATCTTTGAAAAAAGACTTTCAAAATACCTTTGTTTAACCTCAAAAATTTGTCATTTCCTGTTTGTGTCACATTAATATTTCCATTCGTTTCGTTGCATACAATTAAAAACGACGGTGAAACTGTCAAGAACTTTTTAAACAATAAAAACATTAATTGTACAACATGGAAAAGGAGTGTTTGTGGAATACACTAATGTTTACAAAAACCGAGAAAAAACACATCCTTAAAAACCGTCTATGTGAATCACGATCTTCCAAATGCAATTCTTTAATAATAATGGCTTTTACACCTAGTATCCATGGTCGGACCCAAACTCGTTTTTCTTTCCTTTTATTTAATAGCGCCATAGCAAAATAAGTGCCTATTGCAGCAGTATAAGTCAACATTATTCGATCATTACAGATACTCACTTGAGTAAACATAACCCCAAAATATATTTACTTAATAACCCAGCTGATCAAAGGAATTTCACAAATATAATATGTTTTCTTTGATACAATTTTGACAAATATTTGAACATGTATATGGTCAAAGTTTAATCAAATATTTGACAAATATCTTTGATAGTGTAATACGCTCCTAAGTTTTACCTCAATAGAAAAAAATATTATTTAATTGGAATGAAATTTAATATCTCCTACGGTAGACTTACTGCTGAGAGAGTCCATTAAGATATATTACAGTGAGAAAAGAGGATTCTCGAAGTTGTGTAACTTACTATAACACTTACTGTATATAGGACAAGTCACAAAGTTTGTTACAACTTCCAAGCGTTGCGTTTCCACGTCGTTAACTGCGGAGCCAAATACTTTTATACTTTATTGAATAATGTAGCTTCTGCGCCCACTAAACTGCTACCGTTTAAATCTAGTAATCTGAACTTTTATACGTACTGTCTTTTTTTAGGAAGACGCCGAAAGCGACGGAACCTTAGGGTAGTCAGGGTGTTTCTTATTTCTGTACTTTCCATGGTCTGAGTTATATTTGCATACACCATATTTAATTTTTAGGGGATTTCCAATTGGAAAATGAGCTTTTGTAGCGACCATTACTGTAAGACCCTTTAAATGAACGCCAATCATGACCTACTGATGGTTTTTTAAAGGATTGTTAAATTGTGTATCTGGTATGTTTTAGCACGCTCACTTCATTTTAGTCCGATTTCATTCAAAGTTGGTACAAAAATCGATTACAGTAATAGCTTGGACACTGCTGAATTCGTTAACCAACGAAATTCGCTCGACAGTTTCAAAATGTCGGTCATTAATTTTTTTTCTAAATAACTTATTTGTGTAAATTGTTTTTGAAAATCCTATTTCATCAGCGTAATTAGCGTTAAGAACTGCATGAATTAGCATTTTAAATATTCAAAATTCGTAAAAATTAATAAAATTTTACGGAAGCTCATTTTGTATTTTGAATGTAATTTGAAAGTTTAAAATGCTAATGTAGATTTTAATACTGATAAATAAAAAAAAATACTGATAAAATAAAGAAAAATATTTTTGTAAATTCGCCACAAACACATCAGCCAGAAAGTTGCGTTCCGCGATTACGTTTTTATTATCATATTGTGTAACTTCGGCTACTTTAATGGAAAATGATCTTTTGAAGCGGCCATCATGACCTTGAAATGAGCGCCGATCCTGATCTCAAGATCGCTCTTTGAGGTGACTTAAGATGTTCATATGTTACATTTTAGCACGCTCACGTTCATAATTTTAACCGATTTGATTCACATCTGGCACAAAAGTTGGTTATAGTAATACACTGAACCATTTCGTTAAACAGCGAAAACCGTACAGCAGTTTTAAAATGGCAATCATTTTAAATCTTTAAAAATTCATAACTTTTTCGTCTTAAATGTTTTTGAAAATCCGATTTCACCATCGTAATCAGCATTAAAACGGGCATAAATTAACATTTGAATTTTCAAAATCCGTAGGAATTAAGGAATTGTATTTGACGTCGGTCATTGTTCATTTCGTATTTTGAACGTAATTTGAATGTTTTAAATTCTAATATATGCAGATTTTAATGCTGATTATAGTGGTGGAAACAGAATTTCTAAATACGTAAGATACACTTTTTTAATTTTGCTTCTAATATGTCAGCGAGGCAGCAGAGTGCCACGATCATATTGTTATTATTATATTGTGTAAATCTGGCTATAATAATTTATCCACGAGTATCTGTCTATATTAAAAACTAAAATCAATAAATAATCAGCATTTACTTAACCCCAGCATTTAAACGATCCCAAACACGATTTGTTTAAAACTATCCTAGAACAGGAATAGTTTAAAACGATCCTAAAATACGAATTGCTTAAAGCCATACCAAAACACGAATTATTTAAAACTATTGCAAAACACGAATTGCTTAAAGCGGTCCCAAAACACCAAATGTTTAAAACGATCCCAAGTACGAATTGTTTATAACGATCCCAAAACAAG
Source organism: Callitettix versicolor (assembly GCA_022606455.1). Taxonomy (NCBI): domain Eukaryota; kingdom Metazoa; phylum Arthropoda; class Insecta; order Hemiptera; family Cercopidae; genus Callitettix; species Callitettix versicolor. Next base: position 38,542,972 of record CM040185.1, on the reverse strand, counting down.
AATTACTTAAAGCTATCCAACACGAATTGTTTAAAACGATCCCAGAACACGAATAGCTTAAAACAATCCCAAAACACCAATTGCTTAAAGTAATCCTAAAACACAAATTGCTTAAAGCTATCCCAAAACACGAATTGTTTAAAACGATCTGAGAACACGAATAGTTTTAAACGAACAAAAAACACAAATTGCTTAAAGCGATTCCAAACACGAATTGCTTAAAACGATCCCAAACATTAACTGTTGAAACACATTTAACCGACAACCAAATGTTTCTAAATCTGACAGAAACAAAACTCGCAGCGTTGCTATTTTTATCACAGCTCGACTGTACTTGGAATAAACTTAGACATAATAAGACCGCAGCTTTTAATTTCTGTCTGTAATATGCAATGCTAAAATGTCTGCAAATGTTTTTAAGACTGCAAAAGTCCACTAATGACAATAATTATACTTTATGTTGACCTAATTCCTTGACAAGGACATTATGAATTGTTGAAATATATTAAAGACCCTTTTTATATATTACTTCAGAGGAAGCTTTGTGCCATTTATTTTATATCAGCGTTCTAGCGTCCCTGACTCAGAAAACAAACGTTTCTTTCAAACTTAACACACAAAAAAACGACTTTGGTAATGTCGTATTGTATTTAAAGAAGTTAGTTACCCAATAAAACCGTTCAACAGTTTAAAAATGGCAGTCTTTACATATTTTTAAAAAAATAATTATTTTGTTATGATAGTACTTTTGGCAAACCATACTAATACTAGTAGTTCAAAGAACAGCAGACCTCGCAGTATATTCTTAATAAATATGCAGATACCTCCGCAACAGTACACGTAACTTTATTTCACCAATTTAACCGGTAACCGTAATATTTAAGAAAATTGTTACTGGATCAACTTTATTAGAATTTTCATGCTCTTTTTCCATGATGCGGTCAAAATTGTGTTAGGTTTTGCCAACAGACTGTGTTACGGGCAATAACCAACAACTACTACTACTACACTTTCAACATTGAACCAGAGCCCGTTATCTTGAAATGGAAGTGAATTGGAAAAATTGACAACAATGTGGTCATCGTTAAATCAAAGGCTGACATTTTGAGACAGAAGTAAATAGAAACAAAAGTTAAAAGTACATCATTTTGGATTTATACAAGATTTTAAAACAATCAGTAAATGTGTTTGGCTAAAACTGCGTACACTCGTTATTCTAAACGAACGCTGCAAGCTGCAAGGATAGCTTCAAATTACAGCTATCAAATTTCAAAACAATCGGCCAATGCGTTTAGCTAAAATTGCGTACACTCATCATAGTTAAATCAGAAGCCTCCATCTTGAAATGGAAGTGAATTTGAAAAAATCTTACACATATGCCGTTCAGACTTTGTACAAGATAAGCCTACCTCAGTACCAAATTTGAAAACAATCTGTTAATACGTTTGGCCAAAACTGCGTAACAAACAAACACGCAAACCAAATGCCGAATGGTCGAGTTGTAAAAAAAGATCTCGTTTCGCTCGGTCAATTATGTTTTCGAAATTTATTTTATTATTTTTTTTTTTTTTTAATTTAAGGCGAGAAACACATTAAGGCTATTATCGCCTCCTTAATGTATGATAGCCTCGGGTACTGCGAGGGACGTCTAAATCCTCTCAATAGATGCTAGTCTACTCCCCTTGCAGCCATAAAATTCACTCCACGTCAGCGAGACAGATGCGTCTCGCTTTTTAATTGCTATTTACTTTCTCGTTTTTTTGTGGCATTTCTTGATGCTTTTAATTTTTGGAACGCTAAGCTAACGCTGCATTGATTAGGATTAAGTACAAGAAGTTAACGTATTTTATAAACTCCTGGCCTATTATCAAAGGATCTATTGTGCCACTGAGCCTCTTGAATTCTAATTCAGCAGACTGGTGCCTTCAATGAATTTTAGCAGTCCATTAGCTCATTCTGCTAGAGGTCCTCAGACTCCTGGAAACCAAACAGCCTTTGTCTCCTGCTAACAAGATCCTCACAATCATAGATTACAGTTTTAGCTTTCAATTAGCTCATTCTGCTGGAGGTCCTCAGGCTCCTGGAAGCCAAACGCCCTTTTTCTCCTGCCAGCAAGATCCTCACATAGATTATGTAGTTTGCAGTTTCTTCTTCCTTCCTGCATAATATACTTACGGTTTCATCGAGGTATCACTGAATACAAATGGACTAGAAGTACAGCCACTATTATAAAAGGTGTGCTCGATATCAGAGGCGAACTGTATGCCGCTATGACAAACAGACGCTGCACGTTACAAGGACAGGGGGAGAACGTTTGAGAGAGACATTACTATTATTTATTTAATTGTAGTTAAACACTCTGCTACAAGATGTCACCAGCAGCGAGCGTTCACATATCTCTCATAAGGGTTATCATTCCATGTAGTACGTTTATATTCAATGGTGGTATATTTCTGTCCTATTCATGTGAACCTTCATACCACTGTAATGAGTCGCATGGCTCTTTCAAGTTGTGCTCTGCTGTACCAAGATACCTGCTGTACCTCCATATCCTCCTAGCAGGAGCCTTTATTTAAAATCGTTTTCTAAAGTTGTCTTATCTTACCTAGTGTTGATTATTGACCCACTTGTTGATAGAAGACCCAACCAGATACAGAAAAACCCCTACTGCCGGCTCGGGTTCAATGATCTCAGATTTATATCCCAGACCAGCTAATCTGTCCGCCTACTCATTACCATCAACCCCTTTGCACCCCGGAACCCAGTAGGCTACAGAGTAAACCGGTTTTCCAGGGACACTCCTAGACCAGCTTAAACTTAATTGTTACTGCGAGTGCATTAATTGCTGCCTGACTGTTGGTAGGCCTATCAGTGAAGTCGGTTCATATTGAAAGCCCTCTTTACATTCTTCCGAACACAGACAATAATGACCGCAGTCATTAACAGCTACACACAGCGATAATGGTTTAATTAATTCAATTTGAACTCTCCTATTTCAAAAATAAAAATTTTTAATCATTAGAAATTTCAAACAAAAAGTCACCCTTGCGACATTATAAATGCAGAAAATAACGCTTCTTGATTATATACATTTAAATTGAAGTACATTTTAATACTCGTAGCTGGATATATCAGACAGAAATCCAATTCAATATTTCAACGAAAACCGCATTAATCTGAAACAGCTGTTGACAAAACTAATCTAAATGTTGAGAGTGATTTACAATTTAATTTGCACCTAAGTAGTTCGTGATATCAGTTGGTGCAAATACCCTGTCTTCAATCCACAAATTTAATGCATAGTTTGGATGTGTTTTAACGAGTTGATTTGGGGTGGTTCCTATCAGTAGACACCAGCTTAAATATTTCCTTACTTATGAATTACTTCTACTAAGTAATTAATACATTTTCGTCGTAATATGTTTGAAACAGACATTATTAAAAGAAATTTTATTGACTGATTCTCATTAAGAAATGTCTTATTAAGAGGCATTATGGAGTGACCCAGGCCTGACCTGACTTCTGTTACACTTTCTGACATGTTGTTAAACACTTAAAAAATATTTGAGTCACTTTTGGAATATCAGTCCAAATCGTTTCTAACTTGGTGTGAAAATGATTTTGGTAATAACCGGGACATGTTCGTTAACCGGAAAAACCTGTTTAGCTGTTTAAAATTCAAATCTTTAGCTTTTTATCTCGCACATAACTTTTTATCTTGCCTTTTTTAGATATCTAATTTCACCATCGTTAAAACAAATTTTGTACTCGTAGAATGTTACATTCGGCGAATATTTTGAATTAGCCCAAATTTTAATGGTTTAATATACTTTGTTGGATAACGAACTTGTCCAAACTATTAGGCTGGGCGGCCAACAAATGTGAGTGGAAATGAATATGAACGGCAACCAGAAGCGGAGTTCAATCACTTTAAAGAACACTTTTGTATTTTTAAATCTAAATATTTAGGCCTACTGTAACGGACTCTAGGAACTATTACGTTTAAAAACCGTAACCTAGGCAAAGAGAAATACAGTAGAAGTCCAATAGTCCGGAATGCCCGATAGTCCGGCATCGCTCCGGAAAATTTTACAAATATTGTTTTTCTCCAAAAGTGTCTTTAAAGCAAATAAAAACGCTCGAGAGCTATTCCGAAGTTTTTGGGGTAGTTCGGGACCATCCGGAAGCGCTCGGTATTGTTCGCAAACAATGCAATGCCATCTGTCACAACGAAGTCAGGTGCAGTGCAGCTCTGTCATTCCATCACGAAGCGTCTTCGCCATTTTTTTGTGCTTGGTGTTTTGTGTCCTTCAGCGCATCGCAGTAAACGTAGCTTTTGAAACTGTTTATAAAAAGTGATTTTCGTTCTAACTATACAATGCCCATGTTTTCAAAACCTAAGCCTTCGAGTTCAAAAGGAGAGAAACGAAAACACGTAACACTGACTCTCAATCAGAAACTAGAAATCATCAAACGGCTAGAAAAAGGCGGGAATAGAAATGTTTTAATGAATGAGTTTAATATTGGCTCATCGACTATTTATGACATTAAAAAACAAAAAGATGAACTAATGAAGTTTGCTTCTCAATCGTTAACAACTGAAAAATTGGCTTCTAGACAAACATTAAAAAAGCCAAAACTGGAACAGCTAGATAGTGTATTGTTCAAGTGCAGTGTGTGTTTAGTGCAGTACGTTCTGAAGGGAAGCCGGTAACAGGGCCAATGATTGTTGAAAAGGTAAAGAAATTCGGCCAAGATTTAGGACTTGCTGAAAGTGAATGTAATTTTTCTGATGGTTGGCTCAGAAACTTTAAATTTCGGCATGGAATTAGAAGACTTGATGTAACTGGAGAAACACTTTCAGCAAACCAAAACTCTGCTGAAAACTACAAAGACGAGTTTGAGAAAATCGTGGCTGATAATGATTTAACACCTGAACAGATTTACAATGCTGACGAAACAGGGCTATTGTGGCGATGTTTACCAACATCTACACTAGCTGGGGGAGAACAAAAAGCAGCCAAGGGTTTTAAAAAAAACAAAGACAGATTAACCGTTTTGCTGTGTGCTAATGCGTCTGAAACCACCGAGTGACCCCTTTTGTGATAGGTAAATCTGCAAAACCCAGAGCTTTTAAGAATGTTAAACACTTGCCTGTCCAATACGGTGCTCAATCAAATGCGTGGATGACTGCCGACCTCTTTAAAGACTGGTTTTTTCACCACTTTGTGCCTCAGGTCAAGGAATCCTTTAAAAGCCTTGGTGTACCAGAAGATACCAAAGCCATTCTTCTTTTGGACAATTGCAAAGCCCACCCTCCAGTAGACGAGTTAGTTTCTGGAAATATTGTGGCTACTCTGCTCCCACCTAACGTAACATCTTTGATCCAACCCATGGACCAAGGGGTTATTCAAAATTTTAAATGCTTCTATAGAAGGTCTTTTATTCAAGGCCTTTTAAATGCCGACTGTGACGTGACTGATTATCAAAAAAAGTTTATTGTAAAAGATGCCGTCTATGCTATTGCACTGTCTTGGAACCAGGTGAAAAACAAAACACTCCAAAAATGCTGGAGAAAACTTTGGCCAGCTGCAAACCCTGCTTCTGACCTAACTCTACTGACTGATGAGGAAGAAAAGGATCAAGACGCTCTGATCAAAGTTTTGGATGTCGTTAGAAGTGCTGACAATCCCATGAAAAACCTGTCTGAAGATGAGGTAGAGGAGTGGCTTCTAATCGACGAGAATGAGCTTGTTGAACAACAACTGACCGATGAGGACATTATCAACAGTGTAGTAAACCCTCAGCCTACTCCAAATCTTGAGGAAAGTGACTCGGATGCCGAAACGGAAGAAAAGGAAAAAACTAGCTGGGCAGAAGCTGCAGAATCATTAAACAAGTTTATCACTTTTGCTGAGGCTTTTCAAGCACAAGCTACAGTGCTTCAGAAGTTATTGATTTGCATATAATTAGGAATAACGTTTACACTAAACGTAAAAATTCTATAAAACAAAAGGACATTCGTGACTTTTTTAAATCTAAGTAAAATATGTTTTACATTACGTGTATATACATTATATTATATGTATACATTTACATTATATGTAAATTAAAATAAATTTAGTTGCATGCATTAGCATAGTGTATTAGTACTTTATTTATTAACCTATAATTACCACCTGATCGATCGGAATTTCGGACTGCCCGATAGTCCGGAATGCCCGATAGTCCGGCACCGAGCCGGTCCCGAACGTGCCGGATTATCGGACTTCTACTGTAATAAGTTTGTAGGCGTGGACAGCGTGGTGGAAGAAGAGGATTCAGCTTCGATTTTTTTTTTTATTTTAAGACGAAAGCACTTTGAGGCTATTATCGCCTACACAGAATTAGTAAAAAAATAGGAGAAATAGGGAAAATAAAACTTAACACTACTTACAAACTATATAACGTTTCTAAAAAGAAAAAAGTGTATAAACAACTTAACACGTCCAAAAAAAGGACTAGTTAACAAGAATAAATATATCTAAATTTAAAACAAAATAAAATAAGGGAGGGCTGTAAAGTGGCCCTACAAAAAACACAGAAGCGAAATAAATACTATAATAAAAACCGAAAAAAACAAATGCTAAATTTGCTCATATATATGCAGGCGTCTTAGAATTGTTAAACCCCGATCTATGACCGATGAATCGTCCCCCAAGATCGCTTGCATAGACACTCCCAATCCATATAGGGCTATTTCACGCATGTTTCTCAAATCATCACAGTCTAAAATAATATGTTTATTTATTCTGACTTGCAGTCAAACGTGGCTTTCTTGAGACTGGAAGAGAAAGTGGAAGAGCTGGCGCAGTTTCTCCAAGGCAAACACAATATCCATAATCAAATCCGTAAGTTGGTCGCTGCCATTCAGCAGCAGTACCAAAGAGCGAGTACCTGGCAAGAGAAAGAATCCCAGCAAAGGAAGTATCCTCCAAAGACAAAGAACAGTACTCAAACCCAATGCATCTGCAGTCATGGACATCGGACAATACTAAGAGGGCGGCCATCTGGGTGTGTGGAGGCTTGCACATCCAGTCTGGTGGCTTCGCCTATTTCTTCTGTTGGGCCAAAGTCCGAGGAGTGTAAATATTTAGCATGTATGCACCTCCAAGCCTTGATATAGAAGATTTTGAAGCGCTTCTCACGAAATTGTCGTCTGTAGCAGCTGAGCTTCGTCCTGTCATTATAAGTGGAGGTTTTAATACATGGTCAACTGTTAGGAGCAGCAGGGATATCAACAGACGTGGCGAGCTCCTCCTGGATAGCATCGCAGCATTGAACCTAGTGGTTGCTAACACCGGCTCTGCGCCTACATTTAAAAGCGCCTTCACTTCATGGATCGATGTGACCTTTTCCAGCGAGCACCTTATTGCTGGCATACGCAAGTGGACAGTAAGCAGACATTTCACCGATAGTGACCATAATGCTATGTTTTACAAAATTTTGGCACAGGGAACTCTTGGACCTCCCAACCAAAACGACGATTTAAATGGAATCTTAGGTCGCTCGATCCGGAAGCGCTTGCCATAATGCTTGAAGGTGGTCTACTTTTGGAGGGAACTTCGGAAAAAATGGCTAACTCTTTGATGCTAAGATTGGAAGGTGCGTGCGATGCTTTAATGACAAGAACTTCCAGAAGACATAATCATAAACCTGCTTTTTGGTGGACCGAGGGTATTTCAAGCCTTCGATCTCAGAGCCACCAAGCCAGAAGGAAATTCCAGAGAGCACGTCGGAGGAATCGTGATCCTGAGGTGACAGAACAAAATTACCGTGCGGTTAAATTAGCGCTCCGCAAGGCTATAAAACGGAGCAAGTGCCGATGTTGGGCAGACTTGCGTGAAGAGGTAAACAGAAGCCCATGGAAAAGGCCATATGAGGTAGTAATGGGACGGTTGGCGGAATTGCGACAACAGCAGCCAACGTACCCGTTCTTCCTACACAGAGTGGTGTCGACACTCTTTCCACACTTGGACGAGCCCATAAGACCAGAGATTGTAATGCCGGCGGGAGAAGTGATTCCACCCATCAAGACACATGAGCTGCATCAGGCGTGCAGGAAGTTCGGAGATGCCAAAGCACCCGGCCCGGATAGCATACCAAATGCGGCTCTTAAAGTCGCTCTTGAAACCATTCCTGATGCTTTTATTAAAGTACTGGATGGCTGCTTACGGGAAGGAACTTTTTCCACCAGATGGAAGGAGCAGAGGTTGGTTCTGATACCCAAGATGAAAAAGCCTCCTGTAGCACCATCATCATATCGACCGATATGTCTACTTGATACAGTGGGGAAGATACTGGAGAGGATTGTCTATGGACGATTTGAACCATTCGCTGAAAGCGCAGATGGGCTTTCGAAAGATCAATACGGATTTCGGAGATCAGATCTACCATTGATGGTATTAACGGTGTTATTACTAAAGCGAGGGAAGCTACTGAAGGCAAAAGGTGGAGAAGAGGCGCTAAAAAGTATTGTACCATTGTCACACTGGATGTTAAAAATGCATTCAACTAAGTGCGATGGAGTAATGTATTGCAGATCCTAAGTAACATGGGAGTTTCAGAGTATCTCTAGAAGGTGGTAGGGAATAACTTTGAAAATAGAACTCTCATCTATAACACTGAGGAATAAGAAAAGAGATACAAAGTTACAGCAGCGGTACCACAAGGCTCTGTGCTTTAGACCCCTCCTTTAGAACATCATGTATGATGGGGTCTTACGAGTCAGCGTACCAGTAGGCGTAAAAGTCTTTGGATGGCCGATGACCTTGCGGTGATTGTTGAAGGGACGTTTTTGGAAAAAGTCGAGGTTCGGGCAAAGGAGGCAGTGAAGTCGATCCGGAGATGGTTGATATCTATAGGCCTGCAGCTCGTCAATCATAAGACGGAGGGTCCAGCAGGAAAAAGAGGGAAACAGTAACTCTTACAGTTGGAGATATGCAGGTAAGTTCCGTCCCAGCCTTTTGATACTTTGGTGTGTGGTTGACGCGAGACTCTGCTTCAGGGAACATCTCAAGGCAGTTAGTGAAAAGGCAGCGAACGTGGCAGGAGTCCTTTACAAGCTCATGCTGAATCTGGGAGGTCCAAGACAGGCACGCCGCCTACTCCTGGCTGGAGTAGTAAGCTCAGTGCTCCTTTACGGAGCGCCGATTTGGAGCCAGGCTATTACGGTCGCAAACTATGCACAAAAGGTTAACGCGGTGCACCGCCGTGCGTTGCTGAGTGTCATGAGTGGTTACCAAACAGTTTCCTACGACGCTGCATGCGTAGTGGCGGGCGAACTCTCAATGGAGCTGATGGCTGATGAAACAGCGAGGCTCTACTGGCGCAAGCAAAGTGCTGAGCCGCGCTATAGTCATACAATGACAATTACAGAGGAGCGAAATCGGACCCTGGAGACATGGCAGCGACAGTGGGACGAATCAACAAATGGACGATGGACATACCAACTCATAGGTAACATCCAGGATTGGTGCAACAGGGATCATGGGGAGGTGGATTTCTATCTCACACATATTTTCACTGGGCACGGTTGCTTCCGAGCTTACTTGTTCCGTTTCATGCTGGAAACAGATTCGGCTTGTCCCCTCTGCCTTCCAGCAGTGGAAGAAGATGCGGATAATTTGTTTTTTCGGTATCGGAGATTCGACGAGGAAAGGATGAAGCTGCAAACATATCTGCGAGACAGCATTACATCGGAAAGTCTGGTTGCGACAATGATGGCTTCAGAGCCAACTGGAGGGCCATTGCGGGATTCGCTGCAGTGGTCTTGAAGAGGTTGAGGGCTGAGGATCGAGAAAGGAGAGCCAACGCAGTAGAAGATCAGAAGGTCAGCCAGGCCACCTTTCCATGAAGTAATGCCTGGCGGCGGTTCCGTGGGGGTGTTTTACAGAAGAGGAATGTTGGTGGTTTTTTTAATGGGAAACAATACATCTTAACTTTAGTTTGAACTTAATTTGAATCCTACACTCTGGGATAGTTAGGTACCCTACCCCAGGTAGTCTATAAAAGATTTTTCCACCTTTTTTTGGCATCGCAAAAACACACACACACACAACCAATAGTTCATCTTCCATTGGAAATTCTTTAATAAAGTTCGGCCTAAATTGATCTGAAATCTTGAAAATGTAATATCTTAAGTTTCAACAACTTTCTGGACACAAACCGTAACTTTCCAAAACCGAAAGAGGATCATAATGAACAGTCAGACAAATTGAGGTAGAAAGCCAACAAGGAAACTCTAATCAAATTATAACGGTTTGAACGAGGAATAAGCCGTACTTTAGCTGAAAGCAGACGAAACTGTACCAGTTAGTTGGTTTATTGAAAGAGATGATGAAATATAAAGGTACAGTAGCTCTAGAAAAGTAATTGGTTCGCTCCAAGCCCCCTCAGCGCCAACTGCACAGTGGCGGTGAGCTTTTGATGTTGTATTGCTTTGAAATTGTATTTTGATGCGATGATATATAAATTTAGCAATTTACAATATAAAGTAATCATTGCACACAGTTGTCGCGCTGACGTAATGGAAGTAAATTTCCAAAAAATAACAATAGCCTACCACGTAGCATAACAATATTTTTTTACCTTAGGTCTTATATTTGTTAATATGTATCATGTTTTAAGGCTGGTAGTTATAATACAGTTACAGTAAAAGATCACTTTCGTATTAATTCGTAACGATCAGCTGATTCCATTGAACAGCTGATAGGCTATAATAAATTTTAGGTTATGTTGTTAAAAACTAGCTATGTTAATGTCATGTTTTCGAACAAATTATAATAATTAAATTAAAAAGGAAGAGAAAACATTTTCCATTACTTTTATTTTTGGTTCAATAACAGAAATTTTTTCAAACCTGATTTCACCGTCGTAATCAGCGTTAAATGCATGCAAATTATCATTAATTCAAAAATGAACCCTGACCGCTATCAAGCTCATTTCAATTTTCAATTAAAATTGAAAAAAATAGTGCTAATCGATATAGGTTCCAACCTAGATAACAACAATTAGATTGTTTTAATTAATTTTATGATTTTTTTAAATCACCGATATTTTTTTCCAAATTTGATTATAATAAAGTGGAACATATATTGTAGCGTTAGAGAGCATGCAAACACTTGCACGCGCACGCGCGCACACACAAAAACACACATACACATACAACCACAAATATATATATAATTTGTTTAAAAATATTAGTGTTTTACACTCTCTCTCTCTCTCTCTCTCTCACACACACACACACACACACACACACACACACACACACACACACACACACACACACACACACACACACACACACACACACACACACACAATCTAATAAAAATAGGTTCAGCAGCTTTATTTGCAGAAGAGTACAGAGAAACATGCATATTGCTGACTTAAAATAACCACTTTTTTTGTTTAAAAATTTCGTAAAAAGTGAGGTACAAGGGAGGTAATTATTCAGTAGGGTACAGTGCTTTTTTATACAGACATATCCTCTAGTTTGTTTGATTATCTAATGGCATTGAGGCTTCAGCGTGGGGTTAAGAGAGGCAATGAAATTTGTATAAAGATACTTTAAAAAATAAATCAAAGCTAACTAGACTCGTAGTTCAAACAGAAATAACGAGACAACCACCCACGAATAAGGATAATTGGGCTATCTCAGTACATATAACCAACGGGAGCTTTGTAATTATTCTTTTAAAATAGAAACAAGTTTCTGTGCAAAATTAAATATATGTAAATATACCAAAATATGTAAATATGCATTAATTCTCAATGTTTACGTTTCGATATTTTTTAATATATTCCATAAACATCGTTGTTTAACGAAAACAACAATAACGTGTTAGAAAATATACTTCAAAAAAGCACTTTTATAACTTCAACTGAACAAAATTCGTCAACAAACCTTATGGCATTGCTTAATGATGCAAATGGAAAAATTATATTATATGGAGTGGGTTTCTAAAATAAGTTGCCATACTTCTTCAGTAGTCTTCTTGTACTAAAATAAAGGAAAAAAATCCTGTGAACATGGATCCGGAAATGCTTTGTTTTCCTGCTAGAAGCCATTTCGTTTTTTTCACTTAATAATTTTTACCTCCAGAACGGTCTGACCAATTACGTTGAAATTTGGCATGGTACCTAAGATTTTGGCATGAAATTAAGATAAAGACCTATTGTTAAAAAATAAAAAAAAACATCTAATAATATTTTTTTCAAAAATGATGGCTGTTTTAAAATGTTGATGATCCAAATAACGCGAAAGCGATCAATTTTATAAAAAAAAACACAGGAGTCGAAAAAGTTTTCTTTTTTAATGTTAAATAAACTAGCAAACTTGTTTTTTACCTAACATAAAAAACACAAAATAACTTATGCAGATTACATACAACGTTATTTTATAAAAAGTTTATTATTATTTTTAAACGTTTTTTTAAACATAATAATTTTTGAAGACTTTAAGGATGGCAAGATTCTAGTTCATATTGTTCTTGTACAAAACATACAAAAAATATGCATAACAAATTGTTGCTGTTATCATGTATTACCTCAAATGAAGGTCATTTCGAGCACCTGCTGTCATTTTTTTCTGTGTGTAGACATTTTAGATGTCCAGTATGAGATTTGTTTTTTCATGTATTTTTCAAAATATCTTTCAAAATATGTTTTCATATTAATGGTTATTATTGTATTTTCTGTTCAAATTATATATTCATTTTTAGTAAGAAACTGGTTATTTTATAAAGCGAGTAAAAGAAAAACAAGTAGTCAAGTTTATTTAGAAAGGAACATTTTTCTTGTTTTTTTCATAAAATTTATTGTTTTCGCGCCTCTTCGAAAAACATTATTAAATAACGTTGTTTATTTTTTAACAATAGGTTTTCATCTTAACATTATAAATTTCAACGTAATTTGTTAGACCATTTTGGAAGTAAAAATTATTTAGCGAAAAAACAAAATGACTCGTAGCACGAAAACAAATCATTTCCGGATCTATGTTTAAAGGAACTTTATACTTTATTTTAATATAAGAAAACTACTTCAGAAGTTTGACAGTTTATTTTAGAAACACCCAGTATAAGTAGTAGTTTATCTATGTTTCTCCGTGAAGGGTAGAGTAGTGTGAGGGATCGGTTTACAGTTTCAAGAGCGGACTTATAAGCTTTCACGCGGTGTATAATGGACAACGGATTGATGGAACTGACCTTTGTGGGAGCTACATCAGTATGGATGAAAGTCATGCTGAACACGGATTTATCCCGACAAGGTGGAAAAGTGGACGCCGAAGGATGCGTGGCTAAGGGGGAGCTTAGCTTGAAGTACACGGACTCTGGTTACCGAGCGAAAGCAAAGGGACTTGCAGTTAAACGTAAGGACTACCAAGAATCAAACCCAAAGGCGAGAAACACCTTGTAGGGCAAAGCTCGGTAGTGAAACTGCGTCAAACTCTAAGAGACTGATATATACTGGGAATACCCAGGAAATAAAAAAACCTTACTGCGACGACAGGCTTGAAGAGAAACGTACTCCAAGGCTAGAGGGTTCCCAGCCATGAACGCCTATCGTAAGAGGTTTTTTCTATATTAAGTTACGGGGATAGTATGGACCCTGTGTAGGGAACAACACAGAAGGCTCATTAAAAGGCACTGTGTTTGAGGGGGCATCTGAACAGGATAGGAATTTACCAAAAAGGAACTGTGTGTTAGCTAGGCGGAACGTGTTTGTTCCATAACCCTAAGGATCTTCTGCTAAGGACGGTTCAGGGAACCAATCTTCTAAACTAGCACCAAAAAGCATAATAACTTGAACCCCGTAACCTTTAATAATCATAAAGCTAATCTTACTCAAACTAAATTTAATGTATGATCTATGATCAGGATAAAATTATAAGCAGGTACAAGGTGATTAGGTAAATTCACTACGGCTGCGTTAGTAAATGATGCAGGCTATAAGAAATAAACGTACATGGTAACATAATGAAACCTCCCACATTTTGATCGGTTACAGTGTTGTCAATTTAGAGGCGGGAGGATTAGAGTGGTAGTTTCTGCTCAATACCATTCTGCCGCTTTCAGTAGCCATTATGGCATAGTTAGGACTTCATCGTTTATAGCTTCATATTCCCAAGTAATGAAAAAAGACTTCCCGATCAAAAGACTGGCTTTCAATGGGTCCAGAATTATAGAATATATGGGTCAGAATCATAGAATGGGTTCAGCGTTGAAAAATATCACCATGTTGACCTAAAGGCATTCAGAGAATGATAAAACTCTGAGACTGTCTGTTTTGCAGTACCCCAAAATAGCTTGTAAAAAACTCGCTGCAGCTGTTGGGCTTCCTAGGGAGAGTGTAGGAAGAATTTTACACTCTGCTGTTTTAAGACTTTCTGTTTCGCCCTTTTAAAATGAAGGTTGTTCAACAATTTAAACCAACATACTTACATGAGTGAATTATGCAAAGTATGTCAGAAGATACTGTTCTTTTCTACAGTGATTTAGACTGCTAAATCAGTGATTTAGACTGCTACTGTGAATTTTGTTTTTTCATGTATTTTTCAAAATATATTTTCATATTATTGATTATTATTGTATTTTCTGTTCAAATTATATAGGCCTATTCAAGTTTAGTAAGAACCTAGTCATTTTATGAAACGAGTAAAAAACAAGTATTCAAGTTTATTTAAAATTCAAAAAGAAAACATTTTTCTTGTTTTTTTTCATAATATTTATTGTTTTCGCGTTATCTGGATTTTCAAATGACCACCACTTTAAAAAACTTTATTAAATAACGTTGTTTATTTTTTAACAATTGTTCTTTATCTTAGTAAGTACTATGAAACATTTCACCGTAATTTGTCATTCTGGAGGTAATAATTATTTACTGAAAAAAACAAAATGGTGGCTAGCATAAAAACAGTGCCCTTGAATCCTGCACGAAATACCTTCGCACTTTTGTTAGTTACTGTTTTCTGTGCTCTTTACAGAGACGGTATTGATTATTTTTTTAAGAGAAAGGTACAAGATTTACGGATAATTCCCACCAATTTGTTGCCATCCTTGAGAACGTCTAAAACCCGGATTAGAACATTAAAATAAGTAACGCATCATAAAACATAGTAACAGAATACACAGGTTATGATGCGCAGAATGTGACTAACGAAAGTCAACTGTAGTTCGGAAACCACGTTGGACGCCAAAACCATTCAAGTGTTGTTTGATATTTGCGATTTATTTCAATGTCCTAATTTCACTATTGTATAAAGAGAAACCCGTAATTAAAGAAGAGAGAAGAGATCATGAGGGGTACCATGTAAATAAAATTTTACTTAAATAAATCTGTGATCTGGATAATAGAAATAAATTCATCTTCAGAATAATTTTTTTTATCCAAACACAATTTCATGACATTTAAAGGATCCAACGAGTCTCGGTTGTAAAGCTTGGAGAACTGAATGGGATGAATGTTTTACGGCAGGAAACAAGTCATTGCTGCAGTTTTAGTGTTCGCGGCGTTTAACTAACTTCTGTCGCATTCAATCGCGTTAAACCAAAACCTTAATAAATTTTACATGAAAAATAATATCTTTC
This sequence comes from Callitettix versicolor, assembly GCA_022606455.1. NCBI lineage: Eukaryota > Metazoa > Arthropoda > Insecta > Hemiptera > Cercopidae > Callitettix > Callitettix versicolor. Next base: position 38,527,340 of record CM040185.1, on the reverse strand, counting down.
ATATATTATTAGGCTAAGCATTCCGATTGGTTTTGTACCAGAAATAAGGACCTGCGTTAACGACACTACATTTACAGGGTACCTGCAGGTTCGTCAGAAGGCCAGGTAACTTTCACACCTCATGCTTTTACATTTTAAGGTTTTACAATAAAATAAAACCGATAAAAGATCTGTAAACAAAATTCAAGAAATAGTATAAAGTGTCTCCGTGAGAGTGCAGCACAATGCAGGCATAGGTGACAAATAACTGTGTGTATACCATAACGCTGATTGATTAAAAAAATGTTGAAGCTAATATTTAAATTATTACTGTAGCCAAGATTTAAGTAATTATTTACCGAATCAGTTTTGAAAGTAGAATCGGTAAAACAATTTAGACCAATTCTAATATGTAAATGTTATTAAATAAAAGACTCTGCTTTTATTAAACAGTAAATACTATAGCCTAATTTAGGTATGTAGTGTAAAATCCGGTTATAGTAGGTTTTACTTGTACATATTTCGGTAAGGTACAATGTTATAATTCAATTATTAGTGTTATAGGTTATAGTTTTAAATACGAAAGTAGAACAAAGTAAGGCCTATTTATTGTATTAAATAAACCTAAATATTAAATAAATAAATTAAATAAATAAATATTTATTGTATTTATTTATTGTATTAAATAACCTAAATATAATTAATGGCATTGTTTTATTAACAAGTCATACAAGTATTAAATATAACTACAATGTGTACTTTAACAGAACCCCTATTATTTCTTATCGACAAGAAATAGTAGGTCTACATGGTTTTGCAACGATTTTACTTAGAACATATGTACAGTAATCTTAAAATACAAGTGTTGAATTAAAGGTTAGTGTATTACAGTAATAAAATAATAATAATAAAAAAACAATCAATGGTATTATTTGAAGTGCTATAACACTGTTCAACTTCTTGTTGTAGATTGTTGTGTATTATTCGTTTCTTCTTTTCTCAAACTGCTAAAGGTCGCACGGGGCCGCTTGTAAATAATAATAATTAAAGAACTTAGGTCCAAAATTCAATGCTATTTTACATCTAGAATAGAACCAATGACCATATATTTGCATTAAGTATTTTTAATATTAAGGGTTTCATTAACGGATTTCCATTGGCGGTCAAGACTTTTTATCAAAAACATTTTTAAAATTTAAAATGCTACTTTATGTAATTTGTAAATTTTTTATAAGATTTTGAATAGTTTTTTTGGGTAACTAACATTTTCAACCTATAATGGAAATCAATTTATGTACCAAGAATCAGATCGAACCAAAACTGCGAACGTGAACGTGCTAACACACACACACACACACACACACACACACAATTTCGCTAAATTAAATGTATTAGGCTTACGTTTATTATCATATGATCGGGTCATATTGAATTAATGGAGAAAAACACACTGCAAAAACAAACATTTTATGCAGGCATGAAAATAAAAGAAAAAGTTGAAAAGGGTGATTTCAGGAAGTAACTGACAACTTAGTTTGTGGGAAGAGTTGACACATGACAGACATACAGATAAAGTTTACTGGCTGTCAGGTCCCTGCAGTGCACGGAGAGTAAAGATGTCTTTTCTACAAACATTGGGTTACTGAAGCGTCTTTATTTTCAGTGGCTAACGAGTGAACGCAACCCGGAAAACAAATTTCATGTTTTATACACCAGTAGTACTTCAGGACACTACTGTACAGACAAGATTTGTATTGCTGGCTCGTTTAGTTTACAGTTCATTTTATATAAGTTAAATGGACGAAAATACAGACAAAGGGCTTGCGGTTGGCACACTTCGTTATAGCCTGTATACCTTTGAATTTAGAAAACAGATGCAAAGAGTATTGGGTATGGTAATTCTCTATAACCATCGTTTTGTTATGAAGCATTGTTATAAGAAGCTTATTTATATCGAATGAACTGTTGACTAGTGGTGGGGCAGAAAACACCAAACTGTTTAAAAAAACTGCTTTTCTATAAACGACAAACAAACTGCTTTTTCAAACGGAAACAAGCAGTTGGATTTGGACTGGTTTATGATTTCTTAAACAAGGAACTGCTTTCCGCACTACCACACTTAACGTTAACCACACTAGCGCTAAAAATTGTTTTCCTGCTGTTTGCCTGCTAACTGCTTTTCTTCTGCCTGCTTTTATGCTTTTTCCCTTTATTTATAAGTTGTTTCTTGCTTTTAGTGAAGTAAGAACTGTTTGGTCAATGTTTATCTCTATTTTGTTGCGAGTTGTAGTAACAACCTCTCACATTTTGTAGATACAGAGCCTAATTTTATTTAAAGATATTTTTTATATTTATTATGAATCATTAATATTTTTTAATCAACTAAAAATATTCTAAATCGTTTGCATTTTGGTAAATATACACAGGACTATTTAATTTTTAAGTAAAAAAAGAATGCTTCTATTAGAAATTCATTGCATTTTGTACATAAAATGGCTTACATAATTATTACTACACTTGTAAGGATTATTTTTATCCTTTCTAAATTCTTTAATACCCAAAAACAGTTAAGGACATGGTGGCAGTGGGAATGAAAAAGTAGTCTTAGAAAACTTAACTTATGTGCTTTATGTTTTAGCTGCTAATACAATTTTGAGTTTCAGTTTTCTAAACCTGTTTTTTCCAACTGTTTTAAAAAGCATTTTTTTCCTCAACAAACAGTTTGTTGACGTTTTGTAAAAATAGCAGAAACGTCCACCTCTACTGTTGACTCGTGAACAGCTGAAAATAGGGAAGGAGGATGTTGTATCATCTTTTCTGATAACATTTGCCAAGCTGTATTACTGATTATTATCCTCGACATTATTCCATCTGACAACTTACTCCAAAACAGCTAACAGGTGCGAAGCCGACAGCCCAGACTAATTGCGCCAACAGCAACTAAAGACCATTAATGTATACAATTAACTGCGGCTCCATAATAAAGTACTTTTTTATTTTTACCCTTAAATTATATCTATACATTATGCCAATTAGACTAATGAGAACGAGGCTGAGCGTTAACGGAAAAGGTAAAGCTTACGGCAAGTCTAGAACCCACGTCCTTCATGTGCGCAGTTCAGAGACGCAGCAGAGTGACCGGTGTCTCAGCCACATCGACCACTGAGCCTTAATTTTTGTTTAAAAGTAAATCTTCAGCACCCTTTTAGTTTTCCTACTGTTTTTGTTTATTTTAAGGCGAAAAGCACATTGAGACTATTATCGCCTCACTAAATGTAAGTGTGAGTGTAAAGTGTTAATGTCGTAAGTGTAATTTTGTAAATGTAAGTGTGTGTTAGACTCGGGTACCGCGAGGGACGTCTAAATCCTCTCAATAGGTGCAGCTAGCCTGCACCTCTCCGCGGGGTTTCCTACTTAAAAGTCATTGAATATACGCGGACTAAAAGTACAGCCACCATTATAAAAAACGTGTTCGATATCAGAGGTTAAAGTCCAAGCAAATAGACTTTGTCGGTACGAAAACTGCAATCTGTAAGGACAGCTTCAAATTTCAACTACGAAATTTCAAAACAATCGGCCAATGTGTTTGGTTAAAATTGCGTACACTAGTCATTGGCTGCCATCTTGAAACATAAATTGGAAAAAATGTTATACATACGTCATATGGGCTTTTTACAAGATTTTTAGCACCAAATTTCAAAACAATCGGTTAACGCGTTTGGATAAAACTGTGTTCACTCGTTATTGTAAATCTGAGGCCGCCACTTTGAAACGGAAAAGAATGGGAAAACTTTTATATATACGTCGTTCCGAATTTATACAAGGTACCTCCGTACTACATTTCAAAACAATCGGTCAATGTGTTTGGTCAAAACTGCATATCAAACAAACATACCACATGCCGAAAGGTCGAGTTAAAACAGAGACTTCCCTTAGTTCGGTCAGTTACATTCTGGAAATTCCCTTCACGTGTGCTACGTGTTGCGCTTATTTTTCATTTCCAAAATTTACTTATCGCTTTTTTAGCGTCGTAGCATTTAATTTATGGAACGCTATGCTAACAGCTGCATTGATTTTTATTTTAGAATTTGGTAATATAATAGTGTTCATTCTTGCTTTGTTATCAAGTGTAATTGTAGCCGAAACAATATAACAAGATTGTAATATAGTTACACGTATTAAAGGGCTTTGTTGAACCACCGATAGTTGATTCTTTAAAGTACGGGGGTTAGAAGAGATTTCAAAAAATCATAACAGGCAAAACCAGTAACATGAGTGTCCTGGCACTCTAGTGAAAAAAGGTAGTACTAGTACTTCAAAGGACAGTAGACCTAGAACATACAGAGCGCTCCACGACAGCGCTCGTAACATTTCCGCCAATGTAACCGGTAACCGTAATATTTACGAAAAATGTTACTGGACCAACTTTATTGGAAATTGTATGTTCTTTGTACATAGGAAAAAATTTTACACATACATTTAGGCTTTACACAAGGTACATTTCGTACCAAATTTCAAAAACAATCGGACAATGCGGCTCATTAAAATTGCGTACACTTGTTATCGTTAAATTAGAGGCCGTTATCTTGAAACGGAAGTAAATAGGAAAAATGTTACACATAAATCATTTTATACAAGATATCGTATCAAATTTGAAAACAATCAGTTAATGCGTTTAGCTAAAACTGCTTACACTCGTTATTTTAAATCAGAGCCCATTTTGAAACACAAGTGAATGAGAAAAAATTTATAAATACGTCGTTCCGAATTTATACAAGGTACCTTCGTACCTAATTTCAAAACAATTGGCCAATACGTTTCATTAAACTTGTATACACTTGCCATCGTTAAAAGAGGCAGTCATCTTAAAACGGAAGTAAATAGGAAAAAATGTCACACATACACAAACACACACACAAGCGCGCGTCATTTAGGCTTCATACAAGATATCTTCGTACTAAATTTCAAAACCATCTGCCAATGGGTTTGGCCAAAACTGCGTAACAAACACACGAACCAAATGCCGAAAGGTTGAATTGAAACAGAGCCCTCGCTTCGCTAGTTCAAATACAATTTATTCAAACATTTGCCTTATTTGTACACACACACACACACGCGCATACACACGCGCGCGCGCACACACGCACGCACGCACCTACGCACGCACACACACACACACACACACGCACACACACACACACACACACACACACACAAAACACACACAAACATACACACACACAAAACACACACACTCACACACACATACACATACACATACACATACATACACACAAAAACACACACACACACACACACACACACACACACACATATATATATATATATATATATATATATATATATATATATATATATATATATATATATATATATATAGCACTCGGTGGTCTAGTGGATAGCGTACTAGGCTTTCACCCTGAGGACCATAGGGCTTGGCATTTTCATACGCTATAAATCATCCCCATCGTCTGCATTAGCCCAAGTGTACAATAGTCGGACGTTAAACGCCAAAAAAAAAAAAAAATATATATATATATATTTATTTATTTATTTATTTATTTATTTATAAAGCTATACACAACGTTTCGACGGTATTGATCACCCTCTCATTCTCAAGTGCCTACATTAAAACATTAATACGCGACTATAATATAAGTTTAGATGCCTAGACTTATTTTAAAATACATAAAAATCAACGAATTGATACTCAAGTCGTGTACACATAAAATTATTTATAAGAATTTTAACAGGCTTTTCTTGAGAACGAGAATTGAACCATACTTTCAAAATGTTAAATAAACAAATGACGGCAAATGTCTGAATAAGCCGTAATAATAAAATAAATATTCCATATTAAGTAACAATAATTTAACTTGCTCTTATAAACTGAGCATTTCCAAAATTGTAAGATACAAGGAATTGAAAAATATTTACAATGTACGCTACGCTAAAGGAATTCATTTCTAATTTGCATTTCCAGTTACAACCTTTCAACACAATCGCGTTAATGTATCTCGGAGGTTCTAAGTACACCTATTTATCAAAGTCTGATCCTTTATTAATCTGGAGGCGCCGTGCAAGCCGACACCGCGCGGCGCTTTGCAGCTCAGATTAAATTTTCCCGAGCAACATTTACTTACAGTGAAAATATTTTATGGGAAATTGTTACTACAAGGTTTTAATCCAAAACGATAATCTTATTAATTCAAATAATAATCAAACGTCAGTAGTTTTTCACTGACTTCGGTATTTTCAAAAAGTTAAAAAAATGTAATATATTTTTAAATATTAAGGTCACCAAGCGTAGCGGAAAGAAGATGAACGGCAACCGGAAACGGAGTTCAGTCAGTTTAAAGAACGCGTTTGTATCTTTTAAATGTAAATATTTAGGCCTATTGTAACGGATTATAGGAATCACTACGTTTAAAAACCGTAACCTAGTTAACGAGAAATAATAAGTATGGAGGAGTGGTGGAGGAAACGGAGTCAGGTTTAAAACCGAACCTAGACAGAGTCGAAGCTAAGCGGACAAAGCAAGTCGAACTTGGCTCCGCTCAGCTCCGTCGCGCTTTTAGTAGCCGCACTTATATTATAAGCAGTAGGTTAGGTTTTCAATGCATAGTTTGCTCAGCTCAGCGCAATTGCACTCCTCATTTAGTGGTCACCCGGCGTAATGAATTTCAGCAATAAACCCTACTTATATTTTACAATACGAATATGAAAACGTGCTTTGACCTTTTAATAGATTTATAAAAATGTATATTATACACTTTCTTGAAAATCTAACTTTGCAAAACACGCATTTATACTCGAATTTTTTGAAATTCATATTTTGAAATTACACTGAAAATAACAAAATGAACCCTAACCACATGAAATTTGAAAATTTAAAATACAGACTTAACACAGAATACAGCTTAAAAAAATTAACACAAAAATAATGCAATACATTTTTTAAAGATTTCGGACAATTAATGACGCCATTATTTTAAAAATGTTGAACTGTATTGTGAGTTACATTATTTTTAAAATGTTGTTGTGAGTAATGAGGTTGATAATTTTTATAACAAATTTGAATAAAATTGGACAGACATTGGGGTAACTGGTATTACCACCCACATACACAAATAAACATACAGGCCTAAGTATATAAATGAAGTTTTCAAAGACCCCTCATTACGTTTTATAGTCGTTAGGATCAGTGCACATTTTAAGATCTCGTGTCTGCATGTTCCCGAGATGGCCTATATTTTCCAATGAAAATTCGCTAATTAATGATAGGCCTTTCTAAACTGATAACATTTTAAATGTTGGATCAATGTAAGGCGTAATCTTATAAAACGTAGATTCTCCAGAAGGTGAAAACCCCGATGATATACCAAACACTAGGAAAATAGTGCAGAAGCAAGCTTTGGTGCAAAAGACAAGCCACCTCCACCAATAAATATTGTTGGTGTTAAGGATTTTGCATCAGTGAAAAAGTTACTAAATATGGATAAAGTAAGCAAATTAGTTTCCCTCAATAGTGATGTGTGGAAAATCAATACACTAGACTCTGATGCCTATAGAGCTCTGACAACAAAATTAAATGAAGAAGGCACTCAATGGTACACATATGAAGACAAAAAGACAGGCCCATCAAGGTAATGGCTAGGGGTTTACACCCTACTTGTACTAAAGATGAAATAATCGAGGAAATAACGCATAAGGCAGGGTTAAAAATATTAGATGCTGTCAACATTATCAAAGAGAAAAAAAGTAGAAAAAAGATGGACAAGAAACAATTTGTAAAGAGGGCTTCCATTATACATGCTCACATTTGATAATAAAGAAGATGTGGGGAAAATATATAATATCAAATCTATCCTTCATATGAGTGTCAAGATTGAGCCACTAAGGAAAACAACGAACTTGATACCACAATGTAAAAATTGTCAAGGATTTAATCATACAATGAAGTACTGCCATAGAGAATCCAGATGTGTAAAATGTACAGGCAAACATGCAACTTACCAGTGCACAACAAATAAAAATGTTCCACCAAAATGTGTAAATTGTGGAGGGGAACATCCTGCTAATTATCGTGGGTGTGAAATTGCAAAGGAATTGCAAAATATCCGGAATAAAACTAGTAATCCTCAGCAAAGATTTCAAAAAGAAGAGGAAAAAAGTATGACTTTATCGCGGATGATTAAAAGACCTGAGGAAAATAATAAGGACGAAAACAGGAGATTATACTCACAAGTGGTTCAGACTAGGCCTATTGAGGTTAAAAACGCAGAGAAAAATAATGTATTAGAAAAAATACTAAGGAGGCTGGAGGATATAGAAAAACGATTGGAAGCTAATGATAAGAAATTTGAGGAAGTATCCACAAACCTAGCAGATATTAACAGCTATTTTAAATGAAATAAATAAAACCTTCAGGATAGCAACCTGGAACGCAAATGGATTGTTACAACATATTCAGGAACTAGAAGTATTTTTGAATTCTGAAAAATTGATATATGCTTAATATCTGAAAGTCATTTTACGAAATCATCATATGTCAGAGTACGTGGCTATTGCTGCTATTCTGCTGTTCATCCAGCGGATAAGGCAAGAGGGGATCAGTATTACTTGTGAAGGATAACTTGCAACATTTTGAGGTCTTAAAATTGAAGAAGAATCTTTCCAGGTTATAGCCATCAGGATTCAAACTAATAAGTACAAAGAATATAACATTGGTGCTATATACTGTCCACCAAAATACAATTTAAAACAAGAGGATTTTGTGCAACTGTTTGAAAAACTGGGCAGCAATTATGTTGTTGGAGGCGACTTCAACGCTAAACATACATATTGGGGTCAAGATTAATTAATCCTAAAGGAAAAGAATTATTAGCAGCAGGAACAGCACTAGGATGTGACTTTCACTCTGGGGTAGACCTACTTACTGGCCGACAGATACTAATAAGATACCTGATATTATAGATTTCTTTGTAACAAAAGGAATTTCAGAAAATTACATTTACGTGGAAGACATTGAGAGTCTCTCCTCAGATTATACACCAGTTCTAATGACAATCAGTGAATTTATAATTACAAACAAGGCATCAGCACCGACATTGACAAATGCTCGAACTAACTGGCCCCAGTTTAGCAGCCTGGTGGAAGAAGATATAAATTTAAATGTACCAATTAAAAGTCCAATTCAGCTGGAAGAAGAACTAGACAGATTTACTGAAATTATACAACGTGCTGCCTGGAGGAGTACTCCTGTAAAACACAAACAAAGTTGTAAAGAAATCAATTACCCAGTTGAGCTAAGAGACTTGATAAAAGAAAAAGAAGGACAAGAAAATATTGGCAAATGAATCGGTTTCAGAGACAAAAACAATGCTAAATAAGTTGTGTAACAAAATTAAATCCTTTATAAGAGAACTTAAGAATGACACAATTAACAGATTCTTAGAAGAGTTATCCTCACAAAGGACGGAGAGTATTCTCTTTGGAAGGCCACAAAGGGAATTAAAAGACCTAAAACACAAGATTATCCAATTAGAAATGAGGACAGTACTTGGGCTAGAAGTGCCCAGCAAAAGCTAATCTCTTCATAAAATATTTAGAAGAAATATTTCTTCCACTGCCAAGGCAAACGTGCGAAGAAAGCATACCTCTGATAGAAAAACAGGATAATGTAAAAATAACTCCGGTGACACTTCAAGAATTAAAAATGAAATTAATAAGTTAAAATCAAAGAAAGCTCCTGGATTTGATCCAGTTACTGGTATGATAGTTAAATCTCTACCAGAGAAAGGACTTAGGAAGTTACTTTACCTAATCAATGCAGCTTTAAGATTGAAGTATATTCCTCTTCAATGGAAGACAGCTGAAGTTATTATGATATTGAAACCAGGCAAACAACCAAAATGATAAGACGTCATATAGGCCAATTTCGTTATTACCAACGATTTCCAAGTTATTTGAAAAGCTGTTGCTAAAAAGACTAAGGCCCATCATTGAAAACAGGAAACTTATCCCAGAACATCAATTTGGTTTCAGACGAAGGCATTCTCTACATTAGACCAAGTTCATAGGATCACAAATATTATAGAAAATTCTTTTGAGAAAAAGAGTTTGTGCAAGTATATTTTTGGATGTAGCGAAAGCCTCTCGATAAGGTATGGCATGAGGGCCTAATTTGGAAGCTGCAGAGAGATCTACCAAAACAATATTATGAAATTCCTAAAGTCATATTTAACTGGTAGACATTTTCAGTGAAATACGAAGGAGAATACTCGGATTTGAAGAAAATATCAGCTGGGGTTCCACAGGGTAGCGTTTTGGGACCTGTGCTTTACTTGCTGTACAGACTAGGCCCTGTTTTATTCATTAAATTTAGGTCCGATTAAGGAAAATCCGGAAAATCGGCAATAAAATTACCGCCACTGTGACATTCTTTTAAATGGCATCCTAGGCCTACAAAGTGTAAATCATGTATGATGAAAATTTGTCAACACGATTTCGAGAAAATACGTTCATGAAACATTGAGTAGTCTACTTAAAACTAACAGAAATGATACTGTACTATTGTGGTTCATAGATTGGCCTCAAACAAAAACCGTTTGTAGCTTAGTTTTATTTAAAGAAATAATGCGACATAATGTTTTTAGGACAGTCTATAATCTTTAAACTAAACTACAAGTTAAAACCAACAGAAATGGTACTGTATGTAATATTGCGGTTCATAGATGGGACTCAAACAAAAACAGTTTGTAGCCTAGTTTTATTTAAAGAAATAAATGTTTTCACACATTGTACGAAACAATGTTTTTAGGACAGTCTATAATCTGTAATCATTGAAGTCATTTTAAAAAGTATCTACAGCCTAAATCGCAAATATCAGCAAAGTTTGTTTAACCATTTTGATATGTGACTAATGGTCTACACATACTCAACCAATGTTTTCAAAACTGGTAATATTCGCTATAGCCCATGTTTTTGGATCCTTACAAAGCGTTTCTATTCTAGAATGCAAAATGTACCTATTAAGATAAAAAACATTGACTTTTATAGTGTTTAGTAACTGAATTACAATTTCACTATAACAAAGTTATATGATTAGATTAGATTCTAGAGGAAGGGATTTGTTCAACCTCAGGCACTGCGATAAACAGACCTATTGTGCAACTTACCTCTTAAAATACCCAGTTCAGCAGATTGGTGCCCCTAATAAGTTCCAACAACCCACTGACTAGCTCATTCTGCTGAAGATCCCTAGGGTCTTGGAAACCAAAAACCCCTAGCCTCCTACTAGCAAGATCCTCACAATCATAAATTATGTGACCTGCAGTTTCCTTCTCCTTCCTTCATAAGTTAAATGATTAGGTTTTACCTTAAATTTAGAGTCAATTTGCCTACAATGCTTCATCATTGCATTATTTTGATTAATATACCTTATGTGAGGTCTACGTTTTACAATGTGTATACTTTATTGATACCATAAATTACCCGACACAGAAAACATTTAAGCAATGCACTTAATTAAAATAACTTACAAAGTGAATCGTACTTTGCTTGTAAAATCTTGTAAAATGTAGGCCCAACCTCAAAACCGTTGCATGTGCGTTTACAAATAACACAACTTTGACACTACGAGGTTTGTCCAATAAATACGCGAACTGGTCGAATATGGTGGCCATTACGGAGAGTTAAGCCACGTCCACTGGCCTCACGTGTTGTCTGGGACCCAATTAGCCGTCAGTGCTTGGCAGAACGTTACGCTGTGCGGATCTTGCGAGTAGAGTTATTTTTAGTTTTGCATTATTTTTTTGTTCGTCGATATGGAAATTGACCAATTCACTGAACAACGAATTAACATCAAGTTTTTGGTAAAGCTTGGTAAAAATTACCAAGAAATTGCTGAAATGTTGAGAGTTGTTTATGGTGATAATGCTATGAAGAAAACAGCCATTTTCAAGTGGATTAAGCGCTTTTAAGAAGGTCGAGAAGACGCCACGGATGATGCAAGAATTGGATGACCTTCAACCTCTTGTGTGCATGAAAACATTGATCATGTGCGGCGTCTTGTCCTTACTGATCGCCGAAAAACTGTCCGAATGATAGCTGAAGAACTAAATTTAGGAAAATCAACAGTGCACACAATCTTAACCGAGCATTTGGGCTTAAGAAAGGTTTATGCGAAAATCGTGCCAAAACTGCTGACTCCGCATCAAAAGTTGAGAAGAGTCGAATGTGTTACTGACTGGAAAAATCCCATGGAAAATGATGTTGGATTCTTAAATAGGGTTATCACTGGTGATGAATCGTGGTTTTTCGAGTATGACCCCGAATCGAAATCGCAAAGCATGGAGTGGAAAGCAACAGGTGAAGCTCGAACAAAAAAATCAAGGAAAAGCCGATCAAAAATCAAAGTCATGCTCCTGGTTTTCTTTGATATCAAAGGTGTTGTTCATCATGAATTCCTTCCTGAGGAAAAAACGGTAAATTCTGAGTTCTACCTTAACGTTCTCAAGCGTTTGAGAGATCGAGTGCGTCGTGTGCGACCACATTTGACTCAAAACGATGGATGGATTCTTCATCAAGACAATGCACCCGCACATTCGGCTTTGATTGTTCGCCAGTTTCTGGCTAAAAATTCAATCACTATCCTTGATCATCCCCCTTATTCACCGGACCTCGCCCCTGCGACTTTTTTCTATTCCCTAAATGCAAAAATGTGATGAGGGGACAGCATTGGGAAGATGTGGACACAATAAAACAAGAAACGACGAGGAGACTGAAAAGCCTGACTTCCGAGGACTTCCAAGGGTGCTTTGAAGGTGGAAAAGAAGATGGGATAAGTGCATAGCAGTGAATGGAGAGTATTTTGAAGGGGACAAAATCAATGTAGATGACATTTTGTAAAATAAAGTTTTTATGACCTTAGTTCGCGTATTTATTGGACAAACCTCGTATTTCTTAAAAATACACAATCAAAAAACCACTAACACCGATTAATAAATATAAAAACACAAATATTTACTTTAATAGCCTGCACAAACCCGTTAAAACACACTAATACCGTTAACACAAAACACAAACGTAACAACCGTTGTTGTCATAATTCAAGACAATAACTAAACATTCAACAATTAAAGTGAAAGGGAGACAGAACGACTGTATCTAATCGGTGCAGTAACTACAAAACGCAGTCGGCTGTGGTCAGTTTACTTAACTGCTTATTATAGCATTAGCATTTTAAATTTACAAAATCCGTTGAAATAAAAAATGTAATTTGACGGCGGTTAAGGTTCATTTTCGTATTTTCAATGTAATTTGAAAGTTTAAAATACTAATTTATGCAGATCTTAATATATACGCCGGTTGTGATGGTGGAAACAGATTTTCAGAAATAGATTAAAATTAAAAAATTACTTTTGGAAATCCAAGACAGGGAGTCAGCTGTATGCAGCGTTTACTCTCAAACTTTAATGTCTTTATTTTCAAATATGATAAATATCAGAATATTTGTGAATGTTCTTACTCTATTTTCATACTTTTTCCCCATAAAGTTAATGTAACCTTACAGATAGCCCAACGAGCTTTCCTTAAAACTTTCAATGCGCTCTAATTTAATATTCAAGTTTACCTCCTTCCCTTAACCCAGATCATTATATTAGCAAACTTTTGTTCCATTGTAAGGTATTCTGCTTAAAATACTTTATTACCTTTTAGTGAAGTTGAAGCAAAGAGCTTTTGAAATTTGAGAAAATTTTCACTTTTATATAAAGGCTTAAAGTGTAATTCAGTAAAATTATAACTAGTAATGAAGAAAAATAAAAATAATTTTAAATTTATGAAGTGATGTTTTAACAGTTAAAAAAGAATAGACTGAGGACCCCAGGCTAGGAAATTGAAAGAGAGGGAGAGCAGGTATCACATACAAAAATCAGTCAGTTATTTACTGTTATCTTCTACACACCTGCATGTCTTTTTCTTCTTTTTTTAACTAGGCTTATATTCTAGTTGCATGTTTGGTTTTAATGTACACACTTGAGAATGAGAGTTGATCCTTATAAGGTTATTTATTGCTTTACATACACAAATGGTAAATGGTCTGCAAATGGTAAATGGTAAATGTCAGAATAAGGTGCAATAATAACATAAATTTTCCATCATTAAATACAAATTTTAAAAAAGAATAAATATTTTCTCAATAACTAATAATAATATCCGATGTTATTTATATATTTCGATATATTACAAAATATTCCAATACATTTTGATAAATTTCTTCTTCAATGAATTTCAAATTTGTATCGTAAAAGAAATCCTGCTGGCTGGCTCATAAAAGTTGGCATAGTAAAAAAATATTTATTGGTCCGGTTTTTTTGAAACTTCAAATGAATACTCTAAAACATAAATAATGAACAAGCATTCCGTCATTTTCCAAATTTCATCTCCTAAAGGGGTAATAAGGAGGTTTTATATACATACATATATATATATATATATATATATATATATATATATATATATATATATATATGATATCAATAATATAATTTAACAAGTGGAATAAACGTTTTCCTCTTTAAGTATGCATTTAAAGAGTAAAGTATTAACGAATTTCTGTTATATTTTGGTAATTCACTTCCATCACATGAAGGCGACCACTGTGTGCACTATTATTTGAAAAAGTTGTCTAACTGTAAATTACTAACATAGGCTATTAGGCTCTAACACCTGATTTGTTATACCACCTGATATAACCTATATCAGGTCAGGATTCTAAATGTATTGAGAAAACCTTTTATGTATTTTTCCACATGGATACACCTAACACTAAAGTAAAATACAGACAATACAAAGTGCAGAAATATTTCAATAAAATGACTTTAATTTTGTCAGTGATATCTTTCTTCTCGGTGTGCTAGCCTCAAAGAATTTCCTTGGTGCATTTCCGTCCCTGGGGAAATTATTAAAATACCCAGAATGGGATGACTACAGCCACCATTTTCTTTCTATGAATGTGTCAGTTTTGACCTACAAAAAGAATGTAATATTAATGAAGTTTCATTTTTTTCCTGTTGACACCATTAACACAACAAATGTACTCAGTGAAGGGATCATACTCATTTCATTACTCAGTCAGAAAGCATGACATTAATATAAATGCAACATTGTATTAACTTTAACAACAACAAAAAACCGAAGTGTTAATTGCAGTGCCTTTCATCCATTGCACACTTAAAAATTGTCTTTATTTAAAGATTTGTACAGTGATTTACAAACTACTTTAGTATCAATGTACTACTTGAATAGGGATGAATTATCAAAAGAAAGTATCGATACTTTTACTAGATACTAATATTGGAACAAAGTATCGATCATTTTTCTATAGAAAAATCAAAAGGAATTTACTAAACATCAAAAGAAACAGTAAGGAAACAATCAAAGCAATGTAATATATAATTTACAGTGTATAGTACTGTGTCTGCTTGCTTCCAGTAAAACAATAATAAAATATACAACATATAATAATAATAAGCACACCGAAAATGATAAATGAAAAAGTGAAAATCTTTCAAATCTAAAAGTTGTGTAAATTTTTATACACAGAACACAAGAAATGTAAAATAAAGGCCTGCGTATAAAAAACGGTTAAGTGAAACTAAATACAAATAATATTGTAATAATAATATATGTACATACCAAAAGCAAGAAATGAAAATAAGTCCAAGGAATTACAACATAACCTAATTTTTTACCCGTAAGATACAAATAGGTTCCATAGGATAACTGAACGAAGTTATGGATGTGATTACAACATACATAATACGTTACCTTGTGAGTAAGAAATCTCAGGTTCGAACCTGCCAAGGGCTGGCAATAGTGTTAAGCTTCAAAAAATAATTTACCAATACCTCTGATTGATACTTTATAACTAGTATTGATATTAGTAAAAGTAATGAGTAAAAAAATACTAGGCATCGAAAGAAAAGTATTAATACTCTACTGGTATTGGGAATATCAGTTTTATTCCTACACTTGATCAACACTATGGCTTCTATCACTGACAACTAGCCCCATAAAATTCATGAACTGGAAAAAAGGAATATGAACAGTTAGGTATAATAAAATGTATACAACCACAATGTTTTAAGAATTTTATTTACGTATAATATTATTTACGTATAAAGTAAAAATATAATTAGTTACTTTATATTTTTTACACTTAATGTATTACAGTACATCCAAAATCCTTTTAATACTTTATTTCTGATCACCTACATATTTTAATCAACCTTTCCACATTCTACTTATATTTCTCTATAAAGTTTACCCATTTACCTCCATGTTCACAGTCCTGACTTTTCGTGTATTAAATCTTAAATTCCATAAATTGTATTAATTCTACTTTATATATCCAACTGTACTAACCTCTCTGTGAATTTCGCCCATAATAGTTCAAAATCCAAACTCATCTCCTCGAATTCTACCCCGTCTGCAACAAATGTTACCCTACCAATACATCTTCCTAAGTCTAATCTTCTATAAATTTTACCATTTCAACTCCACTTATTCAACCCATAACTCTCCCTTCCTTCTCTGTGTATTTTATCCGTCCATTGTGCTATAACTTTGCCCCTTCCGTATTACCCAAGTATTCTACCACTATCCTTAAAGCGACCCATCGCTGACCGACCAACATTTACTGTAAAATGTTTTCAGAAAAACACAACACCTTGGAAACATTCATTAGTTTTAACAAGTATTTACAAATTTTATAGATTAAGCAAAATATACAGAGCCAATGAAGTGATAAAACAGGTATTTCAAAATGTTGTGGCAGTGACAAAAACAGTAATTACAATATCCGTTTTAAACCAGCACTGCTCATAGAAATCACTGTACATCAAACCTACGATGGATTTAATTCTATCAATCGCACACTTGACGTTTTCATCATGCATAATGGAAGTCTAATTAATATCAATGTTATAGAACAATAGATGGACTATTGTTCAAA
This sequence comes from Callitettix versicolor, assembly GCA_022606455.1. Lineage (NCBI taxonomy): Eukaryota > Metazoa > Arthropoda > Insecta > Hemiptera > Cercopidae > Callitettix > Callitettix versicolor. Next base: position 38,510,320 of record CM040185.1, on the reverse strand, counting down.
TGTTCCGCTGTTGTTGAAAGGTTTTGATGTGAACTAATTCTGAATATACAGTTGATGAAAATTAATATTTATTATTAACATATATAAAATAGTTAGCTAATGTTCTTACAAAAAAACCAGAACAATGAAATGTAAACACTTTTTTAGTGGTTGGGCTATTTACACACTAAAGTACCAAAAGACTACTAAAGTACTTGCAAGATTGGTAACATTTAAAAGTAGCAGAAAAAAAATTTTTAGTAGGCCTACATTTAGAAAATGTTTACTCTTTATAAAATCTAGGCTTTTATTTATGCATTTCAATTGACATTTTTTAAGTTTGTTTTTTTTAATTTTTGAAAAAAAAATAAGTTTTAAAATATCCACAAATTAGTAAACCTACTTTTTACTAATTTTACTAATTTTTTACTAATTACTAAAATCATTGATTTTCCCATTAATTATAATATTATTTGTTTAAAAATTTTTGTCACCTACTTTTTTATTTAATAACTTTTGTATACTTTATGCCAATTTTTAATTAAAAAAATATTATACACTAAGTTTCAAATCAGCAATTACATCATGGTTAATAAAAAATTTATTGAAGTACATTGTTAATAGAGATTTGTTATTATAAGAAATTTCAAAATGGGCCAAACCATTTAGTAATACTGACTATAATTAATTATAATATCCATTTATTTTTAATTATGTAACTTTTTGCTTATGAATATGTGACAATATGTTTAGTAAAGTTACTAGATCATTTCACCCACTGTTAATCTTTACACAAACAGAGAATTTGTAAGTATACAGTAATAATAAAAGAAAAAACATTATTTTTATGATTCCATAAGCTAAAAGTCAGTTATTTAATATTTTTTACTTTTTGCCAGCTGGTATGGTCTAATGAAAACAACAGATCAGCAAAATAAATACAAAATTTGTAGAGCGTATGTCGAATTTTTAGTAAATTGTGTAAAAGAGAAATATTTATAAAATAAATGAAAAAAGTAAAGAAGTAATAATTTAGACATGGTAATCCAGATTGGTACTTCCTCTCACAATATTTTCTGCATATTCCTCTAGCAGATTATAACTTAATTATGGTTAAATTAAATTAATTTCCTAATTAAAGCCTTAATCATTATGTAATTAACTTTGCCAAAGTGCCTCCTTAGTGTAGAGTAACCCGGTTACCTAGACAACACAGTTACAAAGGTATAGGTGACAAAGACAGATATAGGTGACGCCATACTCAACCAGCCGCAAGTTTCTTTGATTCAATCAAAGCAGTGCACCTTTCATCTGTAACAAATCAAAACAGCAAACAAAACTATCACTGACAGAAGGAAATATTACATCTGTTTAACCATACATCGGAATTTGTTTAATAAGTTTGGTGTGAAGTGACTATGCGTATTATAGTAACAAGATCATATAAACTTACACCAGAAGTGGTTTCATTACTTAAACTTTCATTCTGTTTTTTTTTTTTTGGAACTTTTATCCATTTTTTTAAACTTTTTCAAATAGATACAAACCCTCTTTACTACGTCAAATTGTCTTTATTAACTAATAAATTACACACAACACTTCCTACAAAGTGTTTGTGTAATTTTTATGTTATAAAAGGCAATTTCCTACAAAAAATATGTTCACCATTATTACATAACACCTGTAATACAAAACTTTTATATAAATATAGTTTATAATTATTATTACCAAAATTCATACATAATTTAAATTTTTTAAATTATTTTAACATTTTGAACTTTTAATTCTACCATTATTCTATTAATATTTATTTCTTGCTTGCCTTTTAGTAATCTAGATAGTAGACTCGCCATAGTAGTCTAGCTTTGGTCAAGTTACTTGATTTTGTAATACGTATTATTATTACTCATTGACTGGTATCTCTGGTGATAACCAGTTGTTTCATGAATTCTTCACTATTTCCTTCCATTATTTGATTTTACTGCACCACAAAATTTTCCATACAGGGCACAAAGAAGAATTTACTTTAAAAAAACGTGGCAGTTGATAGTAAACCTGATAGAAGTGAATATATAAAAAAAATGTAAGTATACAAAAGCTCATTGTTGACTGGTATTGTTTCAGTTATATTACTGACCTTATTGCTAAATTAACCTTAAAAGTTCTTCGCCGAGGGAAAAAAGAAACTATTCACAACTGATATTAAAGAAAATGTACACTTATCTACCTCATTTGTAAATATAAAACATCAATCTTGTACAATATAATCAACAGCTAAAGCTCTAATAATTGTGATGGCTGGGCATTTACAATGGCTTTTACTATTAATTTTAATATTTATTAATGAACTTATTTATTTACATGCAATGTTTGATATATTTAACGGTAAATGTTTATTTTTGTGTTTGATAGGTCAGGGGTATAGTTAGTTAATTATAATCTAAATACTTACCATTGAACTTATTTACATAAATAGGCGTAATTATTAAAATATGTAAAAAGTTAAGGTTTGAAACAGGTGTGGAACTTACATCCCTTATTAGTTTCATAAACAGAAATCATAACCTGAGCCACAAATGCATTAAAAACTTACAGATCACTAAAATTTATTTCAAGGTTATGCTTTTTTTACATGTTATTCATGCATCCTGAGTTTATATTTTTCCGTTGCACAAAAAAGTGCTTAAGCCCAAAGAAGTTTCCATTTCAACTATTAAATTTTAATTTTATAAATATATCTTTAAGGCGACCAAGAGTGTTAAATTGTCATAAGAAAAGAGAAAGGTAACAAATACATCATTTTCTTAAAATATTCATTTGGAAACATTCTTGAAACGATTAGCACAATTTAATAACTGATCCCCTATTGCTACATTGTTGCCACTAGCAGTAAGCAAGTAAAAAGTGGATAAAATTTTGGGTGCACGTGTAAAAATACATAATTTCAAAGTTCGAAAATACACACAAGTATATTTAGTTGGAACTAAAATCTCTGTAATTTTATTTTGCTTAATATAAAAGAATACAGTAAATAAAGGCAATACTGTACGGACGAATGGAAAATGATGAAGGAAGACAGATGAGTCAAAAGTGACACACATTGTGTGGTCCTTATTCTGCTTTTACTAGAAAAAAAGTAAAAATAAAGCAAATAATGTTTGAATTCAGGGTGATTCAAAGAAATAGCATGTTTTTGAAATTAATGGGTACACAGTTAATTTTACATGAATTGCTTATTTATTATCATTAAACATAATACCATTTCATTAAACTAAGTTCTGAAAATAACATTACCTAAATGACAACCTCCTTCTCAAATGCAAATTGCATGCCTATTTTCAAAGTTGCTCATAACATCTAACAGTTTCCAATCAATCCTCTGCAATCCACGGCAAATAAAATCATTCAAATGTTCCATGTTCGAGGCTTAATCCTCGTAGACACAAGACCAGAAAATCAAACAACAACAAAATCACAATAGGTCAGGAGAACAAGGCGACCAGGGCGCATCGCCAAAAAGTGAAATGATTCGTTCCTAGAAAATCTTCCAAAGAACTCCCATTGAATCCATTGCTGACTGGGCTGTGGCTCCATTCCGCTGAAACCATACACACTGAATGTCTATTGCCTGTTCCTGCAGTTCTGATAAAAAAAGTTAGTGAACGTGTTGATGTGTCGAACAGATGTAATGGTAGCAAATAAAATGTTCCTTAAAAAAAATATGTTCCTCAAAAAAATAAGGACCAATTCTGTCACATTTAGCAAAACTACACCATACCGTCACTCAAAGGTTATGCAGGGGCTGTTCATGCAACTGATGAACAGATCTGTTTATTCACTGAGCTGTTTAAGTGGATGCGAGTTTCATCACTCATAATTATTGAAGTACTGTCATTATTTCTCAAAATATTGAGCATATTATCTGAAAATTGTGAACGTTGTTGATAGTCATGTACATGCAACTCTTGGACAATCATTATTTCTTAACACAGCAGTGTACGAGGGTTGATCAAATATAAACGACTGATTTTTAAAAAAAATTATTGCTTACTTACAAATTATTCTTGATACAACTTATTTTTCTACATAGTCTCCCGCACGAGTAACACATTTTTCCCACCGGATTGGAAGTTTTTTAATTCCATCTTCGTAAAAAGTTCTCGGGCGTTCATTGAGCCATTGGAGCACGAAGGTCTCCACCGCAGAATCGTCTTCGAAACGCTGGCCTCCAAGCGCCTCTTTGAGCCTATCACTATCTTTAAGCGCCTGTTTGACTATCAAACAGGTGATAGTCGCAGGGTGATAAGTCTGGACTGTATGGGGGATGTTCCATTGGTTCCCAGCCAATTTGATCGAGTTTAAGCCTCCTAGCGTTCGCCGAATGTGGTCGGGCATTATCGTGAAGAAGAAAGACGTTTCTCGCCGGTTTAGATTTCCTTTTCCTACGAAAAGACTGTTTTGCGGCCTCTAAAACATCGCAATAATATTGTGCATTTATTGTGCGTCGTTGATGGAGGAAATCGACGTGAAAGGCGCCTTGATTGTCGAAAAATACAGTGGCCTTACCTTCCCGGCCGACGATCGTGATTTGGCCTTCAGAGGCGCCCTCTCTCCCCTCTTCCGCCACTCCATACTTGCCTGTTTCGACTCGGGAGTGTAATGGTGAACCCATGTTTCGTCACAGGTGACAATCCGGTTTAATAATGCCTCACCATCTCGTTCAAATTGGGTCAATAGTCGCTGGCAAATCTCCAAACGATTCCGTTTGTGAACGTCGGTCAAAATTCGTGGAACCCACCTTGCAGATACTTTGCTGAGTTCCAGGTTTGATGTAACGATTTTTTGAACGCTACCATAGCTCAACTGGAGTTCATCTGCAATAAATCGCAACGATATACGTCTGTCTTCGTCCAGGAGCTTCCGAACAGCATCAATGTTTTCGTCCGTGACGGAAGTGGTCGGCCAACGATCATGGCTGAGGTTTTCTACTGCTTCCCGTCCTTCGGCGAATTCCTTGTGCCAAGTAAAAACGCGAGCTCTTGACAGGGTCCTGTCCCCGTATTGAGCCGTCAATCTACGAAAGATTTCAGTCGGATTGACCCCCTCCTTGGCCAAAAACTTAATAATAATTCTCTGCTCCACGGAAACGTGCACTTCACTCTCACTCATTGTATAGTTTTATACTGAAGGGTCCGAACGGAAATGTTGCCCGTCTACGCCCGTCCCAAACATTCCAGGCTACCTGAAACCCCACCCTTTAGAGTTTAATGTCCAACGGAAAAGTTTTTAGAAAGTCAGTCTCGTTTATATTTGATCAACTCTCGTACTTGCAAACAGAACAACGCGGGTGCCTCTCTCACTCTGTCAGTACTATCTGGTAGTACGAAGGCACCTCATGGTATGCATTGAGTTACTTTTCTTGTTGTTCTGAAACTGTTGACCCACGTAAGGATGCTGTTGCGATCTGAAACGTTTCTAACAACCAATGTTAAAATCTAAATGAACAGATGCTGTGTTTGGATAACAGATTCACCACTTCTAACATAATTATCTCGCACAAATACATGAAGCTGCACATTCGACTGTTCCATATGCGTAGCCTGCGAAGTTGAATAACACCTTATTGGTTTCCCCACTCTTTATTTGTTGTGTACTGCTTGTTTTAAAAAAATGCTCTTTACAAATCACCTCGTATAATAAATGTAAGCATGGTATGTCTGTTTGCTTCTAGAAGTACACAACTCAACCCCACAGCTCAATGGTTATATAACAAAGAACCATATCCCACCATCCCCAATCTATGAAGAAGGTTTCAGTTTGGAACTGCAGGGGTTTGTTTCAGAGATATGGGTGTCAAAAGAGGGCATCACACCAATGGATTTGTGGAAAGTAGATGAATCAGCTGATAATCGAGTGTCAAGCACATTTAAACTAATGTGTTTAGACTAGAATTTAAAGCCATGTTTATGAACATAATTAGATAGAACACAACTGATCCGCAATATTCCAATGCGTCACCTTTAAAATATAATTAACACTGACCTAGGCTAACCAAAAGGGTATTAACCAGTAAATGAAATATGGTTGCAACGCGAACTATGAAAGTTTAATTAAGTCATTAATTAGAAATGTACTAACAAAAATGAAATAAACAAAATAGTTCAATTCAAAAATCATAAATTACTGTGTATATAGTTATCAATTAAACCAAATAAATGTAAATAACAATTAAATTAGTATTACCGAACTATACTTATAACTGTTGAAGTTATGACTCCTATAGAATTAAGCCAAGCAAAGAGAATCGAACTCAGGCTATCTTTCAAAACTGAAGTGTATTGAAAAGACTTATTGTATACATAAACATTCAAAATTAACTGTTAATATTCTGTTCTTTTTTTTTTTTAATATATAACCATTACACTGTCAGTACAATCACCCCAACTCGAGGTAAAAGTATATATATGTTTTAATAAATATTATTAAATGTAAATGTTATTTTTTAAAGAATCATTATAAATTAATAAAACAAAGTTTTTTATTATTGAACCCTTTATAGGTTACAAATCAAATTTTAAAATTACATCCCAAAAAAAAAGCCGGGAAATATTCAGCTAGTTAAAATAAACTGTAAACAAGAGAGTACATTGGATACGGGCAAAATAAATTTATGTAGGACAGGAAGGATTATTTAGGATGGAGGATTATAGGCACGGGTTTCACTCAGGTAAATGCAATATTCATGTTCTTCTAAGGATAAGCCGGGATTTGCAGGTTATTTATGTTCTGGCTCAATGTTTAAAATATTGGAAGCACTTTTTAATTCCTTGCTAAAGCTAACATTTATAAATTTTATGAGGAAATAGTCATAAATAAATCATTTATGCATTCATACAAGAATCTTCTGACCAAATCAATAAATTAGAAAGTCATGCAATTTGATAATTTTTGTAAAGTTCTTAAATTACTGAAAACGATTTTAATTAAATTTTTCAAAACACAATTAACCAGTTGTATTAATATGTAAGTCTAGTTCAATGAGTAATGGGGTACATTCGCACTGTGACCTTGAGCCAACCAATCTAAGAAGACCAGTGCAGCATTCTTCTTTCGCCACTATAAACTGAATATGTATGAGTAAATGGGGAATATAGTACAGTATTTGAATATTAAAAAGTGTCTGTTTAAGGCTGCTATGTGCCAGGGCCGTGTGTGTGTGTACGCACGCGCATGCGTGTGTAATTCTGTCAAATAAATTCTGACCGTTGTCAGATAGCTGACAGTGTACTTATATTATTAATAATTACTTAAATTATTTTTGAATTTGAATAAATGTGTTTAATTACATAATAATCATGACACTTCTACGTCTCATATAAAATTCTGATTTAATTTAATTTCACAAAGTAAAAACACTTCAAAATTAAAAGCTGAACTTACCATTACAGAATTTAGAAAATTTTTGTTATCGTTTCCCTTGATTCTTCAATCTCTTTCCCAGAAATGAGCGGTAACGAACACCTGAAAGAATAATAAGTAATAAGTAGTTGCAAAAACATTACACAAACTTTCTCACATCAGTTTTTTTTTTAATTTCTGGTCAGAATTAATTTACAAAAACACGGAAATTTTCTTAATATCAACTTACCAGATTTCAATTAGACGACATATGAAGATTCATGGATCAATTTATCGAAAAGTAATAACTTTGTAAAGTGATTTCTTTGTAGAACTAAATCTACAGTTTTACTGAATCAATTTATTTAATGTAGGCGTATAATTGAAAAAAATATATCCTTCATAAGAAATACATTGTTTTGAAAAAAATTTACCTATCATCATTTTATCTGTTTTTTCAAGAAAGCGTAGTGGTGCTTTTATGAACCATATTTTCCCAATATTTTTGAGTTATACAGTATTTAAAAAAATTAAAGAATCTCTAAAACTGCGTAGCTTCTAAGTTATAATTATTCCCCCAAAAAATGAAGCCCGAAACCTATAAAAAACCTAGGAAATCAGCCTAGTTTTCCAAAACCAGTTAATCAAATATTTAATAAAAATATGTTATTTAGCCAACTCGACAGTGTACCAGATTAGCAATAACAGAAAAGCACGGTTTACAAATTATTGAAAAAATGTTGAAGCACATGTTTTACAAATACTGAAGACCGTAGGCGACTTGTTCCTTGTCGTGATTGTCACTGGTCTGAAAGTGTATCACGCGGAAACCATGTTTATATTACGCAAGAAGGAAGAGCAAACTGCAGGCCACGTTATTTATGGCTGCGAGGCTGTTGCCAGCAGAAGACGACAAAGGCTGTTTGGCCTCCAGGACTCTGAAGGCCTCCAACTGAATGAGCTAATCAGTGGAGTGCTAAAATTCAATCAGGGAACCAGTCTACTGAACCAGAATCCAAGAGGCTTAGTAGCACAATAGGTCCTTTGATCGAGGTGATTCAGGCCATCAAACCCCATAGCCTATATTAATCAATCAACCATACTCCAAAATCGTCAATTAACCGGGTCGATCTAAAAGTGTTTGAAAAAATATTTATTTTCAAAGAGTGTTTAAGTACGAGGTATTACTTGCCCAATCTATAATAACAAACCTCTTTCATGACTCACTGAAGTAGTCACAAAATTTAAGCTAAATGGGAAATTTAGTGTTAATAAAGTTGACCTTGATGGGCACTCCTTTTGTATTTGTATTTTTTAAATAGCACGATGGACTACGTGATTACACCAAAGGTTCTATTTCACGAAGTTGTGGTTTCAATTTTTTACCGCATTTCCATTGTACAGGCAATGGATTCATACCCATGAACTTGAAATCGGCGCCGATCTTGACCACCAAATCACTTTTTGAGTGTGTGGGGGTGGATGTTTTAGCATTCCAGCGTTCGCAATTTTCGTCCGATTTGATTCAAACTTGGAACAAAAATCGATTCCGGTAACAATTTCAAAATGACGGCCACTTAAAGAATGAAAAAATCTTTAACTTTTTATAGCAATTTTTTAAAATCTGAATTCCCCATCATAACAGCGTTCAAATCTGTTCAGTTGTTTAATCAATGCATCCTGCATTTCCCGTAATGGAAGTTTCTGGTATATCTGCGTATTTGTAATTAACCTTTTCCCAATCAGTCTAGTTATATCTGTAATTATTTTCATTAATTCCGGACGTATACTGCATTAGTTCTAAATGTACATTGATATTCAATCCTGAAAACGTTAAACTAATACAAACTACAGAGTAAAACCGCAGAAACAATTTACAAAATTGTATTTTAACCTCATGGAAATTTGACAACCTCATGGAAATTTAGCAGAATCCCGATTATCTGAAGCAACGAGGTCCTAACGTCACGTACGGGACCCTTCCTAAAGTACGTTTCACGTTCAGTTGGCAGTACTGATCTTACGCATGTGGGCACTGTACTACACGTAATGAAAACATTGGTAGCCTACGCCAGCAAATTTTGCGCCCTTATTGCTGCATACCGCCTAGTTCAGACGAAATCAGTTTATTTTCCATTCTTCTTAAACAATTTAACGACGTTCATTTAGACGCTTTCCATCAAGATGGTCTTGGCTAAACTGCACTTCGCGCCAGACGAGTTGCTACTGAGAACACTGTTCTTGGCTCTGGGCAGCGAGCAGTTGTGAATGCTTAACTACCTTGTTCTCTTGCTCATTGTTGTCTACTCTTTTTTTACAACCCGCAGGGAGCTGCAGACTAGCTGCATCAATTGAGAGAATTTAGACGTTCCTCGCGGTACCCGAATCTAACCCACAAACTTACACTTACAACACGGCACTTACGACTCACACTTTACACTCACACTTACATTTAGGGAGGCGATAATAGCCTCAATGTGCTTTTGGCCTTAAAATAAAAAAATCTTTGTTTTACAAGGAAATTTACACAAGCAAAAGACAATACTGAAAATTACGTGAAATAAAAGTTAGCCTATTATTGATGTTTATTAATTAACAGCGTATTATTTATTTTAATATAACTAATATTTAATATAAAATATAATTATTAAAATAATATAATTAAAATAAAATTACGTGAAATAAAAGTTAGCCTATTATTGATGTTTATTAATTAACAGCGTATTATTTATTTTAATATAACTAATAATTAATATAAAATATAATTATTAAAATAATATAATTAATATAAAATTTACTTGAAATAAAAGTTAGCCTGTTATTGATGTTTATTAATTAACAGCGTATTATTTATTTTAATATAACTAATAATTAATATAAAATATAATTATTAAAATAATATAATTAATATAAAATTACGTGAAATAAAAGTTAGCCTGTTACTGATGTTTATTAATTAACAGTGTATTATTTATTTTAATATAACTAATAATTAATATAAAATATAATTATTAAAATAATATAATTAATATAAAATTACGTGAAATAAAAGTTAGCCTATTATTGATGTTTATTAATTAACAGCGTATTATTTATTTTAATATAACTAATAATTAATATAAAATAAATTATTAAAATAATATAATTAATATAAAATTACGTGAAATAAAAGTTAGCCTATTATTGATGTTTATTAATTAACAGCGTATTATTTATTTTAATATAACTAATAATTAATATAAAATAAATTATTAAAATAATATAATTAATATAAAATTACATGAAATAAAAGTTAGCCTGTTACTGATGTTTATTAATTAACAGCGTATTATTTATTTTAATATAACTAATAATTAATATAAAATATAATTATTAAAATAATATAATTAATATAAAATTACGTGAAATAAAAGTTAGCCTGTTATTGATGTTTATTAATTAACAGCGTATTATTTATTTTAATATAACTAATAATTAATATAAAATATAATTATTAAAATAATATAATTAATATAAAATTACGTGAAATAAAAGTTAGCCTGTTATTGATGTTTATTAATTAACAGCGTATTATTTATTTTAATATAACTAATAATTAAGGTTTTTTTAATTTTTAATTTGTTTTATTTTCTTTTTATTAAATAGATTAAAACCTTGTTTCTACTTTTATGAAAAGATCATAGTTTCAGGTGTTTAACTAATGATTTCAAAAAATGTATATTATTCATATTTCTTATTTTATGAATTCGAAGGTTTATATTTGTTAAATTTTTTTATTTAATTTCTTCAAAAATATATACTTTAAAAATTTCTAAAAGCTTTTCCCTATTATTTTGACTAGGCTATTGCTTTATTAACTTTGTTTTAATCACAATAGTATTTATTTTGAACACAATCATTTCTACTCAATTCATTTTTTTTCCGATAAGTAATTACTATTCATTTTACAATGTAGCAGTTTATAATATGCACAATCATAAATTGAATGCACTCACTTTAATAATTTTATAATTAACCTTTATTTTGATTTTAAAATTTTGTAATTATAAGTACTTGTCATGAGAAATTTATTAGCGTAATAAGACGCTCAGTCATTGACTTATTCATAGACTGTTCTCTAAACCGTGATTAAATCACTGCTATTATTCACTGCTCATTTACTCAACTGAATCCCACCCCACTAACAAGTTGTACTTTTAAACTATTTATTACCAAAAATAAATCATAGAACGTAATGGTAATGCCGTTCGTTTTGTAAAACTTTGACATTGTTAATAATGATTTTTAATAAAATTATGATGTTTTTAAAAATGGCATTTTGTTATCACATTTAAAGGGAATTTTTCGCTGAATCCAAATACGCCATTGGAATCGAATAACTTTGGGTTTTGGGCCATTAAAGGGCAAGAAATTAAGAAATTAAAAATTTTTGTCTAGAATCTGACATTTAGAGCACCATACATATCAAAAAATGTATGCTGAATTTTCACTGAATGTCACTAAGTTGTGTTAGCAATTAAAATTAAAATTTATTAGTTTTAAAAATCGTAAAGAGGGTACAGCCAAAGAGTCAACACTACTGACAAAGACGCAGAAAAATTACGAAACTTCTTCCTATTGTTATATACAAGGTATGTACAGCAGCAGTTTAGATAAATTTAGTCGGGAAGTGACTAGTGCTCCAGGAGGACATTCCAAACAGGCTGGGGAGTAACGTATCAGCAGATGGATAAGTAGACAATTTTGCGTACACGTCCTCCCCTTTTCTTTTCTGGTTAAACAAATTAGGGCTCGAGTTTCCGGAAACGATTTTGGATCGGGTAATACAATAGCGTTCATTCTAGGGTTGTTATCAAGTGTACTTGTAGTCGAATCAGTATAAGAAGATTGTAATATATATGTATTAAAAGACATTGTTGAACCACCGATATTTGATTCTTGAAAGAACCCTGGGTAAGAGAGATTGCAAATACCACCAGTTGTACCACTGATTACACTATCATAAACGCACTATAATGATAACCCTTATGAGAAATATGTGAGCGCTCGCTGATGGTGGCATCTTGCGGCAGTGTGTTCAACTATAGTTAAATAAATAATAATAATGTATATTTTTTTCAAACGTCTTGCAGAATGCAGCGTTTATAGCGGCACAGTCCAATTATTTGGACTTTATCCGATAATACTGAGCACGTTTTTTTTATAATTGTGGCTCCACTAGTACGTTTAAATTTAATGAATGAACGTTTTTCTAAAATTTTAGGGCTTTTAAAAATAATAAAATCTTTTAAAGTTTTGATGTGAATCTGAACTCCAATATATGTTAAAAACACCAAAACTTTGATGTTAATAACACAATTTAAACCTTTATCAAAAACTTTTTCGCTGGTCGTTTTCACCTGACCAAAATCATTTAAAGATCCCTCGCTTGCTACACTTGTTTTGTAATTTCTATCAAAGATTCTTTAGTACTGAAAACATAGCGAATAAAATGTATAATAAAAGTAATCATGGATTATTGAAGTTCTCTTTTGGCTCGGGTAGCATTAATTGAAGATGATACTTGATGCGGGAGCGATGAAACCAATATTTTCACAGTGGCTAGTAGCAATAATACTAGGGATTTGATTAACACAGTAACGAGATTTCTGTACTGCCAACTGTACGTGAGACGAACTGTAGGCCACATCTCAGACGCATTCGTCTTGTATGTCGCCCGACGTCTACTCTCCACTCAATATTGTGTACTGCATTGTACTCCGCCCTGCATTGTGTACTGCATTTGTAATTACAACATTGCAAAAACATTACATTCGTTAAGCACTTAATTAGTAATAAACAACACTACTGAGGACGCGGTACCGAATTTTTACACAAACTGTAGACAATTACAAAAATGTAATTCCTCCTCAACTAATAAATCAAGTATTTCGGTCATTTATCTTTAGTATTGTTTTAGATTTTTGATAAAGTGGGGCAGAGTGGAACACAAGACTGGAAGTGAGATAACGAATAAATAAACACACAACGGAGGAATAACAAACTCGATTACTCTAACTGTTGAAAGTAGCTTGGAGCCAGACTGACTCATTATACCGTGGGTATACAGTGCACTCGTGGAATTACAGGGTTCTAATGGCAGAGGCGGGACTCGAATTCCCCCTAATGGACGCCCATACAGGGGATGGGGAGCTAGAGGAAAATATATTTTTTACTAAATAAATTAGTTTTATTAGCATTAATTGTCGTATTTTTAATTTTTGTCGTTACTAATTTCAAATCATTTGATACAAATTAGTATTTTTACAGTAAGTTTTGTTATAAACAATTCAGTCGCGACTAAATTTGAGGTACATTTTAATCATTTACGGGAAAAATCATGTGCCAAGGGGGCAAAAACAATAACCAGTGTTGTTGAGCATATTTCGAAAGGAATTTCACGTAAGAAAATTTCATTTCAAGTCTTTCAAATATCACCATTTAACGTCCTTTACTCTCAAATCCCCCAGGGCTTCGCCACCTCTGGAAAACACTGTATAGAGGTCAGTGTTCAATCTGACCCCCTTGATGTGTACACTCAATTTTTGGTCGTATTTGTTTTAAAATCCACAGCGCTTGATAAGAAAACACAATAACACGATTTTAACAAATATAAAAACAACACGATAATCGCAAGTTTAAAAATATATTTATGGACAAATGAGTAATCCAGTCAGACAACACAACTCTCGGACGGTCCTTCCATCACATATAATCTCTGCAGGCTATTCTTCATCCCCACCAACCCTACTTGGAATTCCTTTCATCACCCTAATCTACTTTCACAACAAACACCCCAATTCATTCACCAACAAGGTGGAGAGATTGGGCGGGTGGGGGTTGTAAATGGGTCAACTTGGGGAGATTGCGCCGCCGAAAACAAATGAATCAAGGGGAAACCTTGTTGAAACTTTTTTTTCTTTGCAACTAGAGAAACTTTGTGTCGGTCCCCTCTCGGATCGATACTCAAGACTTGACTGGTACATTGTTTAATGGTTTTAGCCAGCAGCTCAAATCAAAAGACTTTTATAATTTCTTTACAACTGTCTTTCTCGGATTATTTTACATCTGAAATGTAAATTTGTGAATTAAAATTATTTACAGTTGTAGATAAGATTAATAGTTCGAAATTATAAATACAAATTATGCAAAGACTCACTCACTAACAACATAATTACTTAAAGTTAGCTCAAATCAAGCGATTAAGTGTCAAAAAAAGAAAATGGATCTCCAAATATTTCGAATCGAGATTAAGTAACATAAATCTAAAACATACACTAGCTAACAAACAAAAGTTAGTTTTATTTGATTTGTTTCTGTATTGTAATTTTTTTTAATATTTCGAATACACTGATTTAAGAATGTCCAGATGACATTTGGGGACTTGAGGTAAACCTAAATAAAACGGAGTACATGTGCATTGGAGGGCAGAGCAGGAATCTTCTATTGGATCACAACACAAAAATCAAGGCGTGTACAACTTGCAAGTATTTGGGAATGACAATTACGAGTAATGGGACTCTTGGACACAGCGATAAAAGAACGAAACACCTTGGGAAGAAGAGTAATACGGATACTGAACAGCATCATATGGGATCAATACATATCGAAAATAAACAAACATAGAATATATAATACCATTATAAAAAGTATAATCTCATACGGAAGTGATGAATGGCCACTGAAGAAAAATATCTTGAACTACTGGCGAAGAGCCGCAGGTCGGTCGAAACGGGAAAAGATAAAAGGTTTAAGAATCCGTGAAATCATGGATGCGAAGCACACCATTGTAGACATTAAGAAAAAACAATTTCGATGGTTTGACCATGTCCAGAGGATGAACGAAAATCAAGAAATGTATGTTAGACAGTTTTTGTGAACTTTTCTTTCTTTTCCCGTTGCCTTCAGCTGGGTTAGCTCTTTTTTGGAAACTGTGTTTTATGTTTTTGATTTTCGCTCGTTTTTTTTAATTTCACTTTTGAATATTCAACTTATTGGGGAATTTTGGGTGCTGTTTATTATCTTGTTTGGGGTTGAGGACCCAAAGCACGCTTTGTAGTGTTATTATTAGTCAATGAATTAGATAGAGTTATTAAGTGTATAAGAACAACTGTTCCCATTTAATTTGAAAAAAATCTGAAAACATGGCAGACAGGGTTTAGGATCGTACTTTTAATGTAATTTATGTTCATTTAAATAATTTATGCTCATTTTCCACTAAGTCCATTGACATAAAGGATAATGAGGAGACAGATCGACTGGCTGGACTGGGATTTGTATCTGGGTCTATTGGACCCGAGCCGGCTTTAGGCCTCTAAATCTCTCTATCGTCAGCCGGGTCTGGATTAACAAGCAACACCAGGCAAGATGTGATAACCTTCATGGACATTTCTATAGTAAGCGCCTTTGGGTAAGGTTTCTCATGGAGGACTTAGAGGGGTAACAGACGTCTTAAGCAGAGCACAACTAAGGAAAATCATGGGGATCATTACTGGGCACAATGGTCTGAGGGTGTATATGAACAGGATAGGTGCACAAAGAAACCGTGTGTAGGTTATGCATAAAAGAGAAAAAACTGCAGAACACATAATTTATGATTGTGAAGCTTTTGCTAAGCTGGAGGCCAAGGATATTTGGTCTCCAGGACCCTAGGGTCCTTCAGCAGGATGAGATAGTCAGTGGATTGTTGGAACTTAGGCCTACTAAAGGCACCAATCTGTTGAATTAGTACTCCTAAACTAGTGAACTAAACCCCTTGTTTAGTTGCACAATAGGTCCGTCGATCGCAATGCCTGGTATTTTATAATCTCTTCCTGTAGTATATAATGTAATCTAATCTAATGCTCATTTTAACGCTGATTATGACTGTAACCAGATTAAAAAAAAGACTGTGATATTGTTACCTTTTGGAAATTTTTTTGTCGTAACTTCAGGTATTTATTGCTATTATTTTTTTTTTGTTTTATTAAAAATACGCAGCTAAAATTTTAAGGTAACTTGAATTATATCTTCCCAGATCGATTGAGGTTAGAACCCTAAAGCTCCCTCCTCTAATTACGCCTAAGTATTGAGGTTACAGTGAATCGATGCGCCACAACTCGAACTTCCGTATAGTATTACATCACTAGAGAAATTCGTCCCTCCAGATAGAATTCAAGATCAGAAGATGCTTTGATACGTATACCTGTACATTATATATAGCAACAAGCAAGGCCCGTCTTCAGGAATAATTTACCCACAAGTTACGCGTCACAGTTCCTTCAAAGACGTCTCTTGAAACTGTCAGATAGAAACTGTATCGTCGACACTTCGTCTGTTCAAACGGATGCATTTACCGAATCATTACTGAATAACCATTCCGAGTTTAAACCAACAGAGCAAAAATACTGATTCATGAACATCAATATGAATGAAAAATGGCGTGATTCATTTATATTGATATTCAAACAAACGAGATATACAAATTTTATTACTTTTTTAAGATTTCGAACGATTGCCATTTTGAAACGTTAACGGATTTTGCTTTTTAATAGACTTGTCGAAGCAACGAGTAATGTCAAAAGTTTTTAGCGTCAAGTTTGAATTAAATCGTATCAACGAGGCAGAGCGATAGAATAATGGAAAGAATAAATATTACTGTGGTAACCATAGACTCAAACCAACGACCTTGAGATACACAAATTCAGTCGCAGCACGTGTGTGTAATGACCCTTCCTACTTGGTTAATAATTTATGTTAATAATTTCCTGGTATTACATCCAAAAATAAAATAAAATCTGCCAAAAACCATTTATAATTTCAGATAAGAAGCTCCGATACAAGGGTACTTTCAGGTTATTTATAGCCTAACTACACATACAAGAAAGAACCCTCTCTAGTAATAATTTATTCTGCGACACACATCCTCGCTAGACGTTTATGTGTGTGGCACAGCCAACTTGATATCGTCGACGCTTTTATGCTTTGGCTGGCTGGATTTATATATTTCACTAAATAATATGCAGTACTGTAACATACAAATTTAAACTCACGTAATGCTACGAAAACATTCATATGAAATATCTTATTTCAGATACATTTCCTTGATTTTAGAGCTGGCTGTGCACTGGAAGCGACTAAATATTCACTGATCCTAATATAGAGAATAATGAAACTACATCCACTTTGATTGAAAGGCAATTACAGTCGAACATGGCTCTGGTTCCGTTTAATTAGAATTCGCATCTTGTAATCGCTTGTAACTAGTTGATCATGGTTCACCTGCAGGATTTTATTTTTGTTTGCTTAAATTGTTTTATGAATTGATTGTTACACGTCGTAATGGATTTGACTGACAATGAAACCCGTAACTGCTTCTTAAAGACTCTAAACATTTTTTATCACTTTATTTTTGTGGTTATTGTTTGCCAATGTAATTTCAAACTTCAGTAACTATGCTATGAATAGTCATGCAGCCTCATAAATTATCTTGCTTGAAGAGGAATGTTGGAAGTTTGTGCCAGTATTTCTCTGGTATTGCGGTGGCTAGAAATGTGCACGCGCCAAGTAGATCCACTTTTTTGGACTTCCCGGAATTACAGGAAAATAACCGTAAAACACTGCTGGCCCAATTTTATTTGCGCTCAACTCGGGTCAGATTTTTCTTCAGTAGCTGGCGTATTTCTACATCTGTAGTTCCTGAAATACTGCTTTAAGAACTTTAAACCTGATTCGCTCCGTTTATACTTACTTATGCATGAATGAATTTGCTCATGAATGAGTTAATATTGCTCAGCGACCTTTGTAAATCCATTGCCCCTGAGTTGCTCAGTTTACGGCGCCTTTTCCAGCCCTACCATCTTAATGAAGTTTAGAATTCGGAGACGATTCAAGGTGGGTAACTCCCCCACTTCTAATTGGTGACTTAACAATTCCTTACTGCGGTTCTTAAAATGCTTGCTATGCAAATTCCTTTTTATTTTTTTTCTCTTGGCCTTCATTACGGAGGTTTTGCTCCGTTTGGTGAGCATTTTGTTGTGCGGCGAGCTCCTGCTACTATATGTTATATTCTTACTTATGTTGTTACAATGAGTAGGTCGGGAAATAATATAAATCTACATATTCATAAGTCTAAAGTTCTCCCAGAGCTCTGTTTGATACGCCATTAGGCCGGTGTCATTCACGCCATCAATAAGGGTCGCTTTACACTTTAGTTACCCAAGCTATGTAGAGTAGTGTGTGTGTGTGTGTGTCGAGTAGATAAGTGGGAGTAGTGTGAGCTACAGGTACGGTGAGATCGCTAAACCCATCAACTGCTCATTTCAGCTGCCTTTGCCGGATACATTATATTCATCCATGACAAGATATTTGTTATGAACATTTTATTTTTTCAGAACTTTATAAAGTGAAAGTACTGCAATTGTATTAAAAAAAACTATTTCATACAAACAGTTTTTCATGTTTCATGATATTTAAAATTGAGTTTTACGTTAATGTTAAATCAAAAACTATTACACAGATTTCATTAAAATTTAGAAGGACAGTAGGTGTTTTCTCACCTTTTCCTCGATAAATAACCGCTATAAAAAATTATAAACTTCTCAAAAATAGATAACAATAAAATGAACCTTAATTATTCGTGCATAATTAAAATTTTATCAAAACTCTGTGAAAGTGCATTTAATATTCATTGGTACAAAGTTAAACGACGCTAAACACTTCAGCATATTGTTGCCAACTATACTAATGGTCCGGCAGCACGCCAGAAAAGCAACCACTCGCTAAGTGCAGTCAGTCACTAAAGTAAACTTAAACCACTGCATCGGGTGGAACAATTTATTTAATTTGACAAATAAACCGTGATGCATTATTATAACATGACTTGGCGTGTACGTTTGGCAACAGGGTGAGTTCTATAAATACATCGTCTAATTACGACGCCCGATTTCACCAGCTGAGTTATAAATATTGTTAATTTGATCTCCGTTGTATTCAATCCACAGCGATGTTAAAACACCGCATTCACAGTACTACATTTCCTTAAACACACTACATTCTTTCATTCTATGGTTTTTACAATAACATACCAGTAAGTTTTTGTAAGAACTCGTCTACGTAAAACACCACTTATTGTTCAAACAATAAGTTATGATTAATTGTGCAAAAATATATGCATACTTTTTCTTAATTATTTCTCCAAAAGGTCCGCCTAAAACAGGAAAATAGACCTTAATTCTCAGAATCGCATAGGATTTTACTCAAAATTTGGTCACGCATGAAGATTCATAGATCAAACCAGCGTACCAAATTTGAAATAAAATAAATTTATGGTTTCAGAGTAAATTGAAAGAATAAAACCGATTGACGATAAATTTCGTTTAGTTCGAACACGATGAATACGTGCTTCCCTAAGGTATTTTAATCGAACAAGTAATACATGACCGAATGATCTATGATTATCACAGATCAATGGATAACATAGTGATTCAAGCAGGACATAAAAAGCACTGTACAATTCTGCCGGCATTTCCATATATAATAGTAATAATTAATGCGATAAACAATTGTTACTTCGATTTATCGACTGGAATAGCAAAAAAACTTAACCCTATAGCCTATCTAAAGTGGAAGTATGCAGTCGAAGCAGTATTTAATATTTATACTCCGGACAAACACAACTAATAATTCAAAGAACAGTAGACCTCGCAGTATATTCTTAGGTCTTACCGTGAAGCCAGTATTACAGGAAATAACCAACAATTACACTCGTCAGTTATTTAGACGCAGCCATCTTAAGGCGGAAGTGAATGGAGAAAAATCTTACACATACGTTGTATAAGGTTTTATGCACGGTACCTTTGTATAAAATTTCAAAACAATCGGTCAACTCGTTTGGCTAAAATTTCAACACACGCACACGTATCGGTCAATAAGAGTCTGGTAATTTAATTGCAGATTTATCACCGAACAAAACTTCCGTGTTTCAATTTACACAAAGTGCTTCCACTTTCTTTATTCAGTGATTGCAACTTTTCTCGAAAACTTTTATCTGCTTCCTACGCGATCTGCTTTCATTGCTATTTCACTTTATTAGTTGCATATTACGGAGACTATGGCTAAGCAATAGTCTCGTTTCATTGAACCGACCTTGTTAAAAGTTTGAGGTAGTAAATTTACCGGATAAATTGAGTTTGTAATTACTTGCGAACATAAATCCATCTGGCTTTACTTTAACTGTTTAAAATAAATCGATGGTCAATTTTCACTAATGCAGTAGTCTCGATTAACCTTCACGTTAATTCTGTTACCTGACATTATGTAATGAACAACAAAACAAAACACTAATATTGGACACGACTTATTTATAGCATAGGCTACAGCGGCTGACGTTAAAAGGTTATTCTAAGATAACATTGATAACAGAAAAGTAAATGATATTATCTCGTAGAAAGAGATAGAAACACTTCAAATAGTGTCAACAAATTCAGAAATAGTGCACGAATGTTTCTATTGAAAGATAAACATTCTTACAATATTCACGATAATACCATTCAACTTACAAGTCGATCACGTAACAGTCACGTGAATTACAAGAGCTGCTCTTGTATATGTTACATGAATTTTTGTTAGAAGGTTACGTAGGTATAATTTATTGTAATAAGTAGTACCTATAATTGTAAAATTTGCATAATATATTATTAGAGTTAAATAGAAAATTTAAGAGTTTTACATTTTCCAAAATAATAATAAAACATTATGTGCTATAATAATTTCAACTGATCACCGAAAGTACGAGTCCATTTTTGTTTTCGTCTATTCTGTCATCCGTCACCCCCAAAGGTATCGCGAATGACGGTTCATCGAGACTCTACTGACGGTAGACTACTTTCTAACTTCAAAACGGTTACTCTATAAAGAATATATATATATATATATATATATATATATATATATATATATATATATTTTAATATGCCTTTAACCCTTTTCGTGTCATTGACGTTATGCATGCCATTGCTTTTTCCTGCCGGTCGATTACAACCAACCACTAATTTTCGCCAAGGGTTACTAGCGTATTTATAAGCATATTTAATAAAATCTGATTGCATTCAACGCATTACCAATGCAAAATTAACGCATTATTACCATGGAATTCGTGCCATGACGGTAATAACTTGCGCGGCTTTGCTGTTTTGCTTGCACCATAGTTTTGAAATTTGTCACTACAGTTTACCGTTATCGATTTATTTCGGTTTAAAAGTCCGCCCATTTTAAAACGCGATAATGTGTGGAGTTGGTTATACTTATCAATGAGACGTCTATCAGGTAAAGAAGCATGCTAAGTTTGAATTTTATTGGTCAAGACGTTTTAGATATACAAAATAGTTTGTTAAAAACAAAATGGCGGCTAATGGGAAAATGAAGCGTGTAGGTTTAGAATCTGCTCCCGAGAGATTGCCGTAGTTTTGAATCATCCTGTATAAACAGAACGGTGTAATTTAACCCCGCTAACTGGGTACGGGAACAGTAACCATAGCAGGCCTAGATGCAGGTCGAATATCCGGGTGAGAGGGTGGTGTAGCTACACACACCCCCTCCTCGAGGGGTACAGGTGTTCAGGCTGTGCAATGAAATGTACCATTTTTTAAAACAAGATATACACAATATTAAGATCAACTAATATGGGAAACCCCGGCCCGCGTCGCGGGATATCCCAGTTCGCAGCTACACTAGAACATTGATAATAACATTTCTGATATATAACTGATGTTTTCGATTATGCAATTTGGGAGATGAGATGCTCACTGAAAATTCGCCTTCCAGCACTTTTCGGTAATCGGTTGCTCAAATTTTTGAAATTTACTGTTTTTCTCCAATTTATTCTAAAACTGTAATTTTAGTTATTCTAAATTCGGTGTATAATGCGCATAAGGGCTCATATACAAACTCGCTCATGAGCCGAACAGCTCATAGAAGACCCTTTATCATGAAATATAATTTTTCTTAATATTGATAAAATAACTAGTAGTTCCAAGACCTCAATTCCCCGATATTCTTACTCAATTGCCTGATCACCGCTCCACGACAGCGCTCGTAACCTTTTCCGCCAATTTAACCTGTAACCGTAATATTTATGGAAAATGTTACTGAGCCAACTTTTATGCTCTCTTCAAGAAGCGGTCAAAATTATGATAGGTCTTGCCGTTCAGCCAATATTACAGGAAATAGCCAGCAACAACACTCGTTATCGTTAAATCAGAGTGAAAGAGTAACAACCAAATTTTAAAACAATCTGTCAATGCGTTTTACCAAAATTGCGTAACAAATAAACACAAAAACCAAATGCTCAATATTTTAGAGGAGTTTAATTCGTTTTGTAGCTAAATGGTAAAACGTTTTTGTTAGAAATGTTGCATATTTTTATACGTCGCTTTCGAGATACTCCGTGGATAGTATAGTGTAGACATCTTTAGATTTTAAGCTTCTTATATAATGGGTACCAAATTTTGAGAAAAACCTGATGAAACGATTTCGAGAAATTAGACCGATAGTGTTTCAACGACTGCTTTAGGCCCGTATTTCTTTGGCAATAACTGAAAGTGAGGAAGTAATGTTTAGGATCACTTATTTTGTTGACCGACCGAAGCTAGGACTGTTTCAATACGACCGTGCAACATTCGGTTTATGTTTGTTAAGCAGTTTTGGCAAAACACACTGACCGATTGTTTTGAAATTTGGTACAAAGATACCTTGTATAAAGCCTGAAGAAAGGCGAAAGATTTATACGATTTGAAGGGAGACTATAGTTTGAGGGAAACTAGCTGCACCTATAGAGGAATTATGTGTATTCCTCTATATTAAGGTATCCGAGTCTAACACACACTTACACTTACCACACTACACTACGACTTTAACTCTTTACACTCACACTTACATTTAGGGAGGCGATAATATCCTCAATGTGCTTTTCGCCTTAAAATAACAACAACAACAAATAAATAAATAAAGCCTGAACGATTAATGTGCAAGGTTTTTTCCATTCACTTCCGTTTCAAGATAGCAGCCTCTTATTTAACGATTACGAGCGTAGTTGTTAGTTATTCCCTGTAAAACTAGTTGAACAGCTCATCGTATCACAATTTTTACCGTTTTATGCAGGAAGAGCGTAAAATATCCAGTTAAAGTTGGCCCAAAAACATTTTTCGAAAATATTGCAGTTACCAGTTAAATTGGCGGAGAAGGTTGCGCCATGAACCAAATGTAGGTCTTAAGGGAAGAGTTGTCGGCAGCTTTTGACATTATAAATGTCAAGGCCCTTACTGTCCTTGTAACAAAGGCAATCAGTTATTTTCCTTAACGCAATGTTGCAGTCCACAGTTAATCCTTCATAATCCTTCAGCCAGTAGGTCAATCTATCATACAACTTAAATAAAATCTCACCGCGAGGAAACAAATACTGTGCAACTATCATTGTACGTGAAGCGTAAGGTTGCAACAAAAATAATCGCGGTCTGCAGATGTTTCGCTGACCTAATTTCACTTTTTTTTAAAAAACTTAAGAATTAACAAAGTTAGGACTTTCTCAAAATCTACCTATCTATCTATCTCTACATATTTGTGTGTGCGCGCGCGCACATGTATGTACGTATGGAAAACAAGATTTTAAAAAATCCTGACCTATTTTTTATCCGTAAACTATTTTTTTCTTTTATTCGCTGCAGGAAATGACTGTTCTGTTTCAACAAGACCGTTTGGCTTTGGTTTCTGTATTTGTTTTGGTTTCTGTTGGTGTATTGGCAGTTTCGGCAAAACGTATTGCGTTTTAAAATTTTGTACGAAGGTGCTTTGTATAAAGCCTGTGCTATGTATATGTAAGACCTGTTCCCACTCACTTCCGTTAGAGATGGCTGATTTGCAATAACGAATGTAGGCTACGCATTGAAAAACGCATAAACTGATTGTTTTGAATTTGGAAAGAAGGTACTTTATATAAAGCACGTATACGATGTATGTGTAAGACTTTTCCCCATTCACTTCCGTTCCAAGATGGCGGCCTCTGATTTTCAATGACGAGTGTACGCAGTTTTAGCCAAACGCATTGAACGATTGTTTTGAAAATTGGTAGAAAGGTACCTTGTACAAAGTCCGAATTACGTATGTGTAATATTTTTTCCATTTACGTCCGTTTCAAGATGGCAGCCTCTGATTTAACCATAACGAGTGTACATAGTTTTGGCCAAACGCACTGAACTACTGTTTTCAAACTTCGTACCAAAGTACTCTGTATAAAGCCCAAATGACGTTCTTGTAACCTTTTTTTTATTCATTTTCGTTCCAAGATGGCGGGTTCTGATTTGCAATGACGAGTCTACGCAGTTTTGGTCAAACTCAGACACTGTAATTTGGTACAAAGTTAACTAAACTTGTACAAAGCTTGAAAAAAATGTGTATATGATTTTTTCCCATTCCCTTCCGTTTCAAGATGGCGGGCTCTGATTTACGTTTAAAGTGTAGTGGTTTATTTCCTGTAACACTGGCTGAACGGCAAAAGATATCATAATTTTGACCGCTGCATTGAAATTATAATCTTTTCTTTATCAGGACTCGGTGGTCCAGATATCTGACAATTTGCTGCGTCTTTGAATTTGCGCACCTTAAGGTGGTAGGTTCGACGCTGCAGTAACTGCCGTAAGCTTTAGATTTCCTTTAACACCGAGCCCTCGTCATCATTAGTCTAACTGGCGTAAGGAGTATAATAGTAAAAAAACAAACTTTATCAATGCTCCATATAGATCAATATCCGAAAAAAAAGTAAAGGATGAAATTTTAGGGATTCATTTTCACAAAATCGGCTCAATTTTTTACCACATAATAAACAAAGAGAAGTATAACTTTGAAACACTAATTACGGGTTACAAAACAAATCTGGAAGAAATCTAATGGCCCACGAATGACAACGCGAAGCGAGAAAGATCAAATTTGTCTGTACATATAAGACCAACACATTAGATAAAGATCAAACATTTTTTAACATGCAATACAAATTAAACTAAAACATGCAATTTTATTCTAATTTGCTATAATTTTTAGTAACCCTGAGTATTCCATTTACAGTTTTTATAAAATAAAACAAATACTTGAGCCCGTTGTAATTGTTAGAGGCTTCTCCATAAATTAAAAAAGAAGTAATAATTTATAATTTACATTTGCAATAATACTTTACTAGTTCACGCATCATACTTGGAAAAACAAAATTGCACTAATTAGGAGTGCAATCCAGCAATGTCTCGCTGACGTGATAGAAGCGAATTTCCAATTTTTTAAAAATATTTTTATATCCTAACTTCACAAACATAAACAGCATTAAAATCTGCATATATTAGCTTCAAATTATATTGAAAATACGAAAATTAATCCTGACTGCCGTTAAAAGATTGTTTTAATTTCAACGGATTATGAAAATATCTATTTATGCACTTTTTAACTCGGATTACGACGATGAAAAAAAAATGAAGACAAAAAAGTTATAAATTTTTAAAGATTTAAAATGGCCGCCATTTTGAAAATGTTAAACTAATTTCGTAATGAACGAACTCGTCCAAGCTATTATAATAATCGATTTCTGTGCCAAGTTTCAATAATATCGGACCAAAATTGCACATGTGAGCGTGCTAAAACACAAAAAAATGTAACGCCCCTCAAAAAGAGATCTAAAGGTCAGAATTGGTACTCATTTGAAGTGTCGGAGCTGGGTTGAACCATAACCCAATGGTTCATTTTTCCCAATGAAAATTCGCTAACAATAAAAATGTGTTGGAAGCAGTACATTCATAAGTCGCCTCGTAGTCATTACATTGTATGTACACTAAGGCCGACTATCTGTGCTCATGGAACCTTCGTTATCAACCAAACCAAAAAAAACATAGCTGAGTTGAGTCACAAAGCTGGGTTGCAGGGTTGGTGAGACCATAGAATATAAATGCACTATAGTGATAACCCTTATGAGAGCTTTGTGAGCGCTCGTTGCTGGTGGCATCTTGCTGCCGAGTAATCAATTACAGTTGAATATTGAAAAGTACTATTTTCTCAATCGTCTCCACCTCCTGTCCTTGCAGCGTTCGTAGCGGCCGATAGTGTAACTACTTGGACTTTAGCCGCTAATATCGAGCACGCTTTTTATAATGGTGGCTGCATTTGTAGACCGTTTATATTCAACTGTGGGGCGAAGAACTAATATTTTCAGAAAAAAGCCTCCTCTCCCCCCACCTGCCACGCAGCTAGCATCTCGGTTTATGCTAGCTACTAAACGGCCTTACAGTAAACTTGGACGCAAGTAGCATAGGTCGAACCGTACTCAGTCTACCTCACACTTTTGTACACCAGGGTTTACTGCCTTTTTTTTATTGTATTAATCCTTTAACATTAAAAAAAACTACACGTCTAACGAACGAATCATATTTAATTCATTCAAAATATCACAAATTTTGATCGTAAAATCCACACATTCCAGGCCACGAAAATTGTGCATTACTTTACAACTGTTTGCAGATATACGTAAAAGTAACCAATTATATAATTTATAAATACAATGTTATATCATAAAATTGTAAGTAGCCTAAGTTTTAGTTCACCAATGATAGAGAATTTCCATTGGAAAAATTAACTTCGGTAGCAACCATCATAATAAGACCCAAACCTGGCACAAGGCAGGATACCTCTAAATTACGTTTTGAGGTGTAGTTAAAATTTGTGTGTGCTCGCGCGCGCGTGCGTTTTAACACTCTCATTTTGGCAATTTTCATCCGATTTTATTCAAACCTGACAAAATAATCGATTATTACAATAGTTTGGACAAGTTCGTCAACCGGCGAAATTCGTCCAACAATTTCAAAATGGCGGTCATTTCGAATCTTTACAAATTCATAACTTTGTTGTCTTAAATCGTTTTGAAAATACGATTTCACCACCGTAATCGGCGTTTAAAATCTAATTTTACGGTGGTTAGGGTTCGATTACGTATTTTCAATGTAATTTGTAAGTTTAAAATTGTAATGCAAGAAGATTTTAATGCTGTTTATGATGCTGTTTAAACTTACAAGTAATGAATTACCATTCATAATGAAAAGAATACTTTTGGAAATTCGCCACCATCACGTCAGCGATACAGCTGCGTGTAATCATTGTAATACTGTAAGGTCTGTGAAACAATTTTACAAAAACAATAACCAGTGTAAAACTTTATTTAATAACTGTAAATGGAAACAATAATAATGCTAACTATAAATTCAACACATTACAACTAATTTAATTAAAATTATGCACAAGTAAACGTACGTTTTATGTGGTGTTTGGGTAAAAAAAGTTTTAGTTTTGATTTGGGGAATTTATAATTAGCATTCAAAAGGGGATTGGAAATGTCCACAACACTATAAAAGTTGACATCTAGAAGGAAACTAATTTAGTGAATGTTTTATATAATACTGAATTTTTATTACCTCTTTTATGGTTTATTGTTGCGCAGTTTTGGCTCCTTTACACTTCTCCTCGTGTTTATCACGTGTTCATGTGTTTTGTTATTAGTTTTAATTTTTTGTTATCCCCTGACATTCCTTTAACGTAACAGTTTTAATATGTAAAGATTGCATTTTTATAATTTGTATACATGAACTTTGTAGATGTGAGGTGATGTTTTCACAATACCTAGCAACTGGTCAGTAAAATTAAAGATTACAAGAGTGATTTCTCATTTGTTAATGTCTGAACTGTTAGCAAATTCTGAACTCTTAAAAAATGTATTATTGAAAATATGATTGATATATTATTTGTGTCTAGTTCTATAAGCAATTAATTAATCCTGTTTTTGCTATTTCATAAACTGTAAAAAGTATAGTGAGAAATAATTTTTAGTACTTTTTTCAGACATATCTGACTTTAGAACAATTTATGTTCTATTTTTAAGCTAGACAAAACATTTGTTTCAATGTTAAATTTAAAACTATTTTAAATAATTTAATTGAATTTTAGATAGTATATTGTTGTACATTAAATTTAAAGCTAGCAGACTAAACATGTAAACACGTTAACAGAACTAACTTTTATTTAATTTTTTTCTGTTATTTGTGGTGTACATTTTTTTTACATATGACTGCCTGAAGATGACCTTAGTAAATGACAAAACAAGTTGCTCAGTTTTCAAAATGCTGTATCAACGTATATTTTTTTCAAAATCTTATTGATCTTTTAGAATTTGTAAGGTATGAAACTGCTATTTAGAAAATCATTCATCAAAACGACCGTCACTACATTATCCCTTCTGCAAGATACAGCCTATAAGTTATATATAATTATGTTTTTTATAACTGACTTATAGAAATTAATCATAACACTCTTCATTATTATTTGGTAAATTACCTGTTACTTCTAATTTCTTTAAAAAAATTTATCATCGTTGCTATTAATAAATAAAATTGTGGTTTTATCCTTTCCAAAAATAAAACTTTGTAGAAAGTTATTTACAAAATGGTTTCGCAGTAATTATTTAGTTTTTCTTTATGCACATATGCTATTTGAGTACATGTTTTTAACACAACGTTTGCTTTAACATTTTAGTTAATAAATTTTCACCGACACGTATTTATTATCTCGACTTAGTTTCCTTTATTTTTACACTTTTTCATTAACACTTACAGAATATCTGAAAATACAAACTACATAATATTGTATGCACTACTAGGGTTTGCATAAACGAATTACTAACGCTGGCATTTCTAGTACAATGTATATTTCTGTCTGCTGACGCATTTCATATTCGCACTTTCAAAGCAACTAAAATGTTTGTAATTACACAGTACTGCACGTAATTGTTCTGAAAATGGAGTCTACCTTAAATGCGTAGTAGAGAGAAATTAACAAAGCTAGAAAATTAATAATATTATCACTAACAAAAATAAATTACTATTAAGTTATTAAATTATTACTATTAAATTTAAAATGTTTCTTTCATAAATGAAATAGTTCAATCGTTTTTTAAATTTGTTTTATATTCATGTTTCCTTTCTTTACACATGTCAATCTTCATAGTTTTCATCAATATGTTTTTAAATTAATGTTTATTTATAGTTATTCTGTTTTATTCCACATTCTTAATTTAGTTCACAACATTGCACTGTTGTTGCCCACAAAACGATCAAACCCTTTCCATACAGTTTTACACAACAATTTGCTTTGCGAAGCTGGCTCACTGTTAATTTTTATGAGTGCCCTTGAGAATTGGAACCAGATTTCTTTATGCAAGACATTCAGGCATTAGAACAAATTGGTGATTTTTTTTAATTCACTTACTTTTTTCACTAAGTTTTATTTTTAATGTCTAGGTATATTACGTTTTTCTTTCATATTTTAAGGTATTTGTTTCTTTAAGATTTTACCTGCTGTTTACATTTGTTCTGCATATAAGTAGTTTTGCAGTTTTTCCCTACCCAAATGATTTAATTTTTACAATTTGTTCTACATGACTTAATCCTCTCCAGTTACTATCATACTTATTTCTGTTGATTATTTATAAAATCTTTATAAGAGATAAAATTATATTAAATTTAAAATTTTCCAATATTTAATCGGGATATGTTGTTATTATTTATTTTAAAACTGTTGACACAACATACACGGCCGCAACGATATCCATTCAGGGTGTTTACGATTTGCATTTCTGTCACTTTCCTCATTACTTGTAGCAAACAGGCAACCCTGAGTATCACTAATTGCTCATTAACCTTAATTGAATAAGCCCTCTTATTGAATATAACTTGTTTGCATTATCTGCCTATAAATTAGTTCACCAATATTGACACTTCTAATTAAATGGCAGCAAGTACTGATTGGTGGATATAATTACAATAATTGGCAAGAATCAAACAAAGCTTGTTTTTACACACAAAACACCAGATTCGTTTAGTTCAAACAGCCCACTTTTAGATAATGGGCTCCGGTCCAATTAACAGACACAAAATTGCACAGGAATTATATATCAAAAGCTGTAATTTATAATATTGTAGTTAAAATTAATACAGTATTATTGTTTCTTGGTGTTTTTGTAAATTTTACTGTTACGCCTAATTTCTATTTAAATGGAATACGAAAGTAGTAAAAAAAGACCAGACAAAACAAAATCAGTTTTAATTTCTCACTATACAGAATATAGAGCTGTTGTAATTGTAAAAAAATGAATTTATTTGTGAATAAATATGTTTTAAACCTTCCTAGCTGATTTTGAATTGCATTCTGAATAGCACATCACTCAATTTTTTTCCATTTTCAGAAATAATTGTGTTTAAGTCTTTTCATGGTCAAACGCCTCTAAAAATGAAAGTCTAAAAATGAAACAAGATTTTTTTCAAAAATCTGTTCTAACAAAAAAATATCATTACAGATAAATTACTATGATTTTTCTTATTAGCTTCTAAACCAGGTACCATATTAGTTTTGCAAATTTTTCATAAAATTTTTGCTTTTAAACATTTAATTTCAATTAATATAATTGGTATTAATATTCACTGGACATAAAAACCGTGTATATTCATATCAATTATCTGATCATATCATTTAATTCTTAATTTTCTACTGTCATTAAAAAAAAGAAGTTTATGAAAGCTACATTTCCCTACTTGCTTGGATACTGAACAAAACTGTCATACATCAGTTCTAACTATTGCGTTATGTTTACACGTTCACTATTAATGACAGACAAGACACATAAAAGTATAGAATTCATTTGATTTTAACAAAGATCAAGCTACTTTCTGGTTGTGTACTTCTTTCAGTTGTATATGTTGACCACTCATCATTATTTTTAATTTTTTGTAATATCACATACAGATATTTACAACTAAAATTTGAATAAGTGAAATCATTTAGACATAAGACCTCACTGGATTTTTTTTTATGACCATCTGTTGTTAAGACATCTAACTAATCAAAAATCTGGAGCAATAAAGCGTAAATTTAATTTGTTCTTAAACATTTAAGAAATTTTAAATTTACTGTTTAGAAATTTCTCTTATAAAATTCAGTTTTTTGGTGTCACAAATTTAAATTAAAAAATTCTAACAGCTATTCTTTATTGCAAAACTCCAAATGCTTTCCATTTCCAGTTTTGTCATCCCTTCTTACCTCGGTTAACTTGTAATTAATACGCCGACAATTAATATCAAAGTTCTATCGTAAGCTGAGCATTGTTTCAGAAAACTTTACCCATTATTCTTGCTCTTGTCTCGTTAAACCCTTAAATACCTACACACACTTTCACCCACTAACGACAATGCACAATCCATATTAATTATAGAGCAGTGGATGTATTATCTAGGCTTGCTAGGCTAGCTGCAAAGCCCAAATATTGATGACAAAACAATGAATGTACATTTCTAAAGCCCGACCCACATAAAACTACCCATATTCATTGTTATTCTGAATATAAAAAACAAAATTAAGACGTTATTTTGATTTTAATATTAATATTTTTACTTGTCTTCCCCTATTATTAACTGACAGCAACAGCAAAAGAGTTAGGGAGGGGGAATATGACGTTTTAACACAGCAATCTTCACTTTGTCACAAAACCTGCACGTAAACAACACTGATGTTTGTGCATGTTTTTCTGAGTGTGTGTCATGCTGGTATATTGTTACAATTTTTTTATTTTATTATTACAATTAACAATTTAATTATTACAGTATATATATTTAAATAAAATTTAGAAAAAAACACATTTTTTAGGGTCTACCCTTAAATATTTTGTGATGATACACGTGATCAACCTTTCTGTTTTTTTTATTACATTGTTCTTTTAATTAAAAGACAGATTAAATTAGATAAATAACAGTATTAGTTTTTAGATCAATATTTTAGTGTCACCTGAAGATTGTTAAAAATCTCTGTTATTATTTTACTATTAAGTTCAGTAAGAAATTCAAGATTACAAATTCATTTATTCAAGTGAAGTTGTTTTGATTTGTAAATATCAATAAATGGGCCTACATGTGTAGTTTAAATATAGGAAACTAACACTAAAAATGAAATGAGATAGTGTTCAACTTACAACACCAGATACATTAGCCATTGTTATATAGTCAATGTTATTGTTTATAATAACTGAGCAAGTTTAATTTTCTGAAAAAAAAATCTTAATGATGGCTTATTCACGCTATTATTTCTAATAATTACATATTTACTACCATTTGTACATTGGAAACAATACGGGATATTTCAAGAGTGTGCTTCTTTTTCTTAAGTGCCTAATCTAAAACATCAAAATTTGAAAGTAGAAGGTAAACTATGTTGTTCTAATATTAACAGACCAAAACAAACCTTCAAGGTTTTATAAACAGACCTGTCAAAAATACAAACTACACGATGCACAACCATAAGTCACAAAAAGTGGAAAAATCTACATAATAGCTTTTATTTAACGAAACAAACATGAGATCAAACTATTGAAACAACTCTAGTTTGGTATCTTTTTTTAATCCATTATTCATTTTTGTGACTTAGTGTTACTGTCAGTTTTGGTTTTTAATTTTGACTGCTCTGAGCATCAGCTTTCAGTATTAGTTCGTTTTTCGATAAAGTACTTTAAAATAGGCCTAAACATTTAGGATTATGTTCTAGTTTTCAGTTTTAGTTTAGACATTTATGAATATGAGTTCATTCAGTCTCAAAAAATTTTGAATTGCTCCATATAAACAAACAATGGTAATTTTCAAGTTAGAAGCTATTGACAGTAAAACTGCAAGATCAGCCTAGGTTCTCAAAATCTGATAGAACAACTTTTTTTTTTGAGATATTTTTCAAACTTGGTTTTTTGGAGATAACCTATTTGTTTGGTTTGGGGGATGTAAAAATAAATATTGTTATTACTAACAGTTTTTCCAACATTTGCCACAATGTTTGGTGTATACAAAGCAATACAAGACGTTTTTAGAATATAGATCAACTCTCATTCTCAAGTGCAACAGTTAAATTATTTACTGTTACATACACAGAGTATTTTCTATATGTCAGATATTTTGTGTAGTGTTTTCTTTGTGACTTGTAGCTTCCGGATCACACACAAGTTTTAGTGTTATTTCTGGTTTGACCATTCACAGATTTGCCTGAACGTTTTTAAGAATTACAACATAGCGTTATGTTCTAGTTGTACGATTTTGTTTTAAATTAGGTACTTAAGAACAAGAGTTAATCCATACTCTCAAAACATTATGTACTTTTTTGTAAGAAGAATTAATAAGCCAATTCTGGTATCAATTTCACAAATGATGGCAATGAAGTAAAAACTTTGGAAAAAGAATATGTCTTTGCTCAAAATCATTAAAACCAATTTAGCGACAATCTGATTTTTGTTCATTTTGGTTGTTTTGGTTGTTTTCCACATAAAGGTGCTTTAAAGATATAATTTTTTTAAGACAAAAAATAGTTCTGTAATGTAGACAAACCTACTTAGCACACACAATCTTGTCAGTTATTCAATTATATGTACAAATACACATAATAAATACATACATTCAAATAAAATCACTTTCCAAGGGAACTAAAAATATATGTTCCTCAATGTCAACAATCGCCATAAAAAGTAAAATCGGAATTAAAATTAAGTTTTATGCTTATTTTCCCATGAAATTTCTTTTCTCGTTTATTATCTTCTGAGGTATTATATCTTTACTACCAGCATTTTATTATTTCATAAAATGAACTTTATAAAAAGTAGACCTGAGAAAACAATTTTATTTTTCTTCAAAACAAGATGGAGCATTTATTTAAAACAGACAATGCCTTGTAGGATGTTGTAGCGTCCATTTGTTATAAAACAATAGGGGCATGTTATTTTCAAACAAAAGGATTTAGGGAGCCATTTTATACAAAACATTGACCTTTAGAAGCAATTTATCATAACTTTAACCCTGCAAACAAATTATGTAAGGACGAAGCTAATGAAATTATTTCTTTTCTGAAGAGCTTAAGTATAAACTACGACATAGACGCAAGAGAGTAGATTACTTTGATTACAGTCAACTACAATTTTCAGACTTTGCTCAAATATAACAAATTCATAGATTAAATTTTTTTATTAAATTTAAAATAAATTAAACTGTTCAAGAATAAAACAAAAATTACAAAAAAAACTGTTGGAAGTC